>OZ010574.1:146533755-146543755 GCA_963932145.1 Acanthosepion lycidas
ATCTATGGCAAGACATATAAGTACCATCTCTTTATACGCATTCACACTCACAAAAAAGAGCTTGTATGCCTTTCTATCCATATAAACGCATATACACGTACGCATCAAAACGTGTATCAGTGTTCAAGTACAATACCATAGACATATACATACAGTGATGTGCCCGCGCTCACGCGTGCACAGTAACATTTCCAACAGCAAAAAAACAAAGGTATTATATTATATTAGGTATTGTATTATATTATATTATTTTATTGTTAACTGTATGTTCCCCCTTTAAGTCGGTCTTCACCCTCACCCCTTACCCATCTATATCTAGATAGCATGCGTTAAGTTAAGCGACGTCTAGCCTACACAGAGTGGGTTTAAGGACAAGGAAGTGAAAATGGTACATCTAACTCACTCACATCTTCTCTCCCACCTCACTTCCTCACTTCGATAATTTTACATATGCTTGGTGCGGTCTGTCAAAAATGTGTAAGTTTCTTTTCATTTTTCATTTCAACTTTTGGAAGTTAAGTCTGATGATCCAGAGCCCTTTAAAAGGGTTGTGGTGAAATAACTTATTACATAGAACCTTAAAGTGATCTGTTTTTAATCAAACATATTTGCTCTGAATTTACATTGAGTTCTCTGGATATCTTCCTCATTGGGTCTACCCATACGGATTACCTTGTTTTGCACAAACTATATATATATATATATATATATATATATATATATATATATATATATATATATATATACACGTTAGGGAACTTTCGCCCTTTAACGATGTTAAACACTGACTTAAAGATTTTGGCGAAGATCTTAGCCAACCGTTTGCAGCTTGTCCTGTCTAGTCTGATTGGCCCTGAACAGACTTGTGCTGTGAAGGGGAGGACTATTCAGGATAACCTTCATATGGTACGCTTGATCTTAGAACAAGTCGACAGAGAAGCCGCGCTGATCAATTTAGATCAGTCCAAGGCCTTCGATAGGGTTGACCATCGATTTCTGGAGGCTGTGCTTTCGGCGGCTGGTTTCAGAGTCGACTTTCGCTCCTGGATCCGACATTTGTATGCGACCCCCGGTGCGCTGGTGGAAGTGAATGGGGTAAGATCGAAGCCTTTCGTATTGTCTCGCTTCATTCGTCAAGGTTGTCCGCTCTCGCCTCTGCTTTACGTTCTTGCGTTGGAACCATTCCTTCGCAAGTTGAAGGCGAATCCGGTCCTGCGCGGAATTTCCCTGCCTGGGGCTTCCACCTCATCCAGGTATTCTGCCTATGCTGACGACGTTTCGGTTCTTGTGTCGAGCAGAGCCGAGATTGACGAATTCAGCAAAGAGATCAGTGGGTATGAGATGGTGACAGGGGCCAAGATCAACCGCGATAAGTCTGTGGGCTTGCGGTTGGGTGCGTGGAAGGGAGTTTCTCTTCCCGGACTTTTCCTCTCGACGGATGGGCCGATCAAGATACTCGGCGTCTGGTTCGGTCCTGATCTCCAGTTGGAAATGAATTGGTCGGAGGTGCAAGGGAAGGCTGAGATCGCGATTAATCTGTGATCTCGGAGGAGACTTTCCCTGAAGGGAAGGGCGGAGGTATGTGTTTCACACATATATCCGATCCTCCTTTACCGACTTTCTGTGCTTCCGCTCCCGTATGCCAGACTAATGTCATTAGTCCGGACCTTGTTCTCTTTCTTGTGGAGAGACAAGGCCCCTATGGTAACTCGCGAGATCTGTTGCCTTCATCCCTCTGAGGGCGGTCTGGGTATGCCTAGCATTGAGATTCGTCAATATATGCTTCGCATTACCTTTCTAGACCGAATGTGTCGCGGATTGGATGAGGTGGGCACCTTTTGGAAAGAAGATGTCCGAAAACATTTCCCATCCCTAAGAAGTGTGCACTCGTGCGAGGAGGAGGCCGGCCGTAGACCTCGTGCCGAGTGCTCCTTCTACCGCGAATGTCGTAGTGCTTTGAAGCTCCGCTTACGGACGACGGATGGCCTCTCCGACGCCCAGGCGTTGTCTCGTAAGGCATTGTATCAATTGTTAGTTAGGGGGTCCGTTCAAGATGATCTGATCGACGAGCTCGGTCTTACGAAGCAGGAGGCTCGCTCGATATGGACTTGGGCGCCTGGGTTGAAATGTCTCAATAACGATGAGGCATCACTCACCCGGCTGATGATTCGTGGGGCCCTCTGGGTCGGCAAGAGACTTTGTTCAGCAGGTTTGGAGAAATATCCAAACTGTCGTCGTTGTACTGGGAAAGTCGAGACCATTGGTCACGCCTTTTTTCAGTGCAAGACGGTAGTGCCGTTGTGCAAGTTTGTTGAAGGCCTCATGGTTCGCATCCTGCACGGAAAGTTCTTTGTCCTGGAAGCTAGTTCTGTTTGTAGCAATGTGGTGCCGCAATTGACGAAGGCTGAACACTATGTGTTCTGTTGCTTACTAGGGATTATGAGAGTCGTGATTTGGACGATGCGTCAGAAGGGATTCCATGAGGGCGAGAAGTTCACCTCTTCCCAACTGATCTTGTACTTTAAGCATCAGCTTAAAGTCAAGATTAGGACGGAAAGGCGGTGGCTCACCTCATCGGAATTTGGCAAAAGGTGGGTAAATCTTGCGCGAATGTGTAGAGTGAAAGTGGTTGACCTAGTGTGGCACTTGGATGTCGTTAGGTACAGGATTTGTCCTAACGGCGTTGAACCCACCCAGAGTTTAGGTTAGACTAGGTTTTCGATTTTGAATCTTTAGTTTTCCCTTTTTTCTAGTAAACTTAGCTAGGGTATGCATGCGCATTGGTCCCTTTTATTTCTGTCCCTATTTTTCTTTTGTTTTAATTCCCCATCCCCTCCCTCGTTAGTTGTTCAGTGACATCAGTTCTCTGGTGGATGCGGGGCGACTTTCGCTTTCGTGTGCGTGGTTTTTCGTATTTGTTGTTGTGTATGAATGTATGTGTTTGTGTGAATGCTTAGAGGAATAAATGTTTTTTCTTAGCCCCGCATTGATTTCGTCTAGTTAACTGATGTTGCTGCCACATTTATGGTTTGTGGGGGTTTTATTACTAACACAGTTTTGTTTAGTTTTTATTGTAAATACTTAAGTCATATTGTAAATACTCATTTAGGGATGTTTTAAATGTTGTTGTTTTATTGACCCTCCCCCCCACAGACAATTTTTGTACATAAGGGGACTAGTTAGGACTTCATAGAGAATTTGAGGCATTATGGTGGACGTAGTAAGAAAGGTAGGAGTGAATGTGTTGTTTTGGTGATTGGAATATTGTTAGTTTGTTTGGGTCCGTGTCTGGGACTAGCTAAGTTTAGATTTAAGACAGAAGAAGACCGTCATTCCCCATCCCCCTTTTAGGCCTTGTGCCACATTTTATACACATTGTATAAATAAATATCGTTCAGCCCGAAGTCTGACCGGCTGATCGGTTGAACTCTCTGCCTTCGGGCGGGGAGGAACCGGACGGAGGCTACGCCGAAGGGCGGAGTCTCTTTCGGGGAGGTAAACCGACCCTGAACCTGTTTATACGGGTTGAAAGGGCATATTTTTGGCCGAGCCCACGGGCTCGGAGATCACACGTTAAACAGGCCTTGCGCCACATGATGCCCTCATGGGGGGAGGGGGTGATTAAATACCGTTCAGTCGGAAGTCGGGCGACCGACTGACCGGCTGATCGGTTGAACTCTCTGCCTTCGGGCGGGAGGGATCCCGGGCGAGGCTACGCCGAAGGGCGGAGTCTCTTTCGTGGAGGCTATCCGACCCTGAACCCGTTTATACGGGTTCAAATGGCATATTTTTGGCCGAACCCACGGGCTCGGAGATCCCACGTTAAAACTGCTTTGCGCCACATGATACCCTCGTTGGTGGGGGTGACTAAATACCGTTCCGTCTGAAGTCTGAGTTCCGTCTGAAGTCTGAGTTCCGTCTGAATCTGGAGTTCAGTCTGAAGTCTGGAGTGAATTCCGTCAGGAGTCTGTCAGTCAGTCACAGCGAGCGAGTCAGTCATGTCAGAGGCAGTCCAAAACAGAGTCGCGTTCAGACAATTACTACTAAACCTGATTGTTCGTACTAACATTTTTCTCTGTATATATTCATGTTTGTTTTTATATCCGCCTTCGAGTTCTTCTTTATTGATTCTACCTTGGACTATCACCGTGGTACGAGGGACCGGACCATAACAGTGGCGACGAGCGATTCGAACTCATTCGTTGGAAGAAAAAAAAACTCGTTCGCCACAGCATAAGTGTCGATGAGTGATTCGAACTCTCACGTGAAGAACACACAACAAAATCATCTCTCGTCAGCATAACAAGTGACGACAAAGAAATCCCTGAAAAGGAAATACAAACTCTGTACACGGAGGACTTATTTTTCTGCTATACGTCACACATAACAAATGGCGATCTGGAAAACCCTTAAAGAAAAATAAACTCCCTACTCGGAGGACATTTTTTTCTTTTGCTATCCGTCGTACGTAACAGTGGACGACGATTAAATTCTAAAAAAAGAAAAAAAAAAGAAAAATATTCTTTTCTTGATATCAAATTTCACTGACAACAAAGGAAAGTTTTTTTTTTGCGTGCACAGGCTACAGAATATCAGGTTACACAAAAAAAATACGTTAACATGGAAGATCTGAAGTCAGCCATTATAGAACTTATCAAAATCCAGTTTGAACAACAACAAAGGTACGAACAAAAACATCTGGAAATGTTTGAACAACAAAGGTACGAACAAAATCATCTAGAAATGGAAGAATTATTGATACGTGCAATGGCAAATAAGGAGCAAAAACCCGAGAACGAAGCAGTTCTCACTCAAGACGCTATTTGGAGTAATATCGAAGATTTCAAGTACGCACCCGACGAAGATAAAATTTGCAAATTACTTCCGAAGGTATGAAGATCTATATGATTTTGACTGCAAAGATCGGTCAGACGCATGTAAAGTACGCCTTTTATTAAGAAAATTAGCCACATGTGAATATAGCAAATTCGTTGATTATATCCTTCCCAGAAAAACAAGCGAGTTAACGTTCAAAGAATCTATAAAATTGCTAACGGAACTTTTCAGTCATAATACTTCATTATTTCATAAAAGATGGAAATGCATGAACCTTACAAAAAAGGATAGCGAAGATTACGTAACTTTCGCATCCATTGTTAACAAATATTGTGACGACTTCAGATTATCGGAACTCAGCGCTGTCAACTTCAAATGCTTAATTTACGCCCAAGGTCTGGTTTCAACCAAAGACGCAGAAATGAGACGTAGAATACTTAATAAATTGGAAAATGAAAAAGATCTGACACTTCAAAAACTAACCGAAGATTGCCAGAGATGCGTTAGCGTAAAAAAAGACACTAAAGACATAGAACAATCTGGCATAACATACATACGCAAAGTATGAAGACAAACAAATTTTCCCTCCTCACAAACAAAGCAAACAAATTTTCCCTCCTCACAAACAAAGCGAACTGATTTTCCCGCCTCAAGAACAGGTAAAACAAAATTTTCTAATTATAATAAACATAAAAAGAAACTTCCACCAAGTCCAGGCTATCGTTGTGGGTCTTGGCATTGGGTTAAAGACTGTACATATCGTGCTAAAACTTGTCTATCATGTAAAAAATTTGTCACAAAAGTTCTCACTGTTGGTATAGAAAAGAAAGCGGAATAAGAATTGCGAGGACCGACCAAACAGATTAGACTAATATAAGAAAATATGTACAAGTTGAAATGCAAAACAGAAAAGTTAGGTTACAGCTGGATTCTGGCTCAGACTTAACTATCATAAATCTACAAACATGGAGAATACTGAACAAACCTCTCATGTTAAAGACGGATAAAATTGCTAGATCAGTTACGGGGAGAAAGATAAAATTCGAGGGTAAAATAATCACAAACGTAACATTTAACGGAATGACGAAAAAACTAAAATTGTACGTCTTAAGAAATACGGAAATTATATTCGTAACAGACTGGATGCAAAAATTCGAATTGTGGGATCTGCCTATTAGCACCTACTGCCAGAATGTAAAAAGCTTATCAACCGAGGCAGACAAATTAAAAGGAAAACTAAAAACGAGTTTACCGGAAGAATTTTCGGCAGGTCTCGGAAGATGCGAGAAAATGGCAGCTAATATCAAAATAAAGGATAACGTTCAACCTATTTTAAGAAAAAAAGAGTGTACCCTTTGCGTCAATAGAAAAGATTTAACAAGAATTATCTTGACTCGAAAATACCGGCATATTGAAAAAGTAGAGTACAGCAAATGGGCTTACCGAGGGTCTACGTTAAGAAGAAATCAGGAGAAATTCAAGTTTGTGCTGATTTTTCTACAGGTTTGAACGCAGCAATAAAGGTCTACCACTATTCGCTACCTAGTTCTAAAGAAGTATTCACTAATTTAAATGGCGGAAAATATTTTTCAAAAATTGATCTAAGTGAGGCCTACCTGCAAATTCCAGTTGATGAAGAAAGTTCAAAACTACTATGCATAAACACACACAAGGGATTGTACACACATCAAAGACTACCATTTGGAATTAAATTAGCACCGGCTATTTTCCAGCAGACAATGGATACGATGCTGGCAGGACTAGAATACACAATAGCATATCTGGATGACATAACACTGGCAACATGTACAAGAAGTGTTTAAGAGAATTCAAAGCTACGAATTCAAAGTGAAAGAAAATAAGTGATTTTTTCATGAACGAAATTAAATATCTTGGCCATATAATAGACCAACAAGGTAGACGTCCAGACCCTGAAAGGTCTACAGCAATAAAAAAGATGCCAGTTCCTAAGAACATAACAGAACTACAAAGTTTTCTTGAATTAGTGAATTACTACCAGGAATTCATACCTCAAGTGCATAAACTTCGCGTACCATTGAACGAACTGCTAAAGAAAGAAAAAGTTTGGCAGTGGACAGATCAATGCCAGGAAACATTCGAAAAAATAATCAAGACATTAACATCGGATTTATTTTTGGCACACTATGATCCTAAAGTAGAGATTATTGTAGCAAGTGATGCGAACGCCCACGTTGTCGGAGCGTGTATATTACATAAAATGCCAGATGGGACAATAGAACCTACCGGACATGCTTCCCGAACCCTACTACCAGCGGAGAAAAACTATTCACAAATTGAGAAGGAAGCTCTAGCAATTATCTTCGCAGTAACAAGATTCCATAGATGCCGCTATTGTAGACACTTTACTCTGCAGACGGATCACAAACCGTTAATAAAAATTGTTTGGTTCAAAAAAAGGTCTACCGGTGTACACGGCAAATAGGCTACTTAGATGGTTAAGGATTCGTCTGAACTGTAATTTCAGATTGGAATATTTACCAACGAAAAGAATCGGGCAAGCGGATGGTCTGTCGAGACTTATACCAACAAAGACAGAGCCATTGGAAGATACGGTAATCGCAGCCTTTAGAAATGAAGAAGACATAAGGACAGTACTATGTTATACAGTCAGAAACCTCCCAGTCACATTGCAAGACATAAAAAATGAAGCCAGAAATGACGAATATTATTATTAATATTATAATTAATATTATTATTATTAATGAAACAAAAGCAAATATAGCAGTAAAATTGGGAAAATGTCGGACAGCTTTTCTCTATGCGATAATGTGCTACTTACAACGAAAGGGTTGTAAACCCAAAAACTTTACAAAAACGGATACTAAAGGATTTCCACAGAGGACACCCGGGTAAAAATAAAATGAAGTCGCTAATGCGAAGCAATGTATATTGGAAGAATATGGACCAGGATATCTTTCAAATGGTGGAAATGTGCAAGGGGTGTAATTTAGCGGCTAAAGCAGGGCCAATCATACATAAGTATTGGTCTGAAACTGATCGTCCATGGTCAAGAATACACGCAGATTATGCAGGACCGATTGACGGGTTCTGCTATTTAATCATAGTTGATAGCTACAGTAATAGCCGGAGGTGTTTCGGTGCAAAGGTCTTACTACAGAAACGACCATAAATTTCCTCCACGAGCTATTCGCTCGGTTTGGCGTAGTGGACTGTTTAGTAACAGATAACGTAACGCAATTCACGTCAGCAGATTTCCAAAAGTTTTGCGAGATCTATCAAGTGAAAGATAAAATCCCCGCCTTACCATCCAAGATCAAATGGACAAGCGCAGAGATTCGTGGATACTCTCAAAAGAGCATTACGAAAAGCGTACGATGTGCCTACGGAGAAAGCATTACAGAAATTCGTACAGGTATATAGAATAACGCCAAATAACATTATCACCAGCAGATATCTTGTTTGCTTGGAAAATCAGATCAGCGTTCGATAATTTACTACCAAGTAAAACAGAACAAGAAGCACAGTCCTACACACCAAAAAGAAATTTCCTCCCAGAGGAAAAAAGATTTTTAAGGCATACAACAATAATACCTCTTCCTGGGAACAAGGGATAATTGAGAAAAGAATTGGCAATATGATGTACATAGTTCAAGGAAAACATTCTCACACAGAAGACACGTTAACCAAATAAGGAAGAGACCGTTACAGGATGCTAACGGTCCACCTCGAGAAGAGGTATTGGACACGATTTTCGACACATTCGATATATCAAGACCGCAAATAATGCCAGAACCAAGAAAATCGTCTAGAAAAAGAAAATTTACTGAACCTTTGGAAATCCAAAGAAAAAAAGATATTAAACAACCCCTACTACGCAAAATTATCGGAAGGCGGGGTGTTATGGGACCTTACACATAATAACATAATGGACTATTCCATACGTAATAAATACTGCGCCTCAAGATGAAGCAGGGAGTTCCGTCTGAAATCTGAGTTCCGTCTGAAGCTGCAGACTTCAGACTGAAGTCTGGAGTGAAGTCCATTAGGAGTCTGTCAGTCTGTCAGTCTGTCAGAGCGAGCGAGTCAGTCGAGTCAGAGGCAGTCCTAAACAGTGTCGCGTTCAAACAATTACTACTAAACCTGACTGTTCGTACTAACACTTTTCTACCTCTCTGTATATATTCCTGTTTGCAATATATCTGTGTTATTTCCATATCCACCTTCGAGTTCTTCTTTATTGCTTCTATCTTGGACTATCCCTTTCTGCGCCTGTTAAAAACATTGTGTCATTTGCATACATAATGCTGTTAAGATTGTGGCCTAAAATAATAAATATTGAGCGTGCTGCTAATTCTCCCAGTATCACCCTACAGTACAGGATAAATAATTCACATGACACATTCTTGACTTACACCCCTTTCAATTTTGTATATTAACTTAATTCATCTTTTATCCGTGTGCAGGCCGTTTAATACCAGTATAGGTTCTTGCTTATTCTAATATCTATGATATTCACCGTATCCTGAATACGTTTCCAAATGCACGCATGCGTCTTTTAATACCGTGTGTGAATGCCTGCGCGTTATAGTCTGAAAATATAATAAGTTTCTACGATCAGTTTCAGTTTCAACAGCTACAAATGCTTAACATATATTCTTAGATTACAAGGAATATTAGAAAAGCAAATAATATTTTTTATGATTTGAAATGTTTACATTTCATTTTAGAATCATTTTTTTTATAATTGCTCTGACATCTAAAGGTACTGGTCGCAATATACGATGCAAAGAAATAGTGAAGTAAGTGTTGTCATAGAATTTTTAATTATGAAATTAACCAATAGAAATTCGTCGAATCGAATATACCAGTTGCAGGTATATATGGAATATTTGATTCTGCCAATTTATCGCTTTATGAATAATAAAATATTTCAATCATGATGAATGCTTAAGTAGGAAGAGGTGACATCAATTTGCTGATAAAATTAAAGTCGAAATACTCTTATGGAATAATATCTTTGCATTTTTTTTTATTTCCTCGTCTTTTATCAGTTTACTAGCAGCATTACCCGGCGTTGCCTATGCTTGATTCAAAAATCGTATGACTCATACAGCAATCGCTATCACTTGACTTAACATATTTTTCCATTCCTTGCCTTTAA
>OZ010574.1:146548755-146576255 GCA_963932145.1 Acanthosepion lycidas
AGGGCGCATATAATCACTGAGAACCTGTTTGTTGAAATGAGGTGGGGGGAATATCTCGCCGCTATTGGGCTTCCAACGCCAGATCCTGTGGCTTCCTCTAGTCTCTCACCTGAGATTGTGCGGGAGACATCCTACTCTGTTGAGGAGCTTAACCCCTATGTCACAACAAATGAGCCAAAACTTCTCATAGACCAAAGGGCTGCTTACGATGCGGTTCTGCATCCATCAGGCAGGATACAGGATAAGTTTTCTTCCTGGACGCGCATGGGGGAACGGGAAAAACGTTCGTAACGAAACTGATTCTTGCAGAAATTCAGCGTCATGGAAAGTGGCGCTAGGAGTAGCGTCTTCAGGCATGCCTGCCACATTATCGGGTGGCCGAACAGTGCACTCAACGTTTAAACTTCCGCTTGGCATGATTAAGGCAGAAACAGCTGTATGCAGTATAGCGAGGCAATCAGGTATAGGATGAGTGCACTGTCAGTCCCAAAACTGCACTCGAGTCTGTAAACCGCTCTCTGAAGGATATTCGAAACTCCGATGACCTTATGGGAGGTATAACTGCCCTTCTATCCGGTGACTTTCGCCAGACTCTTCCCTATTCAAGCGTGCTTGAAATCGTCACAACTTTGGCCCACTGTTAGACCATTGCACCTTACCACCAACATGCGTGCACACCTAACTGGCGATGTTGGGTCCGCCGAATTTTCGAATTTATTATTAGCCCTTGGCGAAGGTATTATTCCAGCAGACACTAATGGATTTGTAAACATCCAAGGGTTGTCTACAGTGGTCACAACGCCAGCAACACTCAGGGAATCAGGCGGATTCTAAAATTTCGGGCGTTCTTTACAATTCAACCAGAAATTCCTACGCAGCCCAGTTAGAGGTGCCTTACATAGAATGCCGCGTGACGCCGTCGTGACTCAAAAATCGATACAAACCTCCTTATTGCCCATGCCCTCAGCAGTCCATTTCCCACTTCTTTAAACTTTGTTCTTTCGCCCAGGCCGCATCCCAGATCTGATTTTTCAATTTACACCATTGTGTCATGCCGGAGCCCGATTATTTATTTGGGACTTTGTAAAAAAAAGCCGATTAACTCACAGGTGATACGGATTTTGGGGGTTTTAAGTTGAATGCCTCGCCTGCACTACGCGGCCCAGTACATCTAAGCTTTTCAACTCATTTTGTACTCTGTTTAGTTGACTTCGCAATGTTAAACACATTTGAGCTCTTTCTATTCGAACATAAAATCGGATCAATGTATGGTTTCCAAAGAACCGGGTTAACAAAACAAGGGCAACAATAACCAGGCCCAAGTAGTATGACCAGTGTCAATATTCGCAATGTTAGATAGGCAAGAAGTAAGGCATGTAGGAACATCAGCACGTAAAAGGGCACTCCTTTAAAGGCAAGGAAGGACAAAAATATTTCAAGTCATGTGATAGCGATTACGGAATGTGTCGTACGATTTTTGAATCACGCACGGGCAACGCCGGGCCTTGCTGCTAGTATATATATATATATATATATATATATATATGCATATATATATATATATATATATATATATATATATATATATATATATATATATATATATATAATTTCTGACTGGTATTTAAAAGTCTAAGGAAACCAGAGAAAGCGCTTAAAATTAAAATTCGTAGATGAAAATGGTCATTTACAAAATGTATCAGAATTACAATTATAAAGAAAATCTCTGCTGTTTATTGAAAATAAACGTAGACCGCTCTTTTGTGCGACAGTTTTAAGATATTTAAAATTCTTTGTTGCGTTAATTGTACTCGTCTGGTTCATGCAAACGGATTACTAAATATATATATATATATATATATATATATATATATATATATATATATATATATATATATATATATCTTAACCAATATATATATATATATATATATATATATATATATATATCTTGGGTAAAATGCCAGGCTGCACATATATACATACACATATATATATATATATATATATATATATATATATATATATATATATATATATGTGTGTGTGTGTGTGTGTGTGTGTGTGTGTGTGTGTGTGTGTGTGTGTGTGTGTGTTTAAGAAAAGGATAAATTGACCACGTATTACGTATTATAATATTATGTAAAAATATGTATTTATCTCGACATATTAATTACCATGTTTTGGAAGTAAAATTAAAATCTAAATTAAACTCATACTCAAAGATTTTGTTCCCTTCTCAAGCATAACTTTCGAAAAAAAGATTTACATTCGGTAAGCAAAATATTATTACATACTTTATGTTGGAGGGGGAAAGCAATTACGACATTTTAAAAGGTTGTTGTTTTTTTGTCGAATCAGAATAAAAGTATAATTTAAGATGGCAATGTTTAAATATAGGTTAAGGATTTGTTGTCGATTTTTAATATATTCCTGTTGATACTGACTTATATGAGTACGTGCCATCCTATCTTTTTTTTGTTTTGTTTTGTTTTATTTAAGGGCATAAATAAGCTACGCTACAACACATTGCTATTTTTAATTAATTTTATTTTTTTTATTTTTTATAAAATACTTTGAGATAGTCTTAAAGGGAAATCAAATATGATTAAGTCTTATTTTAATATATATTATTTTAAATTGTTATAAATAATTATATATAGTTATTTATAATGATCTAAGATAATGCATTTATTAGTATATTAGATATTTATTAATTGTTAAAATAAAGACTAAATATTTTACAATCTAATTACGCATTTTCTTTCTTAAATGTAGCCAAATAATAGATGTAAAATTATGATTATTTTAAAAATATGTTTTAAAGTAAACATAATGCAATGTCTTCAAAAACAGTTGTTTTCTTTGATTTCATAAATATTTACTTTTCAGAAACTTAATTATATATAACTTTTCATATAGGTTCAAAGGTCATGGGTCATTTAAAGACCTAAATTTCCACGTTTTTTAATAAATTTCATTTTACTGTGCGTGTTTTATTTGTTTCTTTTAAATGCCAAAATTATTTGAATAGGATGACTGGTTATAATACACATTGCTTTTTAAGGAAAACAGATGTTGGAGCGGCCTTATTTTAAAACTGTTTTTGTGCTACCAAAATAACATTTATTGATATTAGGATGCACAATAGATGAGGTAATACAATAGTAAGCTATGCTGCGAGATATTTATTATTTAATGACAAATGTATAGGATTACTACAGTTACCTGTTTTTTTTCTTATTTCTGTGCCACTATTTTTTGTTTCTGGTTTAAGTATTTATTTAAAATTTTATTATTGTGTTACATATATATATATATATATATATATATATATATATATATATATATATATATATATATATACAGACATATATGGATATAGATATGCACATAGATATGTAAGCACACACATATATATATACATATATATACACATAGATATATATACACACATATATACACACAGATATATACACACAGATATAAACGCACACATATATATATAAACACATATATATATACATATAGATATATGTATATACACACATATATACATATATATACACATCTAAATATATGCAGATATATATACACACATATATTCACTTAGATATATATACACACATATATACACATAGATATGTATACGCATACATATAGATATATATATACGCATACATATATACACATATATATATATATATATATATATATATATATATACATATAAACATAGATACAAACACACACAATATAAGCATGAGCGATTGCAAAAAGTACTTGTATCTCACTTGACGTTCATATCGAGGAAGAAAGTTCTTCAAATATTTTCCGATGCTTTGAATTTCGAACAATTTTCAACAGCCGTCTTTATCGTTTGATGATCACTTTTATGTATCCTATGTGCACATTCACTCGAGTAATATCTTTATTATTTTTTAAATTTCTTTGAATTCAGCAATTAGCTATTACTGCTGACGCCCTAAAATGAAATGGCATATGAAATGGCATATGAAATAAGACTTCAGTATGTCTTGACGAGTCAAATTTAACAATTTTACCCTATACTTGATTTGCTCAAAAATGTCATTCTAAAGTGTGATTGCTGTGGCGCATCAGACACTCAGCTCAATGCACTTTCTAAAGGTTTGATTTACTTTCGCATATTATCCGACAGAAATTTTCGCTGTGCCTATTCCGCAGTGACCAAATACTTCAAGGCGATTAATATTCAGATAATTCGCCTAATAATAAGCATTTATAAAGTCCTGTAATTACAAGGTTTCGGTGATAGCATCGACTCTGGCAAAAATTTATTGTTTTGGGATAATTACTGAAAAATATTTTTTTGGTGATATTTTCTTGTATGTTTAAAGCATGTATATGTATACTTGCAAAGTAAACATATTGAAATACATATTGTGTAAATAATATATATCTGATTTAATTTAAATAGCAATGTGCGTACGTGGAATACAATCCGAGAGAATGTTAGGTGAATAATAATCAGACAATATCTTATTCATAATTTTTTGCCTAAAATTGCTTCATTTTTTTAAATATATTTCGATGGTTTTACTATGTTATTCTAATATATTCTGCCATGTGCAATTTAATATCACTGACTTCCAAGTCATTGATTTATGTTTCCTTATAACAATTCTTTCGAAACAGATATCGCTAAGTAAAATGAAAATGTTCGGTGAATACGCAAGATCATATTTGTTTCATTAATAATTTTGGCTAATTCACTAGGAATATATATATATTCAATGCTGATGAGTTGTTTCGTCTATTACAGCTTTAATTTGATATCAAGTTTATCAATCAAATCAGCTCTCAAATCAGGAGCGTAAGGATTTCTAAATAGATGACAAATTATCTACATCTTTTTTTAAAGAACGTTCTCTGATACATATAAAGGTGTTTCGTTTTACTGCGTTTTCGCGTTAATAAAATAATACCTCTTCATCGAACATGAACATACGTTTCAAAATCTGAAAGAATTACCCTTATATTTGAATAATAAAACGTTCGCGAAATCCAGTTTGCAAAGTAAGAAACAGCCCAATTTTTGAAAAGAATTTGATGGAGTTTTTTTTTAAAGTATTTTCAATATCTCAGTCACTCTACAAATTGAGTATCCCCAAGTATATTCTTTGATAGATCAATATTCATTTCAAATCGTTGAATAGATGCGTAAAACATATTTCAGAAAGCATACTGCTTTTGACACGTTCAACCATTGACATTACACACTGTATAACCCAAATACCCTTGGGAAAATTAGGAATCCGTCTCTTCTCACCCAGTTATGGATAAATAGCAGTTTAGCCTGAGATGGAAAACGGTCTAGGAGAAGAACAACTCCGACAGTACATTTTTTTTTTTTGCAAGTGAATGCGTATTAGTCATGATTGAGTTTTAATGTCTCCGCCATTGAATTGTTCTAAACAACAGATTATACTAAAATGTTTCCTATTGATCAACAAAGAATGCAAGATATTAAGTGGATACAAGGATGCTAAATTTCGAAATTACAGTTTCATGAAATACTGATGATTCTTTAAAACAAAAGTAATACATATTTTTGCCAAAACAAATCTATAATAATAGGAAATATTGTAGTAAATGCATGATGATAATTTTGGTGCAATTTTTTATAATTTTTTATGAAACCTGGAAAAGAAAAATAAAACATGTTAGTATACTATTTCATCTGTGACCGAAAATACTCAGGAAACATGCGAAAAAGAGAATGAAATACAATGTACTTACTTACACAGAAGGTACAAACGTATATGTGTCTAACTTTACGCACAAACACACGTGTCTGTGTGTGTATGTATATATGTATGTATGTATGCATATATGCATGTATGTATGTATGTATGTATATGTATTTATTGATCGAGTATATAAAACATACCGTAAAAAGATTTGTTTAAATCTTGTAAATGGATATTTTTCGTGCTGTTATGTACATAAGACGCTGAGTTGATGTAAAAAGTAATCCAACTACAGTTTGTGACAGATAAATTGTCGTCTAGCTTACGCATAAATATAAATAACAGTGACACCTTATTTTGATTACACAAAAATATCTTAAAAATTAAAGTGTAAATGCATTCAGTAACATCGCCATTGGCTTCAACCACGACCTTCAGATGACTTCGGAATCCCTGCCATTCGCCTGGTCTTCTAGTCTCCATGTTTGAGATGGTGGATACTGCTAAAGTCCTTGCGCTCATTTCATTTATGGTGTTACGTAGAGGCTTGTTGTTCTATCGCTCAACTGCGTTACACACATAATAATCAAGGAGGTGAAGTATGGTGAGTTGGGTGGCTAGATGTAAGGGATGATGTGATAGCAGCTATAACAGGGTTCTCTTTCTTGTGTGGCATGTTACAGAGTTTCTGTTGCTAGACATAATTTCTTCCAGTAACCACCATCTTGACCTAGGTCACTTGATGTAAGCCTCCGTATTATCTGAGGCCCCGTGGAAATAAGAATAGAGACACAACGATGCTATCACTAGTGATCACTCCAAATACCGACGTGATTACCATTAGACTCATCGAACCCTTTCCAAATGTTTTGCATTTTCCTCAGTTTAAGTCATCTAAGCCTGAACAAAAGCCGTTTACTGCACTTTAATTGCTTGCTTATGTACATAAAGGAAACGTTTTGTTGATGAAGCAACGCTATTTTTGATCTAGTCACTGGGCTAAGACTACGACACTTTCCCATAGCAAATTAATTGTATAACAATGCTCAGTTATTACACTATAAAATGTATTAATAATCAGCCATGTGACCACCCATTTAGCAAATAATTTTCATAATGCCCATACGGTCTTAAACTTATTTTGCCGGCAAATTTGGATAATTCAAATTAAATTTAGATAATTTAAATTAATCTATCATTAAGATTTATCAAGTTGTTAAAATATACAAATTTTGCATCATTCGAAAGAGAAATAAATTCTACACAATAAAACTAATTTATATTAAAATGAATAAAACTTTAACCATCGGTCTTAAATTTATTTTCGCCAGTGTATATTCATAATTATCACTTGAAATAAAAGGGTGAATATTTACCTCAAAATAATGTTTTTCTTTCCCCTATTGATGGATTTAATATCGCACAACCTCTGTTAAACATGTATATATTATGAATGCGAATCCACCTCATAAAAGCAACAATATCGAACTGCAATATCGAACTGCAATATCTTCATTGTTTTAATACATGTTATACTGTAGATTACTCCACAGTATTTTAGTGTATTTTCTTTTGCCAAGATTTTATAAAATTGTGGTTTCGCGTTTATCTTTATTTGTTTGCGTGCCTATGATATTGGTTCAGTGTGTTATGAAAATTATGTGTAAACTGGTCAACGCATTTGAACGGAAACTAATGATTACTTTGAAGAGGAGGAAAATTAAGAAAACCACAATCGCGTGCCTCTATGAGTAAGTGAATATCTGCTTGTGCGTGTCAAATTTGCAGAGTCAACCAGCGATCTCTTTGCACCAGTTCATATTTTAATATAAATTTGTATTCATGTCAACCTTTAGTGAAGATTTGGTAGAGGAACCAGCACAGTAAATATTTCTGGAAAAAATCTTCTTTATAAAATAGTTAAATTTGAAAAAGAAATTCAAGAGTTAAAAAACAACAATAAAAAACAACTAATAATAATTATAATAAAAAGTAATATTTATTGTACATTTTTAGGCCTTCAGATCAAATAGAAGCATTCCGAGAAATGCTGGAACAATAAATGTGCATTAAGGCACATAGAATTGTGAAGCTCTGCGAAGCAGAGGGGTCACAGCAAACCAGATCAGACTATAGTTTCTCCTGAAAAGGAGAACGCAGTTCTAAATCCTGCCGCAGGGTACATTTATTTTATTACATTTTTTTCAATTGCACTGACTGTTTCATGCTAGACGCAATCATCAGGCGGCCTGACGATTGCATCTAGAATGAAACAGCCTGTCGCCTCTGAGTGTTGACTTCAATTTTCACTATATATATATATATATATATATATATATATATATATATAAATTTTTAAAGATGTAATGCATTTTTATTTATTAATCCGATTAATTGTATTGCTTTAAACTTTATTTATAGTGAATTTATAGTGAATATTGATATTTATATAGACGAGAATGATTTAGTTTAGAGGCGCTTGTTTAAGCTTGCTTGATCGTGGCCTGTTCGTTAAGACACGTCGGATCAATCAACCAATGACAATCATGTCATTGTAATACTCAAATTCCATTGCTTAAGAGTAATAGTTAATTTATAGTTATATTGTTGTGACAATATTCAAATGCCCGTATAAATAAAATAAATATATTTCTAATAAACTTAGAATATATTTTAATAACCTTTTAAAATTTTGATTTCGATTTTCACCTTCTGAATAGCAAATTGCTTGTGCATGAAACTACTTTTAGTTATTTAGCATGCTGCTTCCATTTGATTGCATTATATTATTATTATCGATTCAACGAATATTACTGGTCGATTTCAATGCATTTTCCAGGTAATATATTCTTTCGAAGGCAAATTTTTTGCAAAAAGTTGATCACAGAAGCTTCTATTTATGTCTGATTTGTGATTAGTTAACATATATTAGAAATACATTTCACCTGTTCCAACTACGTCTGAATCGAATTAATCAAGTAATTTGGAGCCTATCAGGTAGTTCACATTAATTATAAATTATACTTGAACACATTTTCAACCTTTCTCTTTTATTTATTTTATTTTTTTTTTGTTTTCTCAGACCCACAGCAATGTATTTCTGCGGAGAGATTGCGTTTTTCCCTTAGGGAAAACCGCTATGAAACGTCATCACACACACGCACATATACCCACAAACACACACGCAGTAGGTATGAATATCTATGAACATTCACTCATTCAACCACAAGGAGAGAAAACGTAACATTGTGAGTAACAAACTCTTTAATTCTCTTACAAAATTCCAAGGATAAGTAAATTTCAGCATTTCAATAACTGAATTACTGTTTTGTACCATTGTTGTTATGCATTGTTTGTAGTATTTTGCGTTAATATAAATTAGGCCACCTCTAAAGACCAGTGACCATACAGTTATCTCTCCTGAAGTCCTATTAAATTATCAAGGTTGCGAATCTGCAAACGCAAACTTTGAAAACGTTTCATGACCACATTTATCTACTATTTCATCCACATCCCATGCGGCTAATCAATGAATGAACGGACGCTATTAAAATGAAACATAACGAAAAGTAAGATAGATAGTAATTCATTGTGGGGAAATATAGAGACAGTAGGATCTTTTTGTCTTTGTTCCTCTCTGACAGCTCTGAATAATAAATTTCAGATGTTATTTTTCTATATCGTCTTTAGAAGAAAATACAATTTCCCTCGTGTTTTAAAGCGAGCACGTATATGTCTTGCTTGCAAAACTAGCGTAGAAAAGGAAAGGAAAAAAGAAATATAACTGCCCTGACACCTTAATTTAGTGATCTCGAAGCTACCCGCAATTCCTGTTCAAATCAATAGAATTAGGAGTTTAGCCTTGCTAGTCAGGCTGTTCTCGATCGCTTGTAAGCACACCGCTTTGTCGCTCTTGTAAGAGGAAATAAGTGGACTTGCTCATTGTTGGTGAAAGTAACCTGAAGTGCATAGAACTTATTCAACTTAACATGAGCAACAGATGCCTATCGATTTTGAATTTCTGGTTATGGACGGAAAATTCTTTGATTGTGACTCGTTGCTCGGTTTTTACATCATCATGAAGTTGGGATGAGCATTTGCGTCCAGCGATGGGACAGTGAGCTTCCCTCAACTTGACCGACCTTTGTGCGTGGCCATCACCATCAACGATCCTGACTTCAATGCGGTATATGACCAGAGCAGCCGGATCTGGGTTGCGTCATTGGAGTGGTCTGGTGACAAGATACCACCCGCTTTGAAGAACATCGAGTATAAGTACCAAAACCGCAGAAGGTGGAGTATAATCGTGAGCTACGAATCTGAATGGATAACGGTTAGCTACTTCCGTATATCGAAATTTTCACCACCACTAATGAGTGTGCTGCAGGAAAACAAACAGAATGGATTGTCGGGAGCTCAATCAATATGTGGACGCGTACACCGCTGATGCAGCTGTGAGGAATTAGCAACAGGAAAGACAAGATATTGCCGTGCTTAATTTGCACCGTGTCTATTTGTAAATCCATGTTGACAAATTGTTGTGGCCTTTTCAAACAGTGCAGATAGATGGGCAAAGATATTGCCTCTCCCGTTTGGGTTTTGGGCTCAACGAGACACTTCTGATCATGCGAGCAATTTTGATCCGTTGTCACACATTTCAAGACTACCCAGCGCGATACGTCTTCGTATAACGATGAAACATTTGCTAATGTGAGTATATGCACTGCAGCACGGGTAAAGACGCATCTTCAGCAATTAGGACTAACAAGTAAGAATCAAGAGCATTTAGAGAATATCTGAAAGAATATACAATGAGAGATAAGATGACATTCGCTCATGATTTTAATCGTAGTATTAGTTTGAAAGCTCGATCTCATCAGTTTACTTTTGAAATTTCTAAGTCTCAGCGTAAGTTTTATTTTAATGTTTTCTTCGTTCACAAATTTCGCGAGTAGAACTCGTTTTAACGCCGTCTTTTCCTTTTATCTTCAATGTTCCTTGTGTCTTCCGAGCGTTGGCGATCACGGTTCTTCACAATTTGTAGTTCTTAACGATTTTTTCCATTTTATTATCTTTCCTAAACCCTGGATTGCTATTCATAAAAACAAAATCGTTACGTAGCTTATGCGCTGTTTTCCTCTATCCCTCTTTCATTCAATATGTCTTGTGAATGTAAAATTTCCCAAGTACAATTTAATCGTTATGTGCTCTATAAATTTTAATTCTCTTTTTTATGTTAATTATACGCCTCCTTTTCGTTTGCCGTATAAGACGTCTGTTATTACATAACAGTTCAATACTATTTTCTTTGTTTTTGTCGGTCTTTTTCTTGTTTTTTTTTAATACGATGCTTTACATTTGGAAGGCATGTTCGACAGCCGATTCAAGTATGGCACTTTCCGATCTCTATTAAAACACTTTCCAGATAATTAAATTATTGTATTTGCTTGGATTTAGTATGTCCAATTTGTAATTTACATATTGGGCTGGTCTCTTTAGTGTGCACCATGTATACTGCATTCTTGCAATTGATACTTATTCGTTTCTGCTCGCTTTCCGTAAGTACATTCTGTAGGAGTTCTTTTAGTTTCCGCTGTCTCTTGTCAACGCTGCGTTATCTGTATATCTTATGTTGTTAAGCTTGTGGCCACCGATAATGAATCCTGTTGCGCATTTAATTCTCTGAATCACCTCACTGTATAGGTTGAATCGTTTCGTTGAGAAGACATCCCTGTCTTACACTCTTTCTATTTTTGTATATATATTGAATTCATTTACTATCGGTATGCAGACATTTTATTGCTATTATTGGTTCTAGATTATTTTAATATCCTTTCCAAATATGCCAATATTTAGCTGTCCCAACAGTAATTTGTGCGTAATTTCTCAAAAGCTGTTGCATAATTTATGAAAGTTAGGTATAAATCCTGTCAAGTACGACCGTAAAAATAAATAAATAAATAAATGCAACGTTATTCTCTCTCTCTCTCTCTCTCTCTCTCCTTGAATCTTGTTCTTGTTATTTTTCTTTCTCTGCAGCAAAGTTAAATTCAGTTACCCCTTGCGTCATAGAGTTTTATCTCACTGCATACAGCAAAATGTTTTTATAAAAATCTATGGATACTTCTGGTGTAAATAACCTTCATATGTGAACATATTGAAACCGAAAAATGTTTTTTGATTTGCAGAATTATAAATATAACTCCCCAACAGTCCTGGTATTTGAAGAGGGAATTCCCATAAAAAGCTTGGCATACTTTTAACACTTTGAGAATTGCAAACTGAACCAGTGCGTATGTAATCAGATAAACTGAGAGATTAGCAATTGATCTCTCTTCTAAAGTATTTCTCACAGTTAACTTGAATAGCGTCACAACCAAACGCGTATATTTTCATTATCACTCTGAATTGTCTCCTGTTAAGGTGTGCGTTTATACTTTTAATTAAGAAACTCGTTTTAAATATCTAAATGAATAAATGATCACCAAAGATCTCATATAGAACATATACACAATTTCCCGTTAAAGCCGGTGGTGAAAGGGGAGTTCCTTGTCACGCTGTAAAATTATCTGATTCCTCATGAGATTATTAATAATTAAAAATGCTAGGAATGAGCACATATGGTGTATTTCTACTATATCTGGAGGGAGGTGTCCAATTCTCTCTTTCCACAATTGTACGTGGTCTTGTAGGTGATGAATTATTTTCCAACCTGCAACCATTTTTTGCAGACGAAATTTCGCATGTCTCTCCCTACTTCATCGCTGATTCAATAGCAAATTATCTGAAAGGCAAAATTCTTTAAATCCATGAGTTTATCCAAAGCTAAGACCCTGCACTGTCACGTACACAATATTGAATCAACGTCATTCCCTTCAAATTTCATTAGTAAGAGGGAAATTAGATTCGATGGCTTCTTCCTAACAACAGTTAATTTTGTAACATACATGCAAGAGAATTCTTCTCCCGTTCAACTTCATTGAGTAAGACTGTTGTATGCGACATGTCATGGGTAGATAACAAAATATAACACTTGCTAAGAGTGACAAAAGGAGTTGTGGAGAGATATGATTGCTCATACAATAAAGAAGTCTATTTTATTTCCTCTTTTTTCATCATTCATAATCATTTTTTCCATAATAATTCCTGCATATATAACAGTGATCCAAAATATCCAAATAGTTCACTGCAAACAAGGTAATTACACAGGGTACGGCGGAACTACATCACAAATAATGGCAAAACATTAACTAGATGAAGACACCATTTCCACTAGTGTCTTACCATTATGTGGGAAGTTTTTTATGGGAGGAATATGTGCGAGATATTTCTCTCAGATCCTATATTAATGAAAAGTGGCTTATTACCATAAATGAATGGATGACAATAGTTTTAAAAATGTATATTTTTAAAGTTTTAATCCTAAAATCTACTGTAATAAACTCCTAAATAAAACTATTCAAAATATATTTGACGGAAAATATATTGCGCATTATAATCAGTTGACGCCATATTTTAAACATTAGTGGTTTTATTGCTAATTGAAATATAGTATATTAACTGTGGTGATGTAAATATTAATCAAAAAGTAAAAAAGTTCAATGGAAATACAGCGAAAGAGAAATGTATGGGCACTATTTCTACAAATAAGGGAATATTATGGATGTATATAGAAATTTTAACACGGGACAATAACAAAACCCGACATCTAAAAGGAAGTGCAGGAATAATGCAGTCCTGAAAATATGTAATATATATATATATATATATATATATATATATATATATATATATATATATATACCAAGTCATGAGGTATTACAGCAAACACAGGAAGAAAGCTCGTTGAAAGAATCCGTTAAAGATAATGGAAATGGAAATTATGGTGTATGATCAGGGAATCTATACATGTATAAGTAAAATAATAGCAAGGAAGATATGATGCAGTGCAATGACAAGAACGGCAATTGAAGGCGAAAGATTGTGTGCAAGTAGCAGGAATTAATGGCGTCTAAATCAAGTATATAATGTTCGAGAGGAAAAAGTCAACTTTCCAGATTTTTTGTATTTATTAGAAAATGATAAAGAAATCAGGATTGAATCAGTTTAAAGAATGATGTCAAAGTAAAGCCAAAATAAATTATATAATGGCAAATGAAATAATTTAGTGAACAGAAAAAATCTCGTAAATAATAGTAACGAACAGCTCGTAGCAGTTCATTGAATATAATCATGATACTTCATGTCAGTAGAAGACGTGAGTCAAACAAGATGACATGAATTCCTCTATTTGACGTCAGTCATGTTGATGGAAGGCAGAAAATGTTCCCTATGGTGATTAAATAATAACAGTGTTGTTTTGTAGGCGTTAAAATTAACAAGCCATCCCATACTACAATTAACCACTGACTGGGGGTCATTTTTAGAACAGCTTTGTCGGACGTATGGAAGCTACGACTAAGGCAGGAGTACGTAGTTGTTTTATGAGCATAAATACCTAGTTTGAAACTGATGACATCGGTAAGTCGATGATGAAGATAAGCAACATCGGAGATCCCGGGGTAACATCGCATTAATAAAAAATAATCAAGAAGGGTGTTCTTTCAACAAGGCCTTCATGCCATAATTTGTTAACGATTAGTTTAAGCCAAATATTCGTCCAAAGCCACCATTGCCATTGATCTTGTGAAGAAGGCTAACGCACCAAACTTTTTCTAACGCCTTCGAGATATCTAAAGCTATACCTTTAACCTCGTCTTTTTTGTCTTAAACGTGATAGAAATTTCAGAAGTAAGCGTTAACACTTCGGCGGTAAACCTAGAGAAACGAAAGCCACACTGTTTATTCAAAACAAAACCGTGTTAATATTGACGATTAACCAATTAGTTTGGGAATTGGCATGGATGTTGAAAGTCTAATAATAATAATAATAAAAAGAAATTGTATTATACTTTCTTGATGAACAAGAATATAACCTAAGGAATAAAGCGTTTCTGATTCGTTGTTGAAAGAGACTGAAGTTATGTATTGTTTTCTGTCTTTGAAAGCCGTAAATTAATTGGGATTCCTCATGGAAAATTGCGAATTACTTCATATATAAAGGACAGTTTATAATGCAAAAAATCTTAGTGGAAATAACTGAGAGGAAAAGACGTTACAACCAACAGTATACAATTCATGTGATAAATTCACTGACACCCGTTGTAAACCTCTTGACACGCAAAATGGATTCAAGACAATTATAAAGTGAAATTGTCGACTCACTTGTAGGCGAACCCATTACAGATTCAATCTATATCCTAAAGCTTCATAGTTTAACATATCTACAGACAAAAATATCGGTATAAAATGAATGCATTTGAAGACATCAAGTTGACATCAGTAACAAAAAGAATCGACAAAATTAGAAATTATGATTATTTTTAGGTTATGAAAATACGAATAACAGTGGGTGCAGTGTGATAGAAAAGTCGCATTTGGGTAGCCTTTCAAACCAATGCAACATGTTATGAAAAAGGAAGATTTTCTTAGTGAGAAAGAAAAGATGGCAACAAATACTGGACAGTCTACTCACCCAGGAAGCAACAGAAATATGGTTCTACGGAAGGATGAGAGCATATGAGCAATGACAAAGTTTTACTGAAAATAGAAAAAAATGGACACATATACTCAACATCAGAAAGAGGTAGTTGACATTTCTAGGGGACACATTGAGAAAGAGAGGCTTGGAAACAAAGCAAATCACATCAAGCGATGACAGAACTGGGTTTAGGTGAGATAACAAAAAATATAATATTTATTAAGAGCTACAAAGAACATGATATTGAGGAAAGACATAGTCGACTAAGTCCTGAATGCAAAACAACAAATGTGACAGATAACCTCATTTGTGGGACGGTTATGGTGAATAAAATTAACTTACACTGACTTTTGTGGCTAAAAAAACTAATTGAGACTTTACTCGGAATATGTTACCGATAACCACGAAAAAAAATTAGTGGATTTCATTTAGACAATTATTCATCCAATAATTTTCCGAGAATCACTAAAAGTAGAGGTTTACTCAATGGGTTGGTTTATGGATATAAAATTGTAGATTATGAGAATATCTCGGAAAGATAAAGTTTGACCAGAGATCTAAAAATGTCAAAGTTGTACTGATCGGGAAATCATCCTCTCGGTAGTCTGTTCCACAAAGCAACTACTCTCCGAGGAAAAAGCTCTCTGAATGGAATTTCCTTTTTACCAATGGAATTTCAATTTTACCAAATGGAATTCGAAGGGTATGAAATCGATTTCATCCTGTGCACGTGACATGGAAAATAGTAGCTGAAAAGAACGGAACTTCAGAAACTGGGATACGTACCGCGCCAGAATATTTTCCATGGAAATAGTGATAGATTAGTGATTACTTTGCGATGTTTCTGAACTCTGTAAAGACTAGAAAGAGAGAATTGTGTAACTCCAGCCCAGATATTGTAAAACCCATTTTTTCAGATCTGTCTCCTGTACTTTTTGGAGATAGTAACAGACAAATCACCGTCTTTAGCTGTGGATCGATCTATTTAGACACGGGACGCAAATGAGTCCCAGTTGCGCTCAAAGCACGAAGCCTCCTAAAAATATGGGATGTCCTATTTGAGCACTGAAATTAATGGTTGCATTTTCAATGCAACCATTCATTTTGGTGTTGAAATATGACAACCCGTTTTGGGTTTTTTTTGTTTTTTTTTTTTTTTGGTCGGCCTGAAGTCCAATTCTCTCTGCTTGGTTTGTTATATCAAGATCAGGTAAAGATGAGCTACAAGACCCCGGATATGTAGAATTTTGCAGTTGCACTCAGAGACTAGTATCATCTGCAAGTTCTTAGGCTTATAACAGAAAGTGGATAGGTCGAATAAATAAAAGTGTGTATTCATATTAAAGACGGAATCTAAAAATTCTGAATGATGAGGTATATACGACTTAAATGAAAGAGAGGACATAAAGTCTAAGAAATAACAAAGTATAAAAAGAAAAGAATTCAGGTTAAAAACACTGAGATGTTTTAGTGAAATTTCAGAAAGAGCGAAATTATGCACAGTAATTTAACTGCCAACGAAACAAAACAGAAAAATGCATTATTACATAAAATAAGAGAGGTGGAATCGTTAGAATCAGCACAAGTGAAATTTCTCCTAAATTTATGAATTGCCCTTCTAATGACTTCAAGCCAAATCTTAATGTATAGAATTTAAGAGGGTTGGGAATTCCAACAAAAATGATTAGATAAGTGTAGATACGTGAAGGAATAATTATAATCGTTAGAATGCCTGATTCTTGAAGAAGTCATTCATTACTGATATTTACTAGGCTTAGAATGAAATAAAAGATTAAGAAGTAAAACAAAAATCGTAAAAAAAGAAAATTAAACACGTTGATGACAAGAAAGAAAAAAGGATATATAATGATGCCGAATCAACAAAAGAAGGGACTGATGCTGCCAACAAAAGCAAATACATAATGAACTATTTCTCTAAAATCTTTACTCAAAATTAACGCTAATTTACGGGGACGCAGATTGTAACCATTCATTTCTGTCTGATCTGAAATGTTCGCTGTATAATATTTTATCTGTCCGAATAAAAGGAAAAAAGTCAACAGCACTGAGTTCTTGAATATTTTGAGTAAAATGTGCCGTTAATCATATTCTACGGACTGTTGATAACCCCGTGGATAACATAAAACTGAAGTAACTATCATATGAAAACTACTCTTGTGAAACAATTACATTTCCCATCAAGACAAAATTATTTACTTCAATATCTCCTCAGTATATTATTTGTCTAAGGCAGCATTATTATATTTTCAGAATTTTCTCTGCTACGATTACTTTATTCCACGAAACAAACCGTCTCAACCTTATTTAATCCGGTTTAATTTATGAGTTGAAAAATATCGGTTAACTACTCTTCTGGATGACACTTGTATATCTTTCAAATGAGTTTAAGAACAATATCAGTAGATATTCATATAATTTTCAACATCAATATTCTATTTTCTTAACAAAATTTTCATACAGCACAAACGAAAACGTGTTAAGCCAAAAGAGCGAGCCGAGGAAACCAACATTCGGGTGTAGTTGAGGAGGGAGTTGAGAAAGGAATACTCATTACGTCTCTACAGCAGGTATTTAAACTGTGATGACATGTGATTTGCATGCATTTGTTCAGTCTAGCACATGGTTAGAATAGTGGTGACGATTGACCGTCCAGGCCAAGCATAACTGAATTGCTGGAGGCTAAAAAATGCACCAGACTGAAGAAATTCACTAAAAATTTGTTATGGATATATTATTATATTATTGCATAAAAGGTAATGATTATTATCAGTACTCACATAGAGACTAGCATATATATATATATATATATATATATATATATATAAGTAAAAATATTAAAAAAGTTATGTAAAAAGGTGTATCCGGGGAAGTGAGGCGGGGAAGGTTGAAAGAAAGAGGCGTATGTAAGATTGAGAGAAAGGCATGAAAAGAAAGACAGGAAAAACGCGGATATGTGATTGTGGAACGAAAGATGATGGAATCATTCAGAAAGATTTTGGCGTTTTGGTAATTATTGCAAAGTCTTTGTGGGATGATAATGAACTATTCCGGATTTTCTTAGAAATTAATTACATTACTTTAGAAATATATCTTTTATAAAATATATATTTTTACGTGTTACCGCACTTATATATATTTTATGAAATTTTAGGAATTAAAATTTCAGCCTTTTCATATTTATATTAGTTAAAATCAGGAGTCCTTGAAATATTAAATCATCAATTTTAAACGAATTTATGGAAAATCTGCTCTGAATCGTAAAATAATAAAATGCAATAAAACTATGACATTATTTGATTTGAAATGTTTTTAATTGCTTTTATAAATAAGGGCTCTATTTTCTTTTAAAAAAAATCGATAAATAATGATCTTTTTCAAGAATTGTTTTCGTGCACTTTTTACATTTTAATTAGAAAATTTTATTATTTTAAATATTTTAAAATTCTGTATTAATAAAAGCTTTTTAGATGATATTATTAAGTGAAAACTATATTTGCTCATCATAAATGGAAAAGAATAATATAAATCAAACACTAATAATTTAAAAATAATTTTGGATTTTTTGTTGTGCATAATCGTGCTGACTTTTGTAAGTACGCTCGATTGTAGATGACATCATCAGAAAATAATAGCGATAACTATAGTAAATTTAATGTCAACATTTCTAAAATTCAATAAAACATTAGATTACGATGAAGATTTTCATAAAATTTAAGATCACTGAATACTTAAAAAATTATATAAAGATAGGCACTCCGATATTTTGTGCTGACTTTTGTAAGTACGGTCGACTGTAGATGATATCATCAGAAAATAATAGCGATAAATATAGTAAATTTAATGTCAATTTAAGATCACTGAATACTTAAAAATTATATAAAGATAGGCACTTCGATATTTTGTTTTATTATGTTTTACAAAGTCTCCGTAGAAAAAACTTTAGATCTGTCATCAGGTTGTCAACACGTACAAACACGGTTAGAAAAGCATTTTTGCGAAAAATTTTAAACTTAAAGTTAATAATATCTGTTTCAAATAATTGTTTCAGATTAATTATACTTTAAATCGCAAATACTTCTAGTTTAAGAAAAATATTTTAAATACTTGGATGATTTTATTACACCGCGATGAAAGACGCCCCAAAATTGCATTTTCAGATACTTCAGAAAAAAAAAATTCTAGTCAATTTAATTTAGTCTTTGAAGTGCAGCCAATTCTTTTGATTGCTGGAAATAGTAAATTTATTCTATTATTTTTAAATCAAAACTAAAATAAAAGCTTCATGAAAGATTTTTTTTAAAAAAATAATTTTAAATCTTCGGTATAACGTTTTATCCCTGTTTTTAGGTCCCTATTTAAAAGTAGGTCGTTTGCTTTTTAAGAACTTATCGAAAAAATTATTTTCCTTGTTTTCAATCAAATGTCTATACTTGGTGAAACAAGCATATTAGCAGAATTTAAATTTAAATTTTAAATTTAATTTAATTTTTTCAAGAATGAGAATGCAATATGAAAAAACATTCTATTATGTGCCAGGAGTGGAATTTTCAGTTAAAATATAAAGACCCAAATAATAAAATAACATAACGCTTATCGGAGCCATGATCTCCTGCATCCATTCAAACGCGCGTCTTTTGCGCGCTCATGCGCACACACAAATACACATATCTAAAAGATAAATTGGTATGGAAAGAATGCAGAAGAGGAAAAACGATGTTGAATGAGAAGCTATAATGAAGGCACTAATCGTTTCTATTTTGTATTGGTCTGCCAGTTAAACGAGGTGGAATGTCAGAAAGATCAGATTCTTCTTGTTGATTGCCGTTTTGATCATTCACGGGTCGATATCGACTCACCAGAGCATGAAGGTGCCGTGTTTGCTTTTATGTGTTATGATCAGTGGAGCGTGTAAACGATCATTTGCCAAGTCAATGAAAGTTGTCGACCAACAGCAAATTTCTCGCTATATACAAATAAATCCACTAGTGTTTGTTTGTTTATATTTTCATGCCTCTAAAGTTATATTAATGTGTCAGTCTGTCGTCGTGGAAACAATTTCGTTTGAGTCTCAAAAATATATTATTTTGTATATCTTACTTTCTGAATGATTTCACATGGGTTTCTATTATTCCCTTTTATAACTGGTAGTATAATTGCAATCAGTGCGGGAAAAGTGATCTAGAGAAATATTTTTCTAATAACAAATACGAGTTCAACTCTGGAGTGCATCATACAGGAAATTTCCCTCTCCAATTCATATGAACATTAATGAAAATTGTCGTTTCACTTTATAATGTGCCTGATTGCTTCTGTCATTATTTATCGCTATAAGAATTAGATTAGGCCAAAGATTGTAGTTCCCTGTCATATCTAGTTTGGTTCAGCTGAATCCTTTTTTTGTAGTCCTTATAGTTAAAAATCACATATGCGGTCTACCGAGGAATAATTTTTCTCTACGGTGCAAGCTATTTCCCATAGATGCAATGTCGAAATCCTATTGCTACTTTCTCACAATGTCAATGAAATATATTCAGATTATGTTCAGTTTTTCGTGCGACGAGTTAATAATTTTGCATCTAAGACAAGCCATATCACCTATCCGGAAACGAATGTACATTATTTCATCCGTATACCAAATGTAATTATACATTTCCATTCAGAGAGCAATTACCTAAGAACTATTACAGTGAAGAAGAGTCGCACACGTGAAAGTTTCTCTAAATACCTTAGTCTTGACTTATTTAAAAGTTATATATTTTCCTTACGCCCGTAATTTTAACTTCGTACATATTCGTAGGCTTAGGCTCATATCACGCTGAAACACCGAATCTCATACTATCACCAAAGTTCAACAACATCGAGCCTGTGTCGAGCAATGCAGTGTGGGATATGAATGTAACGGGTTTATTGAATGAGTAATTAGCTTTGTTTTATTAACACATAGCAGACTATTTAAAGCCATACCACATTTTACACTGTAATCACTTGTAAGCACTTTTTGGAAACAATAATGATTCACCAATACAAGACGCAATAATCGACCCCTAGCTGAGGATAGAACAGGTGGTTTCATGCCACTCCCGAGAGCACATGCGTGGGATTATAAAGTAAATGACTGGAGTTTAAGCACGTCTCTCCACTTACGAGCCAATATCAGTTATCCACCCGCACATCCAAGATTACAGCAACTGGTATTCCCAAGCGGTCACCACAAAACTGTCCTTTTCAGGTCAACGCTTTTTACCGATTACAAGAGACCAACAAAACTCCTTGTTATACCAAAGATATTCTTTTATATTATGTTGACATAGAAGATTGCTATGCGACGATAACCGTCGCAGAATAGCAGACGCAGGTCGTAAATTCCTGATGTGGTTCTATGACGATATACCTCGTGTAAGAACGAAAACTAGTCACAACACATTATATTGCCACTAGACATATGCTTCTGTTGTAAATATTTCGTTGGCTCATCTGGTACGACGTCATAAAACCGCATCACGAATTTACGACCAGCGGCTGGTATTCAGCGACCGTTATTGTCGAGAGAAGAGAATATCATCTTTCATGGTGAATATCTATGTTTATATAACTACTCTGAACATGTCTCATGTAAGCCTAAAATATCGATCAAGGAATAGAATAAAAAATATCCAAATGTTGGAAATTTTTGTCTTTATTTTCTTCAAAAATTATAGGATGTATGCAAAGTTTAGAACGGCCCATGATTAAACATAATAGACATCCGTTGTCTGTTATATTTAACAATAAATATATATATATATATATATATATATATATATATATATATATATATCAACAGATTTTTCTTAATGCCACACCATGACAAGATAACTTTAAGGACAAGGACCATATTTTTATTATAAAATAGATACAAAATATCTCGTTTAAGAACATGCTTTTAGGCGTCTTTCGGCCGAAACTTCCTCAGAAATAGAATCGTTGGCAATATAAAACAAAGAGGTTCATGGGAATTACACTATTTTCATTTTCTTTCACTTCCATTAAGTATGTCTTTTTCAGAAATAAAAATAAAATTTTGTATCCAAAACAGATTCTTCAGATCATGAGGTTTATGAAGAAATTAGCCGATTTCATAGAGGATATATTAGACATTCATGATTGATCAGCGGTAATGGTCTTTGACACGTATAAAAGCTTTCTCTTAAAATTGTTTTTCAGAAAAGTAATATTATCAAGTACACTAATATTTAGTGTTTTCTAGTATTGATGGGAGTTGGCTTCCAAAATGTGGCTCTATTGTACTATGAAACGGAAACATTTTGATTACATTTAAAATTTCTTCTCTTCAAGTTTGTTGTGCTACCATTTTTGTTGCTACCAAAAGTTTCCAAGTCTTTGAATGTTTTTGTGATTTTGTACGGGCGATCTATTGTGTCTGCAGAAGGATTATCTTCTTTTGGGTCGAAAGTATTATTTTTTTCAATTCCTTTTTAACCGTTGATAAGAGAGAAAACATTTGCATATAGATGATAATTTAATCATTTATGAGAGAGTTGTAAGCCAGGACTTACATCCATTTAAGTGTCTGATGAAACTAATAAATAACATTACACTTGTTTTCTTGTTAATATTTTTGTAGCATCTTATGGTATTGAAAAATGTACCCGGTATGCTCATTGTCGTATGTTCAATTTCTTTATATCGCACGGTCTATTTGTTTAACACCGAATTATTTGAAGTGAATGCTATTAATTTGAAATTATGAATTGTTCATGATGGATTTAGAGTATGTGCCGTCGCCATGCTCATTCCAATTGCAGATCAATTTATTTTGAATAGTTCCCTATTAATTCAAAACTTCTTGGAACAATTTGTTTAGAATGCTGAATTATTTCATTCGATATCATTCATATATCAACCATGAACACCGTTTCCTTCCACGTTACGCCCACTTCATCCTCGGTAGTTATTCTTTTATGTTCCATATCTCTTCAAGACATTGGTGATCTCCACAAGTTCCTGTTATTTGTAGCTATTCATAAATTGTCTTTTTCTTATCCTAATCCTGTTCTGCCACTTATATACTCAAGCTGGTCAGATACGTTACACGTTGTTTTCTTTGTCTAAATTACCAATGAGCATCATTTTCTCTGAGCCCTTTTCCTCATTATGTAACACAAATTTAAAATGTCTCTTTGTAATGTTAATTATACGCGCCCTTTTTGTTTTCACAGTTTCTAAAACTTTGTGATTGCTCCCACGTTCGGTCCATGTTTTCATTAGCATTCTCCTGTACAACCACATATCTGTAGCTTGAAATCTCTTTTCATCTGTGATGAGATTTCCCAGTATTCACTTCCATCGATACACTAGCCTCTAAAATTAAAAGAACAGAATTGTTTTCTTTTAAAAGAATCATTTTGATTATGGTATAACTAAATGATGTTAACCTCTTTTTCACAGATTTTCTTGCAAGTTATTTTCTCGAAAGTGCTTAAACAGATATATGTAGGGATACGTATTTTGGTCTTACATATGTGATTTTGTTTTTCGGTATATTTCATTTCACAAATCGAATGACTCAGTTGAGTCAGATCTTGTAAGTCGGTTTCTGGTGGATGAGAACTGGAAGAATATATTGATGAAGTTATAGTCTATTGTGAAATTAACTCAAAATTTATATCTTCCTATTTAATATGTACATTATTTCCTGTAGCAACCATTATCGGAACGAAAAAAAATTGTTTGGTAGATGTCGAATTTTAGATAATAGTAAGATACCTCTGTACATGTGAGAATCTTCCAAAGGGTGTTTCCAAAATTCATTTTTGCATGATAACTGATATACGCATTGCATCAAAAAAAATTAGGAAATTCGCTTATGAAATCGCGGACAGAGTTCATGTCTTTCTTGAATTTTTGTTTCCTGTTCCTTGTTATTCGAGGTTTTAAATATTCTTTTTATACGATGCAGATTTCCAAATGTGACATTCTTCAATGCTCCTCTTTAACGAATTCTGCACACCGTTTTCTGAGATTATTTCAAAAAACAGTTGATAATTCATTTCTACATTTGTCAACTTATGTTTATCGTCACCTCCTGCGTTATGCTTGTTCTTACAATATTCGTTTACACACTCTTCCACACTATTACTCCAGTCTACTACATCTATGTGATGTCTTCATTAGAACGCTGGCGATCATGGCTCTTCACATTTCCTCTGATTCATAGCATTCAATAACTTTTTTTCTTTTTGTTATCTCTCCCAAACGATCGATTCATTCATGTTGCATTGGTAGGTTGTGTGTTGCTTTCCTCTGTCACTCCTACCTTCAAAATGTCTTGTGTGAGTAAAATTTTCCATGACCTCTTTGCCCATGATGTGCGCTAGAAATGTAAACTGTCAGTTACTAATGTTTATTCTAAGCCCCCTTTTGTTGGCATTGTTTCTAGAACCTCATCCTTGCTCCCATGTTCGGTCCATGGTATTATCAACAACATTCAGTGGAACCATATTTTTGTTGCTTCAAGTTTTTTCGTCTGTGAGGGGAATCTCTAGCATTCACTGTCATATAGGAGGACTAATACTACATACCACTCCATTACGAGTGTATAAAGTCCTCTTAATAAAGGTCTGTACAATTAATTTAGAATGATATATTTACTTGCAATGTTATCATAACTTTCATCATAAATGCACCCTTTAAAATTTAATTTCTAATTGCTACACTTCGTTGTTTATTTTATTTATTTATTTTTTTTTGTATTTGGCATGAGTATTTTTGCATGCATCAGAGACCAATTTGAATTGCTGATAAATTTCTGTTCTTCTAAGCCGGCAGTTTTGTGTATATAAATTCACGAAAAATATCTTCTAGTAGCTATATATTAATGAATTTTTTAAAAAGTCAAGAGATTCCATATTTTAAAAGGATAAATTTGTAACCATAAAAAAAGAATTGAGATATTGTGATTAAACATTTACTATAAAATTAATACAATGAAAGGACATTTATAACCCTTCAAGCACACGGATATATCCGCAAAATTGTCTGAAATCAGTCGAAACCTATAAATATGAACTGAATTGTGTATAGTTACTTCATACTTTAATTTCTAATATACAGAAATTAACCTGTCATTATAGAAAACTATTTTAAAATAGGCACAATTGTTTTAATCTATTTAATAATACAAATACACACGCACACATATGTATGTGTGCGTGTATGCGTGTGTTTGCATTGACTAGAGTTATTTTAAAAAGCAAATACATGTGTACACACTAAATACCATCATCTGTCGGGCTGTTTTCTGATTTTCTATTGTGTGGGAATGCCTACTCGTAATTGACTAGATTATTTACGCAGACAGTGGTCTGTGTAGTCTTTCTCTCACTGATGTTTCTCTTTTTCTATGTTATACTTCTCTCTCACTTTCTCTCTCTCAGCATAACATAACATAAATATCGTGTTAGTTTGATGACGTCTTAAAGTTTAAAAATTTTATTCCATTTTCTCATTGATTTTTCTAACATCGTTTTTATATATAACGAATAACAGATCATTTTCTCCCGAGTGGGAATTTAAAAACTATAGCGAAAAAAAAACACCAAAAAGAATACCGAATGACACCAAATATTTATAGTTAAGTATCCCTTTAACTTCAGCGCTTCTTAATCTTGAATTGTAAATGTATTTTTTTTGTTTGTTTTATTTTTTACATTTTGTTTCCATTTCAAACATATATAAGATGTAAAATCATTAGTTAGTTGGAAATAGCCTTTTTAAAGAAAGAAAGCGTAGTAGAATTTTTTTCCAATTCTGTCATTCAGTTACCCACTATAGTCAGTTCTATAAAGGTATATATTCCATATTGAATGCTTTCTCTCCTTTTTTCCATGTGACTGCTGAGTTAAATGACTTCATTCGGTTCTTATGAATAATTTAACGTACTGTCATATCAATTCTTGTGTTCTGATGTTATTAGAAAACTTAGCTGGAGTTTGTGCTCTTGGCTACTGCTATAGAATCCCCAGCGACAGATTCCAAGTTTTTGCGGACATTGACATAAAGCAACTGAAAACCCTTCAAGTAATCTCTAAATTCTATTGATATGCTTGTACGATAACGATGTCAGTGTGATTCTCCTGTTTTCCGGTAGCTTTCAAATCATTTATATGAATTAAATTATACCCAGAACAAGTTAGAAAAGTTTGGCGCTATTAAAAGTTATGCTCTTAAAGAAACAAGCAACCATATGTATACATTTACATTTTACATTGTTCAGAATGCTATATTCACTGCGTTTCAGCCTTTTTACGCTCCGACCTTCTTCAGGCAATTGGAACCTCGAACTTAAACATTTTTGTCGTCGACCGTGGTACGTTGCTCTAGTTCCACGTGTAATGACTCTTCTGGGTGTCTCTGTTATATCCCTTTAACTGAACTCTTCAAGTTTTTTTTTCTTATTGCAGTAGCCAGGTGTTGAACTCACAACTCTTTGGGTCACTTGATCCAACCAAAGTTTTATCCACTGGGCCTTGTGTCGCCAAGTCGAAACCCAAAAAATGTTAGAGGCAACAAATATAAGGACAACAGTTCGAACAATGTAAATAGTTTAAATAATTACGATATCTCATCTTAGAAATATAGACAGGTATTCAGTAAATAAAGTCAAAATTGTCAAAATACATACATACATATGTGTGTGTGTTTATGTATATATAATATGTGTGTACTAACACTGAGGCCTTACTTTAGTGATCTATAGTTTCGATTGAACGTCAAATGCAAAAGATGGCATTGCTAATTTCAGAGAAAATAGCTTCACCCTTGGGAGTAGGCTAATGGAGATATTACTATGCCCAGAATGAATTAGCACACCGGTTGAAATTATAGCAAGAACTAAATAAAATGAATCGTTTATCTTCATTAACATTTCGTCTAATTTGGCCCAAAGTACTAATTATTCGCTGGATAATCAAACGAGAAATTCTAAGTTGACCAGTTATAGGCGTTTTTAGTGTATTTGGCATGAATTATAGAAAAAGAAAGGAAAATATCATATACTAACACTACATTAATACGTTAATTTCCATTCTCTTTCTTTTAATACATATTGGATATGCAGAAATATGTATAAAATTGAATGAAGATCTTTTGAAAATTCATGTGTGTTC
>OZ010574.1:146581255-146618755 GCA_963932145.1 Acanthosepion lycidas
GGGTCGTCATATTATGAAATTGCACAAATGATTAATTCAAATATCTCCGCTTCTATTCCGTTAAGGACGACTCCACAACGAATTTCTTAATACAGATTTATGTTCTCTTTTTCTAACACTAATATTGGTATTCAGGAGAATCGATTTTTCACAACATAAGCGCTATCAGTAAATCTTAATGTCGACCTTGCCTAATGTAGAAGATAAATGACAAGAAAGAAAGAAAAGAAATAAAATACCACTCTATCGATTGATGTATATTTGTTTTACTCTTTGTAGGCGGCGTTCACGTTTTAACATTTGAATTTCTCTCTCACTCACTCTCTCTCTCTCTATCTATCTATCTATCTATCTATATATATATATATATATATATATATATATATATATATATATATATCACATTGGTTCTTGTAGAGAAACTAATCGGAAGAATTTAAAAGAAGCTTGACCACTCTGCGGATGTTAACAATGACATAAAAAAAGCATAGCCGTAACCTCAAAAAATAACTTTAGCAGTAATAAATCTTTCATAGAAAATTACGACCAAAACATCAATGACACTAAAATGTATATAGGTTATCGAAAATAACTTCGGAAACATCTACAGTTGTCTTAAAACCAAACAGAAGTGTAACTATATCAAAAAAGAAAGGGACTATAACAGTCACCTACAATATTACTGACCAAGAATATAAATAAATAAAAGAAAATTAAAATTCTCAACAATAAAAGTGATAAAAATTTAATAGAATTCTTACAGGAGAAAAATTAGGACAGTATAAAAATCAATAAATCCAGACCAGAAAACAAGAATTTTCAAGAGAGGGATTATTTTTATCCGAAGATGACGTTGAATTATTTACAAAGCAATCGATCAAAAGTTCGCATCAGTATCGAGAACCTAATGTTTAATGTTATTTTTGATGACTTGTAGGACAAATCAAAGTAAAATGGGATTGGATTATATTAGGATAGAAAACCAGTATGATCGAAAATGAAAATGCAGAATTTCGTAGGCCACAAATTGAATGGTAAAGAGATCATATAATATAGATAAGTTTTAATGATACAAATTCGAAAATGATAACCCAGCACAGTGTCATAAGAATTAGTACATAGAGGCTAAAAGAAACATTATATACAAGGTTCTTTAAGAAATATCTAAACCTTACACAGAAGGATTTGTAGAAGCAAGAGAGTTTTTCAATCTTTTTCAATATAGTCCTCCTTGATATCCACGCATTGCAATCCCATCCCAGTGTCTTTGTCCTCAAAAAGTTCCTCCCAGCAGATATGATCACATAATTGTTTCTAAAATGGGGACCATGATGGTGGGAATTGAGTTCATGAAGCGGGAATAAGTTGGATGTAGCTAAGTCTGGTAAGTAAGGGTGTCGGGGCAGCAATTCAAAACCACATTTTACTGCTTCAGCTACCTGATCACTGTGAACGGGCACGTTATCCTGGAACGAGAGCACACCTGTCCCCAGCTTTCCTCTGCGTTCCGTCTTGATTACTTCTTTTAGTTGCCTTAATTCTGATTCATACTACTATCCATTAATAGATTTTTTCACCTTTTCCAGGTATTATATCATAATTACGCCCTCAGACCCCCTCCCCGCAAAAAAAGAAACCAACACCTTGCCAACAGTCACTGCCTGGATGATTTTCTTCGTGGGTGGAGAACCAGATGAATTCCACTGTTTGCATTATTCAGGTTCGAAGTGGTAAACCCTGGTTTCATCTTGAGTTACTAATTTAATTACTAAATTCTCAGGATCAACAAGTCAGAAGTATCGGGAAATGTCAGCCGTTTTTAGCTTCTGCTCTACTGTCAGCATTCTTGGGCCCCATCTTGCATCTCCCCAAGATCTCAGAAATGGTTCAGAAGAGAACTAATGCAGAACCATAGAGTGAATGGAATCAACTTGGTCATCAATGGTTTAGGATTTTGGACGACGTGACCGAGAGTAATTTTCTGAGCCATCCCTGTCACGCTTGAATTCCACTGCTCAATTCTTTACAGTTGCATAAGAAGGGGAATCCTCAACAAGTGTCTGTGTCATGTTCTCATGTATTTCGATGAGTGTCATATCTTTTTTGCAGATAATTTAAAACTTTCGAGCTTCTGTTTTGCCTAATTTTTATATTTGTCGCACACCTCTCAAATTTGTATGGACCTCACCGCACAGAAATTAAGACATACATTTGAATCAGTTTTCCTAGTTTTATAAGAAGCGTTAGTGTTTTACAAGAAAAATGTTCAGTTATGGCTCTTCTTTTATGTGTGAGATTTGGAGCTCTTTGAACAAATTGGTGAGCTGTAGCGGAGACATACATCAGCGACCCAAAAGAGCCAGAGTCGCGTCTATGTTTTGCAATAGAGTGTGGAGACGAGGAATTGGCGAGCTTCGGACTGAGGGTGAATTGGGCAGCACTTCGTGTGGAAAGAAATGATGGTGTTGCATTAGCCATTTTTATTGGCTGGTTTTGACCGCTCATTGCCTGAACGATGGCTGGTCAGGTGCATAAAAAACAGTATGATCATTCAAAGGGGAAACTCGTTTTTTAACGACAGGAGTTGTTTACCTGAGATTGAGGTAAGGTGATAGCATTTGTGGAATTGATTTGTCTATTAGACAAAAACACCCGGGGGAGGCAACCTTAGCAGGCGTTCTAAAAACGCCTCACCGGCTAAGGTGAAACGGGAGCAGGATTCCATTGAGTGCGCCTCCTTGGGGGAGAAGCGGCTGGCGTCTACTTCAACCTCTGCTTTGCACTCTTCTGAGTGCCATGGCGATGACCGACCCGGCAGCTTTGCTAAGCGTGCCAAAATACCATGGCGAGACAACCTTGGCAGGCGTTCTAAAAGAGCCTCTGCGGCAAAGATAAAGCGGTAGGAGGAAACCGAGGTAGAGGCCTCTTTGAGGCTTTCCAGTCAATCTCAACGGAGGCAGTATGTTTTGTCACATGAAACGCTTGGTGAGCCTAACTACCATTTGTACTGCAAATCAGTTTACACATATTCGTTGAAAAGTAATGTGATGCACTTTCAACTTCCGCTGCTAGAGCTGTAGAAGGACCTACTGAAAGGCTTGAAAGGTTGAAGACTGTTAAGCAGCGTCGCCATGCACAGCGAGGGCTCTGTAACCCAACAAAAGACCTCAACATAGGACCCATGTCAGTTGTCTGTGGTCATTGCAATGCCAAAAATTGGCCTGGAGAGTCTGCAGGTTTGAGTTGTTCAGACGGTAAGTGACAGTTGCCATTTTTTCAAAAGCTACCTGTTCCGTAGAAAGCTCTGTTGGAGGGTTCCAGTCCAGACTCAAACATTTCCTCGCAAAAATCAGGAGTACAATTGTGCCTTCCAGATGACCTATTTTTGGTGGAAATGCCTTCCGCGAAGTCGGTTGGAATGCTACCTCCAAGGTTCAAGGTCAGGTTTACCACCGGATTGTGTCTCTTTTGTCGGATACTGCCACTGATTCGGCATTTCTACAAATATACTTCATAGCTGACTACAATCAACAGGCAGATGGCCACAAGGGCATTATTCCCGAGAACGATACAGGCCAGGAAAATCATCTTCGCAGTGATATCATAATGAGTCTCCAACAAATGCTCCACGAGACAAACAGCTATGTCCGCAGTTTTAAGTATGCTCTCAAAAATAACACTTCTTCTGATTTCATTATTGTAATTGATGCTGACAAACGGCCTCAGGGAGAGCACGAACGTCGTTACAATGCTTCCGCAAGTAACGAAGTTTCCGTCATTGACAGAGGTGATCAGTGCAACAGACGTGACAGTTATCGAATCGCGCGGCAGTGGCCTCCGAAGAATCAGTGAAACGCACCGGCACTACGATGCACTGCAATACCCACTTCTCTTCCCTTATGGAGAAGATGGGTACCACATTGGCATTCTGCAAAATGGATCCACCTTAAAAACAGTGTATTGGAGGCTTTCTACGTCTACCTATTGATCGTACATGAGGGTGCATTCAATCATCTTCATCGAAGCCGGCAACGTTTCCATCAATTCATAGTAGACAAGGCTGCTAAGATGGAATCCGAAAGACTCTGTTTCATCAGATTGAATCAGAGCAAGTTCCGCTGCGACTCTTACATTCACCTCCGTTATGCTTTACGAAATGACGCTGATGCACGACATATAGGCAAGATGTGCATACTATCTGCAACCTTCACAGGCAGTCCACGATACAAGCACGCGAGGATGCAAGACCCGATGACATACGTTCGTATGTACGGCAGACCAGACCTATTCATAACTTTCACGTGTAACCCCAAATGGTACGCAATTGCTAACGAACTTACGCCAGGGCAATCGGCCTATTATCGTCCAGACCTCATTGCGCGCGTTTAGCAACTGAAGTTGGCAAAGCTAATGGATGTGATTGCAAAGGGCCAAGTTTTCAAGGCTGTTTGCCGTCGCATGCACACGATTGAGTGGCAGAAACGCGGCCTGCCTCACGCACATATACTAATTTGGCTGCGCGACGAGAAGGCACAGAAATCGATCATCTTATTTCTGCTGAAATTCCTGATCCGTCGGCTGACCCTGAATTGTGTGAAATAGTGACAACCAACATGATTCATGGTCCCTGCGGTTGCATTACAGTTAAACCTTCTGTCACAGCAGCGATGGCAAAGGCACCAAGCAATACACACGAGGTTTCGTGAGCGAAACCATTAGAGGGAGCGATGGTTATCCACTGTACCGGCGAAGGAGTCCCGCTGAGGGACGTTTACAGCCGTGGTAAAGGGCCAACAAGTAGATAACAGATGGTTAGTGCCATACTGTCCCCTGCTAACAAAAGCGTTCAATGCGCATATCAATATCAAATATTGTCATTCAGTTAGCCCAATCAAGTATGTATGCATTACATCAACAAAGGGACTGATGCTGTAATGTTTGGTATTAGGCAGGAAGGTTCCGTAGACGAAATCCATGAATTCCTTGCAGGGCGCGTTATTAGCAGGACAGGAGCCCATTGGCACATATTCAGCTTCCCCATCCACGAACGCTTCCCAACAATCGTCCAGCTTGCTGTGCACCTAGAAAACGACAAAGTTAGTTATTTTTCTGCGGATAAAGCAATGGATGTGGCTGCGCGTACCAAAAACACAATGCTTGCAGCGTTCTTCAAACTTTGTCCACAGGACGAGTTTGCTAGGACTCTACTGTACCCAGACGTGCTATCATACTACGCGTGGACAAAAAAGAACACCTAGGCACGGGGGAAGTGCCGGGCTAACGTCGAGGGCTATCCAGGTGTCAAAAAAGACGCCACACTCGGAAGGGTTTTCACGGTTCCCCCATCGGGACAGGAATGTTTTTACTTGCGACACCTTTTGCACGAAGATAGTGGACTAACGAGCTACAATAACTTACGGACGGTTAATGGAGTTTTATGTGACACTTTTCCAGTGGGATGCCACAATGGCTGAGGGAGCTCTTTTAAAAATGCCCTCTACTTTGCGCCACCTCTTCACCACAATCTTACAAATGTGCGAACCCAGTGATCCAAAATCACTATGGGACAAATACAAGGACTTTTTGTCCGAAGACTTACTCAGTGAAGCGCAACTGCTGTGTCCAACAATGGCTCCTACATTCAACGATGAAATTTACAACAGGGCGCTTATAATCAATGAGAACCTGTTTGTTGAAATGGCGGGGAAATCACCCGCCTCTATTGGGCTTCCAACGCCAGGTCGTGTGGCTTCCTCCAGTCTCTCAACTGAGATTGAGCGGGAGACATCCTACTCTCTTGAGGAGCTCAACGCCTATGTCACATTAAATGAGTCAAAACTTCTCATAGACCAAAGGGCCGCTTACGATGCGGTTCTTGCATCCACCAGGCAGGATACAGGATCAATTTTCTTCCTGGACGCGTCTGGGTGAATGGGAAAAACGTTCGTAACAAAACTGCTTCTTGCGAAGTGGCGCTAGCAGTAGCGTCTTCAGGCATTGCTGCCACATTACTACAGTGAACTCAACGTCTAAACTTCCGCTTGACCTGATTAAGACAGAAACAGCTGTATGCAGTATAGCCAAGCAATTACGTCTAGCGGGGATACTCAGGCGATGTATGCTCATCGTCTGGGATGAGTGCACTGTCAGTACCAAAACGGCACCCGAGGCTGTAAACCGCTGTCTGAAGGATATTCGAAGCTCCGATGACCTTATGGGAGGTATAACTCCTTCTATCCGATGACTTTCGCCAGACCCACCCCATTGTACCTAAGGCGATATTGGGTCCGCTGGCGATATTGGGTCCGCTGAATTTTCGAATTCATTATTAGCCGTTGGCGAAGGTATTATTCCAGTGGACACTAATGGATTTGTAAGCTTCCAAGCGTTGTCTACAGTGGTCACAACGCCAGCAACGCTCAGGGAATCAGTGTTTTCTGATCTTCAAACAACTACAACAATATTGAGTGGCTTGCTGGGTGGGCAATTCTTACCCCCAAAAAACACCATTGTGACAACCCTTAATAGACAGCTTCTGGAAACTGTGGCAGGGGTGTTGCCCGTTTACAAATCCATTGACAGAACTCCAGACCACGTGAAATATCTAACTTTCCAGTGGAGTTCTTAAGCAGCCTCTACCCCGCTGGTCTCCCTCCTCAAATTCTGGAACTGGGGATCCCGGTTTTCTTGCATGGACAGGAAAAAATGGAATGGAGATTGCTGAGGACTGCTTGAGGACTTCAGTGTAGACTGCATTTTCAGCTTTTTGTGAGGGTGAATAAAGGAACATATCCTCGCGCCTGCCGAATCGAGAGCAGGCTACGTAAAGTTGGACGTATGAGAAGCACTGCTCCTCTAAGTGTACACCAGTGACAGACAGTGTTTGTCCTTGGCCCTTATTAATTGTCATAGCAAAACAGGGTGCCTGTGAATTGGGATCTTCTGAAAATGAAGGGTACATCGGCAACTGATGGATATAAATACATCTTTGGGATAAGCACTTGCTCCCCTTTACCACATTACTGTGAAGCATTGAACTCATCGCCAACTAATTTATCGTTACAAGCATCAATTGTCTCTCCTTACATCACCATACTATATGTACAGAAATGAATGACCAAGACCAGATTACGGGCCCTTTCAAAAAGGTGTGCGAGACCCCTCCGTGCAGCAAAAAATCGATAAAAATCTCCGGTTCGACCCTGCCATCAGCTGTCAGTTTTTGACTTCTTTTCACGCCCTGTCTTCAATTAACGTCAAATGTCGATTCAACTTCCGACATTTACGGTGTCAATTCGTAACGGAGACTGATTTTCAATTTGGACTCAGGCTTTCAAAAAATTGGTAAATCGGCTGGTACTCCGGTATTTGGGCGGATTACATTCTAAAATTTCGAGCGTTCTTTACAATTCAACCAGAAATACCTACGCGGCCCAGTCAGAGGTGCCTTGCATAGAATGCCGTGTGACCCCGTCGTGTGTCAAAAATCGATACAAACCTCCGTATTGACCATGCCCTCAGCAGCCCATTTCCCACTTCTTTAAACTTTGTTCTTTCTCCCAGGCCGCATCCCACATCCGATTTTTCAATTTACGTCATTGTGTCATGCCGGAACCAGATTTTTTTATTTGGGACTCAAATTTTGTGTTATGGGGCCCACCCCTTTTTCATATAAGTGGACTCTACCAAGTGTACTTGGACTGCTGACGTTAAATAGCCAAAGTTACAGTCAGTGAGAGCAGTAGTGGTCGGTAGTCGGCAGTCGGAGAATATACGAACGGAGATAGAGTGAGGTAAACTTGTAGAAGTCAGTTACAAGCACGTAGACTCTAAGGAAGTCCTACTTCGAGACTGTATTTATATATCTGTATTTGCTACTAACCACGTTCCTGGACTTACTAACAGTATTACTCTTTGTATGATTGTGTAAATACATTTTATTTCATATATTTAATTATTGCGTTTGTCATTCCTTGGAGACCGAATTCATCTCGGAATCCACAACACTTTGTAAAAACCGATTAACTCACAGCTGATACCTCATTTTAGGGGTTTTAAGTTGAATGTCTCGCCTGCACTAAGCGGCCCAGTACATCTAAGCTTTTCACCTCATTTTGGACTCTGTGCGGTTTGACTTCGCGTTGTTAAATACTTTTGAGCTCTTTTTATTTGAACTTAAAATCCGATCAATGTATGGTTTCCAAAGTACCGGATTAACAAAACAAGGACAACAACAACCCCGCCCAAGTAGTATGACCAGTCTCAATATTTCAGGAAACTGGGTTGGATGTGAAAAAGTATTTGTTGTTAACATTGTTTTTTCATTTGTTTTTTCCAGTTACAAGTTCTTTTTTAAAGTTGATCGTTTTGTGTTCATTTTGTTTAGTTCATTTTCGTAACAGATTTAATGTTTAGTATAGAGCTTAGAAAAAATTCGCAGTGCAAGAAGTAAGGTATGTAGCAACATCAGCACGGCAAAGGGCACTCCTTTAAAGGCAAGAAAGAGCAAAAGTATTTTAAGTCAAGTGATAGCGATTGCAGTATGAGTCGTACGATTTTTGAATCAAGCACGGGCAACGCCGGGCCATGCTGCTAGTATTCTATAGAGATTCTAATAAATAATGGCAGTAACTTTATGCTTCAATTTTATATACTCATTCTTACCTTTCACTTACATTCTGATAGAATACATTGAAAGTTTCTTTTGTTCCCACGCGTTCTAAATCCGAGGGAATGTTGACCTCACCGATATTTAAGTTTTTCCCAGTTTGTCCTCAAATACCCAGCTTCTATTAATTGCTCCTCTGTTAATGCCGGTATCCCCAAGTAATTTCTCCCTGAAAATACTCTCTTTGTATTATTCATCAACGACTTCCCTCATATCATCAATTCTCTAATCATTATCTCTGCTGTTTACACATATTTTTACTTCTGTCCTAATGGTAAAGCTGATAGTTTCAATGGCATAGGATTTACAGCTGATTTCCGAAATCCACATTCTCTTATTAACTGAGGTAAGATTATCTTGTTAATGATATACCCTCAAAAAAGAAGCCGTTCTATAATCTTAGAAGGTGACCTATATTGCCTTTCATTAGCATGGCCGATGCTAGCATCCAGGATATTAATGCATTACTTTTTCTCCGTTTAAAATTATCCACGGACCTTGATATTGTTACACCCATTGCGAGGACAGCTGGGCCACAGTGACATCTTCATGAATGTTTTCCGACAGCATCTATCTTGCAAATTTATTAGTCTACCATTCGTTCGTGCATGGAATATTGATGTCACACCTGTTCTAGGCCTTCTGGTATATATTTAAAAACTTGACAGAATCCAAAGAATGTGCAACATCATCGGTCCTGACAATGCGTTTTGGCTTGTGTCACTCGGCCACCGCTGTAACTTAACTGTTCTGTGCATTTTCTATAAGGAGTTCCATGTTTTGATTAGCTTCCTTGTTTGATATCTTGACTTCCGTCCTTTAAGCCCAATACAAGATAATTGAACAAGTGTGAATTTTTTCGATATGGATAAGGATAATAATTCGTATTTCCTTTTTTTTTCATGCGGCGACTTAAGATCATATAACCAATAAATACATTCAATTGCCTCCTATGCAATATACACAAATTAGGTTACTTCTGCTATTCGTTGGAAACAAGGTGATGATCTTGACTATTTCGACAAATATCAATACACGTCAGAATCTTCCAAATAAACTTCTGAACAGAGGAGTACTTTCAAAAAGTGCTCAGAGAAGAAGTCACCGACGTGTGGAGATATGATCTACTAGGTCCTGTAGGAACAAGGCACATAAAAGAAATCTGCATGCTTGTTTGTATTCGTGTAACCTTATATAACTGCGTTATTGTTGATATCGCAGACATTATTTTGTTTGTTTGTTTTATTTGTCAGTTGTTTTTTTTTTGTTTTTTTTATGTGGTAACATGTGAACTACTTTCTCTGAGCTTGCGCGCGACCAGTAACATCTAAATTATTAAACATTATGGCGCATATGCATCATTTTTCAGATTCGAATTTTGCTTCAGAAACGTTTAATCGCATAAACTTATTTTCCCAATATTTTTTTCTATATGTATTCAATTTTCCATTCACATTTATTTCGCATTTGTTTAATCAAGTACGTAGATTATCACTACTGTTTAAAATATTTCCTCCTAGGTATTTTAAATAATTACCACTGAAATTCGTTTAACTAAAATGCTACTGTGCCAAACCTGTACTAATATGAAAATATTTATACAGCTTTCGTTATTTACAACTCCAGAAATGAACGCAGGTTTACGTTTTTATCAATCTAAAACGGTGGCTACAGAATGACACATCATCATACAATTTCAACACCTTCGCTATAAATAGTGTGAAAACGTTATCTCAACTTTCATATTATTCCACACGCTTGATTATAAATTTATGTTCACCTTTCATTTCAATTACACACGATCATCAAACACTGAAGTGTTAGTATAAAAACAAATCGAACGTATCTATATCGACAGTGGATGTTGATTTTGTGATAATATTACGCTTTCTTATACGTCAAACTTGCCAATTTAAATTTCGGATCGCTGGCTTTCTTCTTAGAAGCGTTTCTTCAGGTCGGTGCTCGATCAATCCGCGTTATAAAAGAAATTCCTTCTACAATGGTGGTGGTTAGAAATTATTTGAGAAAATTTATTTCAAGATATCACATTATAAACGAAACGTAATGTGGATCTATTAGAGTTGATTTATTTACTTCTTGACTACTTATTTGTGTGAAATAAATTGATGAATATTTGCAAGATAACGAAATGTGCTTCGTGTTGTAAGACAAAAATAATAAGAGAGTGGGATATATTTACGTCTAGTAATTTTAATTGAAATATATATTTGTAATATGCAGATATCGCCAACATATACGATGTAAATCTATGACGTATATATCTTTCATCTTTCTGCAGAACTTTCTCGCGAAAGCTTCACGAAGGAGGTTTAAAATCTATACACATTTACTGTTGACAATTAAGATATTACTCATATATTTTCTCCAAGTCATCTGTTTATTTTTATAGTAGTGTTCAACATTGGGCCACTAGAGGTAGACTTTTACAGAGTAAGAGTTATAACTTATACGGATATCTACGGAAGATAATTGTTATTCGTAAACTTGAACTGGTTAAGATTATAGCGATCAAGGAAACAACATTTTGGGAGTCCGTTCGACAAGGAAACGATTGGTGAGGAAAATCTGCTTGAGTGGAACTAACATCTCATCTGGGGGAGGGTGGTTCTCTACATTATGCGTGGCATGGCGAGTCTTGACTAGTTAGGACTGGTGAGACTAAGGAGTGTAGTTCATCTGAAAATTCACCTTGGAAATAGCATAGAGCAGTGATAGGCTTGTAACGCCTCGTCTGCAAGGAAGGGGTTTCAGAGTGGAAAATAATTTGTCGCCTACAAGAAAGCAAAGACGTTGAGATGATTTTGGACTATATCGACAATGAAAAGTGAAGACTAAGTAGTTCTTGCCCATATATGGCAGTAGTGCTCATTTCGGCCTGATATGGCTCTTGTAAATGTAGAGGAAAGCCGGAGACGGAGGTAGTTGCTGCAGCGGTAAAAGGATCCGACCATTTTCACTACATCTTTAGCGATTGATCGGATGTACGGACTCCACAGGGCCTCTATGGCCCAAGTAGGACATCTGTTGCCTTGAATTCTGGGTAGATAGGACATGTGTACTCGGAGGATCATGCCCGTATTATTCATTTTTTTTTTATGGATTGTTTCTTTATGAAGGCTTCTGGAGCTAAACGTTTTCTGGGATTTGCAATTATACGCCTGATAGCCAGGGATCCAAACCATTGGGTAACTTAAAATGAGTCTATACTATAAAAGGGTGTATAATATTAGAGCTTTTGTATTGCTATTTTGTGAATTGTTTCTGAACTGTGCAATAATTTTCACTGGGGCCTCTCGAAGCCTTGCTAAAGGATATTTGTACGGCAGTATCTCGAGACAATTCAATCCAAATTATTCATTAAAACATCTCATGTGAGTGTGATTGTATTTAAATAATTATTATCATTTCCTTCCTTCTTTAAATCCTAAGTATTAGGTAATAATAATGTCTTACACTTGCCTTACAATCTGCGAATTCTATAATGTTCTTCAGAATACTAAGAAGCTCATTGAATTCTGCATAACATGTATAATTAAGGAACTCCAAACAAGATATCCGTTGAAGGGCCATCGATAAAATATATGTTAGTTGACGAAATGAAACTGTGGAACGGTGAAAGTATATTTAAAATATTTCAACAGTAATTGTTAAAGTTTTCAACGAATTTTTAAATAGAACTCTGTATGTAACCACTAGCTATATAAACACGAACACACACACACACACATATAGATAGATAGATAGATAGATAGATAGATAGATAGATAGATAGATAGATAGATAGATAGATATTGTTTAAAAAATTAATATTAACACATATTTAGCTCGTTTTCTTTTTAATATTATTTCCTTCGAATTCCGCACATTTATACAGATATACACTGGTATAATACTGCCCATACACACTACAATGTAGACATAAGTACCTAACACCTCCATTTCGGTAAGGGCTGGATTTAATACACTTCAATACGCAGAGCCAGAGGCGTCCCCAAAGGGGAAGTGCCGAGTGGGCTTGAGTAATTTTGGTACGGCTTTCGGAAATCCTATATTAAACAGCAATCATGTGTCACAGTATTTTGCGGTGTATTTTCTTGTATGCTTGCTCTTTGTCATGTTTTTCCTTTGTATCAAAAATAATCCAGTTATCAAACAAAGTAAGACTTGACGGAAATGTCTATAGGAGCAGTATGGTTTTACCCTTATTGCCTCCAAAAACTATATTTATTTTCTTAAAAGTTGAAATTATTATTTAAATGTTTTATTTCGAAATTCCATCTATGTTACACGGATCAAAAAATCCCTGATGAAACCCGGTCTACATAGTGACCGAAAAGTTGAGATAGTAGCAACAAAGATGGGGAAAAAAATTAAATTAAGATATCTCGTCATCTCAGAAATTCGGAGAGGATTATTCCTTAATAATTATATTTTGTTTTGTTTTTGTTTTGTTTCTTTTGTTTTTTTATTGATTTTTTTTTTTTGTTATCTCAAAGAGCATATGTGGTGGAATTTCCGCAGAGCGGGCGGTAAATGAACACATGCTATAATTGATCGATGATGGCTTGGTCTCCATGGCAACACACTGTCGTTCTATTCATTTACTTATATCTCTTGTAGCATTTGAAAAGAGCCATTATCTTCATAAAAGACTTTTACCATAATGTGGTATACACAGTCTACAATGATGCTGCGTTACGTACTGAAAGAAGCGTATATACTTCATGAATAATTAGGTGATGTGTTTACCCATCAGCACTTTGCAACATATGCCACGGAATATTCATCCATAGATTTATTTGTTTTTGACGGTTTATTAATATTTTGTGTGTTATTTAAATTAGAAACTATTTTTAGATTGTAAGAATTTCTTATATCGCTATTCGTTAGTGGAGTCAACATTCTTCTATTTATTAAGGTTCTGCGCTCTCATCTCAAGAGAATCTCGTTCGCTGATAAAATTTGGTTAGTGTAATAATCTAACAGGCCATTAAGTTCTTCAGCTTTTTAAAAGCTAAAATTATTCCTGCTTTTGGAGTAGATGTTAACCTCCATTCATTTCTCACATCCTTATGATGATTGTGAGCTTGTTGTAATCACTTTTTTTCCAGAAAAGTGTACCGATATTTTATATTACTGAATATAACGACTGACAAAAATAGATACTGATTAACATTTCACTATTTAGAGTAGCTAAACCGTGCAGTAGAATCAAGCCTGAGATAGAAAAGATTAGTGCGGATTCAAAGACAAAGACATCAGAACAAGAAACTCAATATTTATGCTCAGAATGTTATCAGGAGTAATACAAATGCACAAGGACGGGTACCTACGTTCTATAGACTACGCAAAAGCGATTGATGTAGTTTGCCACAAAATCTGTTAGAGCAACACAGAAGTCATGACATATTCGGCAAAGGCGTAATAATAATCAAGAATGTGCTTGAGCAAATGAATGGCATAACAGATTTGTGGAGAAATATCTAAACGACTAAACTTATTTAGAGCTATAAAGGACAGAAAAAGTGTGTAGCGCCTACGACCTGAATGGACATAACTGAAGACGAAAAATAGGTAATAGATGAAATTATCCAGTACTTCCAAGTACATGTCGGGAAATTTAGATATTTGAGTTTGAGCGCAAAGATGAATGAGTAATTGTAATTTCGTGAAACTAGAAAACATGGAAGTTTCAATATATTAACTATCTTATATACTTCATAAATATCCAGCTATGAGATATTATGTTCTTCGTCTGTTGATGATAAATTACAAGATGTCAAAAATATCCTGAAAGAATTTAATTATCCTTTACTTATACAATCATTAATAAAATACAGTTGGGGTTTTAGTAATGCCTCTGCTCATTTATATGAATGACACATATTGCTGGAAGCATTTTCAGTAATATGAATATAGTCAATAAATTATTAGAGTTCAATTGATTCATATTTCGTCCGTCTTCCAATGTTGGCATACGTATAACTCTTCAGTGTCATGTAAACATACAACTAACAAGAAAAAATTCATAGATGTTCTATTAACATTGATTGATAAAGTGTTTATGTTTAATGATTTAGTCATTTTATAGTTTTTCGCGCATTCATATATAGATTCTTGAACATATCGAACAGTTATTAGTTTCTACATGAATGTGTTCCAATTGCGCACAATTCTTAATTCTAATATATATTAGAGGAAACATTTATTTTCATAGAGAAGTTTCAAAACTTATATGAGGTAATGACTTTTTGTATCTATAACCAGAATTATCGAGAAAAGGATTACGCCAAATTCGAACCACGAACTATTTATTTTCCTTTGATTTACAGTAGGCAATTTATAAAATCAATGTCAATGATTACAAAAGCGATCTGAATTTGAATATCTATTGATTAATTTCTTTCTTATCTTTCAGTTTATTTATTTTGCAAAAAAATAGTACAGAGTCTTTAGAAATTGCAATAACAACGTCATGTAACATTAAATTTTGTTTATTTTGAGATTAAATGCACGCTCAAGACCTCGGCCACGATGACTTGTGTCCTCGAGCTAGCATACCTATCAACGGACCCCAAGCTTTCCGTCTACTCATTTTCACTCACAAATCTTGGGTCAACCCGTGGTATAGTTTTCAGTCCGATAACATGAAGTCTCTTTCCTGGCGAGGTCAGGAGGCGAACGTTCTAAACACTCGGCCACACGCTCATATATATATATATATATATATATATATATATATATATATATATATATATATATATATATATATATATATATATATATATATCCTCGCTTCATAAGAGTACTGATGTTTCTAAAACAAGAGCTGAAAACTTCAATAAAATTATGAGAATTAAATTGAATTAAAGTGCCAAATATCTGTTTCATCTTCAATCTCAATTTTTATAATAACTAATCATGTCATTTACGCATTTTTATAAGCATATTCATTATTAATATTAAAAATTACTATCGTAATTTCTAGAGCAATTATATAAATAAGGGGCGTAAGGGTTAATAATTTGTATCAATATCTAAAAAACTTTCAAAGAGGTCAAGTCAAGGTTGGGGTGTCTAAATTAAAGCGAAGATGACATTGTCTAGTCTGGTTAACCGTTAATGTTTATGGAATTTTTTTTCTAAAAGGGTTTTGTGTATACAAAAGTGTCGTATTTAGATATAATTTGTTTTTTGACGACTTCATAAAGTTTGTTTTTTTTTGTTGTTTTTTTTTTTAATTTTGGGTTAAGATTTTAGACGTTTTATTTAAACTATTGAGTTTAAAATTTGTATTTATTATTATGCTAATTATTTAATGTGAAAATTTGATGATGTTGGCAATAAAACCGTTTTTTATATGATTGGGTAGGGCTTTTAAACCTTTTATTTTGACTCTGGAGTTTAAACTTTATATTTATTATTTTATAGTTTGTTTTTTATGCTAATTATATAATGCGAAAATCTGATGATGTCGGCAAAAAACCGTAAACTCATGTCTATGGTTTAATAAATTTTCATTTTTTAGAAACTTAATAATGTGTAGTTTTTCATGTAGGCATAAAGGGCATGTCTTATCCCAGGTTTTACAAGTTCTAGTTTTATTTATAATTTTCCATTTTACTTTTGGTGTTTTATTAATTTCCTTCAAATGCTAAAAATATTTAGATGGTGATGTCTGATTTATATTTCTAATATTGTTGAAGGAGCTTTTATACTTTCTCCACCTGGTTTTAAAGTCATTCTTCGTAGACCCAATATATATCATATTGGTGTTAGGACGCTCAAGAGATAAGATAGTGCATTGGTATACTACAGATTTTACGCGGCATATATTTTCTAACTGGCAGTCTTCAGGGTTTCGATAATCACATAATTTTTCATTATTTTTGTCTAATTTAAGTTTAGGGATTTTATTAATACTACTTTGGCATAGGTGGTTTTCCAAGATTTTATTATTGTGTTTTTTTTTTGTTTTTTTTTTTTTATTATTATTTCAAGATTTTTAGTGCAACTGTAACTTAATTTTAGGGTATTTTCATTAAAGATTTTGCTAAGTCTTCTATTTGTAGGAAAGTGTTTTTCAATTAAGGCTAGGAATTTATGTCCTAACTTAATACTAACCATTTGGTTGAACAGAAGGGTATACAAATGATTTTTGTTGGAATATTTCTTTATTAGCGGAGTTCATGCTGATTCTTTTCTCTATTGATAAGGGTTTGACTTAGGGTTTACATACAAGGGGTTAGCGTTAGATTTTCTATAAGATAGGTATATGTTGTTCATTAAATCCAGAGGTACTTTTTAATTTTGTACAGACTGTAGTTTTTAAATTGAGTTTTCTAAATTCATTGTATATAATGTTTCTAATTTTCTCTTTTAAAATTAGCGGTACTCCTCACTACAATGAGCCCGTCATCTCTGTACAACCAGATGTCATTAATGTTTAATTCACAGTGTGCGGTTAGGTAGTACAATATAAAAATACCGACAACGTCAGAAAACTCTGCAGAATCCACAGACCCCATAGTGATGTCAAAATGCTCAACAGTATTTTAATCCTTTGGTCCCCATTATGTATGAGGACAGATTTTTTTTGGAACTGAGAATTATATTCATTTCTTCTTTGTCAGATCTGAATACACAGCAGCAAACTCCAGGGCAGTTGCGAACAGATCTCTTGATATTGACTGCTAGTAATCCACAATATCGAACTGTATTAGGGTGCAATCACATTTATTGTTTATACTGGTAAACCAATTGATGATATCTTTGGTGTTAATCCAGAGTTTTAAGTCAAGGTGGTTTTTAATTTGCCTAGTATTTATTCCTAGGATTCTTTTGCTTATCTTCCTGATGTTGGGTCGAGTTGGGTTAATCATTCTTGTAGTAGGTTTTTCCTCAAAATATTGTTACTGGTCCTTAAGAGTGATGTAGCATTCCTTTTCAACATGTTTGCCTACTCTATCGCTAATTTTTAATTTCTCAGTAATTACTTTACTAGTTCTGTTAATATTATCGACCATATTTATGTTGTTGTTATGAGTTTTTTTATGTCCTAGTTATTTTTGTAATTAAATATATAAAGATAGATAGATAGATGACAATTTTTTTCAATATCATAAGATGCAATTGTATATTTAACACATATATTCTATAATGCAAACTATTAATACCTCATAAATTTTATAAATTTTTAACTTCAAACATTAGTTTTTTGGCTTCTTTTGTATGGATGTCTTCGGCTTTCATTGAATCGTAAAAGTGTATAGTATTTTTTTAATAGGTTTTTGAATTAATTTGCTCATGAAAACAATAGCTTTCCTAATTTTTTTAAGGAATTTGTAAAATTTCTCCAAGATTTTATTTGCTTTAGACAGAAAGAAGGAAAGAACAGTTAGAATGCACTTTCATTTCCACTTCCCATTTCAGTAGTTTAGAAAAATCTGAAATGCAAGCAAAGGGAAACGAGCCCATTCTTCAAAAAGCTAAAATCTAGGTATGTTCATGAGATCGCTAAAAAATAGCATACCATGCATAAAAAAGGCCTTAAACTTGATTAAAATAATTTTTTATCGTCTAAATGTTAATGTTATTATCAAGAGGAATGATCAAAGTATTTTTTGAATATTTTTTTAGATTTTTTAATAATTTCTAGCACGTCCAAAATTTTCGTTAAAAATCTTCAATTTTTTTGAATTGGAAAAATTGACAGAAAATCGATAATCTCCCGTTTTTTTAACTAAAAAAAGCATTATATACAGGATTCAACGGTACAATTAATTTTAGAATATTCAACAACTTTTAGTAACTTTATGTAAAAATAATAAAATAATTTATTAAATAACAATTAATTCATTTAAAAATTCATTTTTCATCGAAAAAGTTTTTTGCCTTCAGACAATATTATGCATATTGATAAAAAAAAATAAAAGCAACTAAATGCATTTAAAATTAAATAGTATCTTTGTTTTATTGGGTTTTGTATGTTACAATTCAGAGCTGAATTTATGTTTACGAGGTCGGATTTTAAAAAAAAATAAAACATGATTTACTTTCCTCAAAGCCTTGTGTTTGTAACTATAATGACCTGCGTGCTTCGTCCATAAACGTTTATAGTTTTTTATTAATTTATTTATGGGGTGTAATATATATATATATATATATATATATATATATATATATATATATATATATATATATATATATATATAAAATATATTTTTATAATGACTTTTTAAAAAAATAACATATTTATAACAATTTCCATCATTCCTGAATAGTTTCTGGAAGTTTCATTAAAATCTGACAATTATTTCTATTTTTTCAAGATTTTCAAAATTAATGTGTGCCATAAGAAAAAAATGGACAAAAAATTCGCAATGTTATTTTTACGGAACTTCCGGTGATGACGAGAAACAAGTTTTTCAATGGAAAGTTAGAATGTTGTAATAAAGACAGATTTTTTTTTTAAAATAATTAAAAATTACTTTGTTCTTTACTCTTAATAGTAACGTAAACATTTTGGCGATAAAATTTTGTTTTCGTCGAGTCAGCTGTTCATGAGATCGCTAAAAAAAGCGCATAGTCTGATGAAAAAGACTTGACGTCTTTTTCATCAGACTATGCGCTTTTTTTAGCGATCTCATGAACATACCTACTAAAATCCCATGTTAAATAGTAGAAAATGTCAAAACAGCAATTTTATATTTCGTTATGCCCAGATAATGCAGAGAAACAAATCTGAAGATCGGTCATAGTAATATTAGCCAGTTCCTCATAAGTAAACATTAATATACATTGACCGTAGAGCTAGTGCTAATTTAGGTTTCATTTTATAAAACAAAATCTTTCTTTTAAAACAATGTTTCTTATAAGTAGTGTTCTCAGATAAAAAATGTCATTTTTCATTTCTGTATTGATAGGAGCTGCCTAACCTTTTGTTTTAAATAGTGTGAAATGTCATTATTTTCTTTTTGAGTTACATCTGCTATCTATTTTAATTGCAGCTGTTAAAAATCCTAAAGTGATATCTTTCTGTTGCTTTGTACAGGGATTCTGAAGCGCTAGTCCAAGAGGTTTTAGGAAGTATGATTTTTACTATTATCATAAGGTTTATACGCCAAAACCATTTTTAACCTTTGAGCTTAGAAATACAGCTGACATTATAGATATTTCTAAACAAAATTTTAACGGTCCTGGCGCAGTGACACACATCTAAGCCTTGATTTGAAGGGGGCTATTTAAAGTACATGTTTCAAGGTTTTAGGTTAAAATCACTGTAAGTTCTAAAGCAGTGCACATGACATAAAAAAGCAACTCTTCCGACCATTGTAAATTCTAGACAGTTGACACTCTTGATGGATTTTCTTTTCTACTCCTGCTTGAATAACTTCACACTGGTGTGTATTTTACTGTATGCGCAGTTAGATTCACTTGAATTATTTACTATGTTACCGCAAGGCTACTCAACCCGTTCACTCAATATTCAAAATAGCTGGATACGTTTCATGTTGGTCAGCTATGCATATTTAGATTGACACATTAAAAATACCGAGTAGATTTCGCTTGTGATCAAGTGAAAGAAAGTAGTCCCAATAACCCAACAACAATGTTTTTTCTCATTAAATTTACGAAGGAATTCTTTTATTTAGTCTCCACTTGAAATTCTCAATACATCATATCCTTTTGCAACATTCTTGAAAAATTAGGAAACTTTCAAACATCAAAAATTAATATACTTATTAGGTAATTTTCTCTATTCTATTTCCAAGTGCATATGTCTGTTCTGATCCTTTGCTGCTGCTGTTGCTGCTACAGGTATATGAATATTTTTGCTTTTTTATATATAAATGAAGGCATATTTCTTTTGTTGAAATGAAATACTCCAACTTCACGGAGAGTATAGATATATCACATTGTTCTTGTACTATCCTCGAAGTTAAGCAGCGTTGATCCCGATCAGTACCTGGATTGGTGACCGATTAGGAATACTAGGTGCTATAAGATTAGATAAGCTGGTTCTGTAATTGATACCGGTTAGAAATTGGAAATCATTGAGCCTTTATGAATTGCATCACCTGCACCTTCCAATTCCAATCAACTTCTTTATATTACTTATGTGTAAATATCCTTGGGAATGGGATAAATAAACGTCATTTCCCATCATTATGGGATAATCAATATCGTCTAATAAAAAATACAAGATTTTCTGTTTTGCAACATTCTTTTCAAACATTTCGCTGCCATTATTTTCAATATTTGACAATGCTTTTCGCCTTTATTGTCTTTCTATTTACACTTTCCTCTCTTTCACTATGAGTGGTGATTTTGATAACGATTTCCTTTGAAGTCTTTTAGAATTTTCCTCAGATTTCAAATTAGGTACAAAGTTGTATTCATATTGCTCTATTATGCTTTCGTGTTTTCATAGACATTGTCCGAAGTTTATCACCGTAGATTGCATAACCACATTTATTTTAAATCTATAGTAAACGGAAGTATCAAGTACTTGAGATTCTTAACTACCTGAATTATTTACAACTGTTATCATCTTCATTGCCACATTCTCTACGTTTCGGCCGTTTTACGCTCCAGCCTTCTTTAGATGACTGTAATTTCGAATAGAACCATTTATCTGATCGTTGTGAATGGCAATAAAGTTGAGGATAACAGTCAGAATAATTTAAATAATGCAAGTAATCATAATACCACATCACAGAATTTCACTGTTTTTCTTTTCACTTGAATTATTATTTTTTTTGTTTCCTGCGTAAAATATGCGTGTTAACAAATTTCAAAAGAGTCTATTTCTATATTTTCTTTCTTTTATGCATCAGCAGTACATTTGTTATTCAATTTCATTGTATGTTATTTTATTTGTCTGTGATTTAAGTTTTACCATTTTTAATTACTTGCATGACACGTTGAGGCGGGGCGGGGTGTCAAATATTTATTTTTTACAAAACAACATTACTTAAAATGAATTATACTTAAATTATAAGAAAAATCTTAGGGGAATATTTTCAGTAGATTACCATGCATTAAGCCTTCCTCTTACTACATTTTTTTATAATCGTAACTTGTGATTTTAGTGCTACAGAATTACAAAAAGTCTCACATTTTACTTTTGAACTAGCAAGATGCAGCTAAAAGTTTCATTCTAACCGCTGTTTTTCGCATTTCTCGCCTGTGGATCACCCTTCTGATTTCTTGCTTTACTGCTACCTGCAATGTTCATAAATTTAAATGCAACGTCAGTTGTCATTTTCCGCCCTCCTAAACCGTGTTCCTTTATTGTCCTTTTGCTCTCTTCTCACTAACATCTTTTAATTCTCTTTCATTCGGTGTAACTAATGAGTCCTCGTTGCATTAGATTGAAATTATTAGCACCAGTTACGAATTGACTGTTTTTCTTATTTTGTGATGGAATATATCTTCTTCATACTCATTTTCTACAGCCTTTCTACGTTATTTTTTCATACTTATCCGTAGATCGCGTAAATTAGAACACCACCAGTGTATAGCACCTTTAATTATGTCTTTCATTACAGTGTTTCTGAAATATTACAGTTTTATTTCATCATTTTCTAGTGTTTACCTCTCTTGCAATTCCTGTTTATGATGTCTAACTATTCGAATCCTCTGAGGTTCTCATTCCGATGGCTACACCAAATGTATTTGTTTTGATGCTTTGCAAAAATGTACGGAACACAGACACAAAAGACGTTGTGCCTGTTCGATAATTTATGCTGTTTGTTAACATTTGTTTGATTATTTATTATCAGAGAAAGTATTAGCGAGTGTATAAATACTTCCTTGATTCTTAGGAATGACAAATATTTGTCTTTTCACATATCCAATTGTCCCTGTATATTTTAAAGCATTTTACTTATTTATTGTCTTAAAGTGAGGCGAAAGGACTAGGCATCAATTGCAGGAAGGCAGAATGCATTGCTTTCAGCAAAAAGAACAGCGCGGCCTTCAAATTCCAAACTGGTAATACCAAAATCAAACAAGTACGGCAATTTAAATATGTGGGAAATGATTAAGAAGAGAACAAAAGTTATGACAATGATATCTGAAGGCACATTTTGATAGCGAAAATGTCTTCCAAAATTATTAAGAAACATAAATATTTCGTTAGAAAAAAAGAAAAGAGTATTGAACTGTTATGTAATATAATCCCGACAGTGAATGCTGGACAATCACTTCACAAATTAAGAATATACTTGAAACAACAGAGATGTTGATCTTCAGAAAGATGCAATTCACGGCATCTTTCTGCAGCTCAACATTCGAAAATATCAGTAACAACTAATGTTTTAGATAATGAAAATAAAATTGAAATTTACATTTAACATCAGGAAGAAACAACTGAAATTTCTAGGCAACATGTTGATGAAATAGGCTTCAAACATTCGATGCTTACAGAACAGATTGAAGGCAAATAGGGCAAAGAGAAGCGACGTATAGCCTACCTAGCGAGCATGAGTAAATGGACGACAGAAAAAGGTTTATCGGAGTTAATAAAAAGACAAAGTGTATAATGAGCTACAAAGGACAGAAAGATGTGGAGACCCATAATTGACATTCCACTGAAGTGGCATCACATAGAATAATGATAATTAATTTTTCTGGGCTGAACGTTTCAGACTATATTGAACTCTGACTCGTTATTTTTTTATTCTGTCTTACTTAGAAGAGATTTTTTCACTTATCTAATCACATATCATAATTTTGCAACTTTTAGTGCAACACCTTCTGTATTTTATTGATATCTATAATATTTTTCATTATTTTTACGGATTTTATTTCTCGGATTTTGTTATTTCTTGCTTCAGTATCCTTTCCTCTATCGCTTTTTTTTAATCTTTGAACCTCTTTCGTATTTTCTCGCGAAATAGAAAATTGTCAATAATCAATTATGCTCCTGTATGCACTGAAGAATCAGATCGATGACGGTTGCAATAAATTGAAGAAGCTTACTCATTTTCTAATCTAACTTGCTTCCATTATTAATTCAGTAATGAATGTAGCAAATTTGTATCATATCATGCTTTATATATTGGATCAATTTAATTTTATCTTCTCGTAGTCTGTGTGTTAGTAGTATACTATGTTCACAATGTAAAATCAATGGACTCGCTATTTATCTTGTAAATTCTATATCTTTTTGTAGCTGAGTTTCGTTTAGTTCAGTGTATTACTGCGTCGAGATTTTTGTAAAGTCCAGCACAAGTCTGTTTTGCTTACGAAGTGTTAAGTTTATTATTTAAATTTATTGAACCTTTGAATTTCTTAGTTTTCTTTCGTTCATTTTTTCTTTCTTTAGTTTGTACTAGCAGCAAGGCCCGGCGTGGCCCGTGCTTGATTCAAAAATCGTACGACATATTCAGCAATCGCTATCACATGACTTAAAATATTTTTGCCTTTCCTTGCCTTTAAAGGAGTGCCCTTTGCCGTGCTGATGTTGCTACATGCCTTACTTCTTGCCTATCTCACATTGCGAATATTGACACTGGTCATACTTTTTGGGCCTGGTTGTTGTTGCCCGTGTTTTGTTAACCCGGTACTTTGGAAACCATACATTGATCCGATTTTAAGTTCAAATAAAAAGAGCTCAAAAGTGTTTAACAACGAGAAGTCAACTGCACAGAGTGAAAAGCTTAGATGTACTGGGCCTCGTAGTGCAGGCGAGACATTCAAAAACCCCAAAATCCGTATCACCTGTGAGTTAATCGGTTTTTTTTTACAAAGTTTGAGTCCCCCCACCAAAAAAAAAAAAAAATCGGTCTCCCGCATGACACAATGACGTAAAATGAAAAATCGGATCTGGGATGCGGCCTGGGAGAAAGAACAAAGTTTAAAGAAGTGGGAAATGGGCTGCTGAGGAACTGGTCTATAGGGAGGTTTGTATCGATTTTTGAGTCACGACGGGGTCAGAATGTATTATATGAAAGGCACCTCTAAATTTCTGGTTGATTTGTAAAGAACGCCCGAAATTTTAGAATGTAATCCGCCTGATTCACTGAGTGTTACTGGTGTTGCGACCACTGTAGACAACCCTTGGACGTTTACAAATCCATTAGTGTCCGCTGGAATAATACCTTCGCCAAGGGCTAATAATGAATTCGAAAATTCGGCGGACCCAACATCGCCAGTTAGGTGTGCACGCATGTTGGTGGTAAGGTGCTATGGTCTAACAGTGGGCCAAAGTTGTAACGATTTCAAGCACGCTTGAATAGGGGAGAGTCTTGCGAAAGTCACCGGATAGAAGGACAGTTATACCTCCCATAACGTCATTATAGTTTCGAATATCCTTCAGAGAGCGGTTTACAGCCTCGAGTGTAGTTTTGGGACTGACAGTGCACTCATCTCAGACGATGAGCTTACATCGCCTGAGTACCTCCGTTAGACCTGTTTGCTTCGCTATACTGCATATAGCTGTTTCTGCCTTAATCAGGTCAAGCAGAAGTTTAAAAGTTGAGTGCACTGTTCGGCCACCCGGTAATGTGGCAGCAATGCCTGAAGAAGCTACTCCTAGCGCCATTTTGCCATGACGCCGAATTTCTGCAAGAATCAGTTTTGTTACGAACGTTTTTCCCGTTTCCCCATGCGCGTCCAGGAAGAAAACTGATCCTGTATCCTGCCTGATGGATGCAAGAACCGCATCGTAAGCGGCCCTTTGGTCTATGAGAAGTTTTGGCTCATTTGTTGTGACATAGGCGTTGAACTCCTCAACAGAGTAGATGTCTCCCGCACAATCTCAGGTGAGAGACTGGAGGAAGCAACACGATCTGGCGTTGGAAGCCCAATAGCGCCGAGAGATTCCCCCACCCCATTTCAACAAACAGATTCTCAGTGATTATATGCGCCCTGTTGTAAATTTCAACGTTACATGTAAGAGCCATTGTTGTACACAGCAGTTGCGCTTCTCTGAGTATGTATTCGGACAAAAATTCCTTGTATTTGTCCCAAAGTGATTTGGGACTACTGGGTTCGCACATTTGTAAGATTGTGGTGAAGAGGTGGCACAAAGCAGAGGGCAATTTTAGAAGTGTTCCCTCAGCCATTGTGGCATCCCACTGGCTGTCGTCTTACAAAAGGCCGAGACGGAGGCAGGCCTCACGAAAAGTGTCACATAAAACTCCACTAACCGTCCGTAAGTTATTGTAGCTCGTTGGACCACTAACTTCGTGCAAAAGAAGTTGCAAGTAAAAACTTTCCTGTCGCGATGGGGCAACCGTGAATACCCTTCCGAGTATGGCGTCTTTTTTGACGCCTGGATAGCCCTCGAAGTTGGACCCGCACCCGCCGAGCTGCCTGATGCATATGCAGCTTGGCTCTAACACACGTGATGCCGGCGATGAGAATGCAAGGAGCTGCAATGAAGCGTTTGCTCGTTTGGTTTCTGCGACTACGAAAATCTGCTAACCGTTTGCCGTCATTAGCTTTGAAATGGATTGGGAAGAAGCCCTGCTTTTTTAGCGCAAAAACTCCTCGTCAGGTTTGGGATGCGTCCTAGGCTAGGGGAAAAGGTTTAAAGAATTGGAAAATGGACTGCTGAGGGCGGAACCGTTTTTACTCAGCACGTATGCGGGTTTTTTTTTTTCAGTAAAGACGCGAATAAAGGAAATGCTTATTTTGGTAAGATGCGGCGATTAAAGCAAAAGTGTTGACAAAGTCGAATATGTCATTTGTGGCTCAAAGTCAGACCTGGTAGCAGGGATGAAAAAAACCGAATTTCTATCGCCCTGCACCCATTCCAGAATTTGAGGTCAAATATTTTCTTCCACTCCACTGCACGCACTGACTTCACATGCTGACCTCCAATGGCCTCCTCATAAATCCGATCGGTTTTCACTAAAAACTGACATGCGGTTCAGACGCAATCTGGGTGTATCGGGTTTTGGGTTTTATCGATTTTCCGCGCTGTTTAGGCGTCCGTGGTCATGAAACTTCTGGACAACACTTCTAATGGTAGACTGTAAGAGAGTGTCAAATTTAGTTGAAATGCGATCATTCTTTCTGGAAGGAGATTTTTTTCGATTATCGATTTATTCGATTATCGATTTTTTAGGAACCTGAATCCGAACTCAAAAATCGGGCTCCGTCATGTCCTTACGGCAGCCATTTGCAAACTTGTGGTGAAAACCGCATCGAAATCGGGTGAAAAATGGGCCTGGGCGAGGTAACAACGCCCACGACAGACACACAGACAGACAACATGAGAAATATAGATAGTAGATAGATTATTGTTGTGTTGTTCACCACAATCCCATTTCCATTTCCGTTCTATTTCCTTTTCTGCATTTATTTTAATTTCCGTTCTATTTCCTTTTCTGCATTTATTTTAATTGTTGTTTATTTTTAGTTCTTACGTGCTTTAATTTTCCACGGTCTTATTTGATTTTATCTCCTCTGTTTTGGTTGTGAGACTTTTACTAAGTCGCATCAGAACGGTTTTCCGTGGAACCCACCTCTGGTGACGATAAACAAATTTGTGTACCTAGTTAATGTGAGCAAATGTCGTTCCCGGTCTGTTAACGGCTGCTTCTTTGGTTATGATCCAAATTGAGATTCCCAACCTCCTCAGTTTAGTTTGGTCCCCATTTTTTTCATCTCGATTGGTTCATCTCTCTTCTTTCCCCAAGGCTGTATTTGTTTTATCCTTCCCCATTTTTAGCGTCGGACGTTTCCAACTAGTATCAGTTATCTTTAGACTGTTTGATTTGATATTTTAGTTTGTTTTGAGGTTCGTACCCTCCCTGCTCATTGTGTATCATGTACAATTTTTTATCTATAGTATTTTATAATCATGAACCTTTTATGCCATGTGGTGTGTTTTCTAGAACCCTTGGGGGTTCTAGAAAACACACCACATGGCATAAAAGAGAGAGTATGCGGTATTATGGTATATGAATTATTGATTGGCGATGGACGAGGTTTTTTTGGTAAATGTGTCAATTGTAACGAGTGAATGGGTCATGAATCTCTACGTATAACATAGTAAGTAACGCCCATTCCCCGCTTTAGGCCTTGTGCCAGAATTGTATATCTTATACAATTAAATCTTGCTGAATTTCCTTTAGTTGAATAAAGCTTTGTCCTTTTACTGTTGTCCTGGGTTCTATTTACTCTTATAATTACTACAATTTATTCAGCTAAACGCGCAGATAAAATCTAGCATGGAAACAACATGGAAGCCCAAATGCTTGGCTGCCGAAACTTGTTCACCAACAGCTGCCAGAGACTACCGCCATTGGCTATCCTACTAAACTATGATTACGAGAAAAAGATACCATAAAAGTACCGGACTCTTGAGTTGTATAAGTCCCAGTGTATTTGAGTATCTCAAAGGATGTACGGACTTCGACGTGGCTGTAAAAAAATTGAGCGCTTTATTTATTAAAACGCCCAACGATGTGTTCTTAAGACACCTGTTGGCCTCAAGGCGACAGAAGCCGGGAGAGTCTATGCGATTTTTTCAGAGAACGAGAAAAGCTGAAAAGAATCTGCAATTTGAAAGACCATACTGCTAAGGAATGCGGTAACGAAGCTAAGGAAAACACCTTTATTTCGCATTCCATACGGCAGCGTCACTTAGAAAATAAAAACATAGATCTATAAACAGTTTACACTCAAGCGACTGCACTGGACTTAGTACAAAGAAATAATGACTTATATAATGCTCCAGAAGCGCAAATGGCATGAATATTCAACTCTGGCCCCCAAAGGCATGTGATGAATTTCTAGTCGAATCAGCAGTAGCCATGACTTGTAAAGCCAAACGTAAATGAGTGTTTTTGTGGACTTGCCTAGGATTCGAGGGACCGCTGTCCTGCTAGGGAGCTACTTGTAAAAAATGCTCACAGGAAGGACATTACGCGCGTGCATTTCGGTCCAAATCTTTGTTAGCAACAGTGGCAGGTCCTCATATACTGACCAAGCTTGCCAATGTAGCACGGGAGATCTACACCGTTGCAAAGCATGTAGTTGTTTATAATAAAAAAAATCTAAGTGATCTATTCGATTCTTGTAACATTGATAGTTATACTAGCGAAAGAGTCGTGAAAGTAGTGAACTTGGAAGTCCACCTGTCCAGTAAGGGTATCACCATAGCCCAGAAAATTCTAAACACTAACTCAAGGGGTTGTGTAGTAGTAAATCTAACCCTTTGCCTCAATGATCAGTCGTATGTTGCCACCCGTCTAGGTGTTTTGAAAGATTTATGTTCTGGCGTGATTTTTATCAAGAAAATGTCAGCATCAGAAAAGGACGTTCAAATACGGTGGGACCCTGTCGGAATTAAGTGTGGACACTAGTCATCAGGTTTGTGCATTAAAAGGGGCAGAGATAGAAAGTCCTTCACTATTTCCTAATTTATCACACATTGTAAACCCATTTCCTTCAAGTCGAGGAACTTTAACAAAGAGAATCAGTCCTTCATCAATAAAGAAATTCGGAACCTTTCTGAGGGCATAAAAAGACGAATGTGCGTAGATTACTCGTAAATGATAAATCTGTATACAGAACTGGACGCTTATTGTCTACCAAGAAATGATAAAATGATCAATGACCTTGCTAGATATAGCGTTTTGCTACATTCGACTTAAGAACTGCCTACCAGCAGGTACCGTTTAAGCATTTTGAGGGGAATAGTCACTTGTTCTAGTTCTGCATAATTCCGTTTGGGATCAAAAACAGGGCTACTTCGTTCCATAGGGCTATAGACAAAATAATAAAGAAAGAAAACGTACGCGGTTCTTTCCCTTGCATTGATGACATTATTTGGCAGGTCTTGTGGAGTTATTTCGCAGTGGAGACTCGTATTTGTACTAAATCGGTCCTAAATAGTTCGACGTACAAAACGTTAGGAACTTGACATTATAGGTATTACGCAGAGTAAACTTGTTGTGGTCGCTGACTACTTTCGTATTCGACTAACTGTCGACTACTGTCGTCCGACATCGACTAGTATTTAGTCGCCCCCTCACAAGGGTATCATGTGGCACAGGGCCGGTTTAACGTGGGATCTCCGAGCCCGTGGGATCTCCGAGCCCGTGGGATCGTCCAAAAATATGCCCTTTGACCCCGTATAAACGGGTTCAGGGTCAGGTTTACCTCCCCGAAAGAAAATCCGCCCTTCGGCGTAGCCTCTTTCGGGTTCCTCCCCGCACGAAGGCAGAGAGTTCAACCGTTCAGCCGGTCGTCCAACATCGACTAGTATTTAGTCACCCCCCCCACGAGGGTATCATGTGGCACAAGGCCGGTTTAACGTGGGATCTCCGAGCCCGTGGGCTCGGCCAAAAATATACCCTTTGAACCCGTATAAACGGGTTCAGGGTCGGTTTACCTCCCCGAAAGAGAATCCGCCCTTCGGCGTAGCCTCCTTCGAGTTCCTCCCCGCCCGAAGGCAGAGAGTTCAACCGTTCAGCCGGTCGTCCGACATCGACTAGTATTTAGTCACCCCCCCCCCACGAGGGTATCATGTGGCACAAGGCCGGTTTAATGTGGGATCTCCGAGCCCGTGGGCTCGGCCAAAAATATGCCCTTTGAACCCGTATAAACGGGTTCAGGATCAGGTTTACCTCCCCGAAAGAGAATCCGCCCTTCGGCGTAGCCTCTTTCGGGTTCCTCCCCGCCCGAAGGCAGAGAGTTCAACCGTTCAGTCGGTCGTCCGACATCGACTGACCCTCGTTTCTCTTACTACTCCTACTTATATTAGGTGGGAGAGTCTATTAACTACAGAATAGGTGTGTTTCTCCATAACAGCTGGACAGACAAAAATTGGACACGACCAAAATATGAAAAGGTACCTGGAGGTGATGACTAAAGGCAAAATTAACCTCAATAAATCGAAATATGTGTCTTCGATACGTTCCATCAGTGTTTTAGGAATGCATGTCGGCGCTGGAATCATTAAGCACGACCCAGAAAGACTTCACCCCTTAAAAGAACTACCACCTCCAGAAAATTCGAAATCAGTAAAATTGACGCTAACCATGTTCGTGTATTATGCGAAATGGATGCATAATTGTTCTTGTGAAATTGAAACTTCATTAAAAAATAAAACATTTCAAATTGAGAAAAAGGCACACAAAGCTTTTGATCAATTTAAAAGTAACTGATGAAGGCCGTACTAAAACCAATACACAAAAGTCTACCTTTCGAGGTGGAATGTGACGCTTCAGATGTGGCGATTTCCTCAGCCCTTAGCCGAAGTTGACGCCCGGTAGCGTTCATGTCAAAAATATTACAGGGAAGTGAATCAACGTAACACATAATAGAGCAATTATTGAGGCGTTTCGGAAGTGGAGTCACTATTTGTCACGGCAACATTTTACCCTAATGAATGATCAGACATCGGTGGGATTCGTGTTTACCAACGAAAAGCGTACTAAAATTAAGAATGCCTATATTCAAGGATGGCGGTTAGAACTTTCAGTCTTTGATTACACGATAAAATACCGCTCTGGCGTGGAGAACGTACTTCCCAATGCACTTAGTCAACCTTACGCTTGTTAAAACATTATCAGTTCTTCCCTTACGGATATTCACAATGAGCTATGCAACCCGGGAGTTACTAGACTCTTACATTTTGTTAGAGTGAAAAATCTTAGTTTTTTCTACAGAGGAGGTAAAAAAAAATGTTTGTGCCTCTTGTAGAATCTGTGCGGAAATTAACCCTCGTTTCTATAACTTACCAGAAAACACTCTTATTAAGGCGAGTAGACCCATGAACTAACTATTGACTTTAAGGGACCGTGCCTTATGCCACGTGCAACACATATTTACTAGTGGCAATTGACGAATACTTACGGTTTCCATTCGTCTTCCCATGTCCAAACATGAACACTACCACAGTAATCAAATCCGTTAGCTGAGATAGCCGGCTACATACACTCTGATAGAGGTGCGTCTTTCATGTCTAACGAATTGAGAGACTACCTCTCTCAAAATAGTAAAACCACTCGATATCATCCAACCGGGAAAGCACAGATTGAAAGATTTAACGGCACTATATGGAAAGCGATTCAGTTAGCTGTTAGATCGCGAAACATAGCTGAGAAGTACAGGGAATCGGTGCTTCCCGAAGTGCTACACTCTGTAAGATCGTTGCTATGTACTTCTACAAATACAACACCTCACGAACGTTTCTTTGCATTCCCTCGTCGTTCATCACACGGGAGTTCTCTCCCATCCTGTTTAATGTCACCAGGTCCCATATTCTTAAGGAGGTTCGTAAGAAATAGTAAAACCGATCCTTATGTGAACTAAGTCGAACATTAGAAAGTAATCCAACTTATACCAACATAAAATATTCAGATGGAAGGGAGTCTACTGTATCTTTTTGTGAGTTAGCACCCTGGCAGGAAGCGGAGTTGAACTCTGATTCCCCTACTGTGGAACAGTACCTTAAGTCTCCCCATACCAGAAACGGACACACCGACTAACGGCGATAATGCTGGACTCCAATAGATCAGAAGATCCGAATGGTCGACAAGAGCTCAGATCGTTATGTATCGTAACGCTACTTTTTACTAAGAATGAAAAATATTGTAGTAATATCCTATGCTCAGTATATACAAGCAATAGACTTGCCCCAGTTGGATATTTCACTTGTAACTTCTAGTTCCTATTAGTAGATGAGATTAGTTGAATAAAGCTTAGCACTTTTACTGTTGTTTTGAGCTCTAATTACTCTTACAACTACCACATTCTGTTTACTGTCATTGTGGTGAAGAGATTCTTTCAGTTCCATGGCTTTTGCAATTTACCGTTTACTCTAATTGGCTCATTTGCTTGCTTAAACTCAACGTTGATTCTGGTTCCGTAGAACTGGGTTAGGTGCGAAAAAGTATTTGTTGTTAACATTCTTTTTTCATTCGATTTTTCCAGTTACGAGTCCATTTTTAAAGCTGATCGTTTTGTGTTCATTTTGTTTAGTTCTTTTTTCGTAACAGATTTAATGTTTAGTGTAGAGCTTAGAAAAAATTCGCAGTGTGAGATAGTCAAGAAGTAAGGAATGTAGCAACATCAGCACGGCAAAGGGCACTCCTTTAAAGGCAAGGAAGGGCAAAAATATTTTAAGTCCAGTGATAGCGATTGTTGTATGAGTCATACGATTTTTGAATCAAACACGGGCAACGACGGGCCATGCTGCTAGTGTTAGATACAACATCATCGGAACTGAACTGTGCTTGTGACAACTAGTTTGATTCTTGGTTTGTGTTAAATTTCTATGCATAGTCTACATCACGCTAGATAAATTAACGGATACCCAATGCCCTTTTTATGTTAAAACTTAGGTAGAGTTATGTTCAAATTGCAAGTGTAGCGACAAACTACATTCTGTAATTCCAACAGCACTGATATCCACAGTTAAGACGCACAGTGCCATATCCACTGGAACACATCATACCCATTCCCTTCGCACTCCTTTATTAAAATGAAAGTTAAATTCGGAGAGTTCTTCCAAAGAAATGATGCTTCGTAATCTTCCAAGATGATTTTCCCCTCACAACTGCAATATAAACCTACTTAAGTTTAGGGATTACAGATATCCTTAAAAGCTTCATTGGATTTTTTCCTACACCCTATCTCTGAACACTCTCACTCAGTAATCTTGCACAGGACGTGTCGGATTGACTTCGTATTGTGTAAATATTTACAAAACCAAACAAAAAAATGTTCGCTATCACCACTATTAATAATGCCACAGCAGCGTCAGCATTGTTATTAAATGATACTGATTTATCTACGGTTCTGTTTTGATGCTTTGCAAAATGTAAGGATAAAAATGCTAAAAAATGTGTGCTTGTTCGGTAATTTATGTTGCTTATCAAAAAATACATCTGAACACATTTAAAAAGTCATGTTATTACATGTGATTGATATGGATAAATAAATATATATTGCCAATATGATGTTTAAAAATTCTAACATTATATATGTGCGCCTCCAATTCTTTCTTGAGATTGTACAATACTGTTTATTTTGAAAATAATTTGAGACATCTTACTCAAACTGTATCTATTCACGGACATTTTGATATCGTTGTTAAACGAACAGCTATTTTTATATCAAATTTCACCCAATAAATGTCTTGATATCCACCCGATGTAGAGCGTTACTGTAAAGACGGCTATGTTAAATGACGTTTGATATTAGTGAAAGTTATGTTAGGTGACCTCATTGATTAATGTTTTTCATAAATGACGCAAACGTCTCTGAAAATTATGAGAACGTAGATAGAATATGATTGACCCTTGATATTACTATTGTAGTCTCAACAGAGGAATTCAAGAGGGTGAATTTTAAATAAAGACACTTTTCAGGGTTTGGAGAAAACTCCCTCGATGAAACTTTCTCTCATCATTGGCAATATATAGGAAATTATGGCGATTCACCTCCGTGGAAATCGGATTTCGTGTTCTAGTTGTAAATGTATGAACTGTTGTAACTAATGACGGGTACATCCGAACAGATGCTATGGAAACATGTACACAAATATATGAATAATTCTTACTATACCACACCTTGTTTGACATCCAGGACTTATCGGTTGACAACTTATATGTTTGACGCAAACAAACTTGCCCAGATATAAGGTACGTTTCGTAAAGCTTTGTCATTCACAGAAAGCAAAATTTTACTTTTCAGTTATTAACTTAGATGTCAATTTATAGTCTTGCCTATTAACCTTTTAATATTTCCTCAAATATATCTTTGTGTTAAAAAGGAAGTAATTTTGCTATTGTCTTTACTTATCGAATATTTTAAATTCACTTTTGATTGTTTTGTAATCCCTGTAGAACCTTTTCGCCATTTCTATGAAAATCACTAAAATATCGGGTACTTACTTTCGATTTTGTTGTAAGAAATCGTTTTCCATTATGAAATCTATCAAAATCTCTATGCTTCATTTTTACCTTACTCTAGAGTGATTCTTACAAAGCTAAAGGAAATAGAAAGTTATAATAAAAATATGTAAATATTTCGATATTCATTGCAGAAAACTAAACTTAAACAAACCTGTTATAGCATGTATGAATCAGAAGTATCTTGAACTAAATGACTGAAGTTTATGTCAGTTTGAAAAATATTTTAAAATCAGCATGAGGACATTATCAGTGCACTGAAAAGTATTTGTGCGGATAATTCCCTGAAGAGTATATTCAATCAGTCTCGCAAAGTTCGTATCTTTTCACGGTTTTTTGGGAGCATCCGTTATTTAACAAACGACATACCAGGTTCACTCTCTTGACATCTACGTTGTCCCAGCCCATATATATTTATTTGAAGAATAAGAGTTGAGATAATTTCATGCTCGTTGGGTACAAAACATGTTGCATAAAGATCAGTAAGAGATAAGAGCAGATCTTTTTTTTAAATATGGATGTTAATTTTTAATCTTTGCGTCGAATTGTTAATGGATATTGAATTTGGCAATGCCAGCACTACTCTGAACAAAGATCTCAGTAAAAGTAACTGTTTCTCTAATTGAGAACGGTTTCATTCAAAGAAAAAGTAAAACTCCTCAGGAGGAAATTTTATGGCGAGAAATTTGAAAGATTCTAAGAATATTTTGCTAGTTGTTTCATTTAGAGAAAAGTAAAAACAGTAACATTTGCTCTAACCAAAAGCGTTTTGAAAAAATATGAAAAATACTTAAGAAACAACGACTTGTAAAGTTTAACACTTTATCACATTTATCATCACCTTGTCCATTCCTTTGCAACAGGGGAAATTGTGAGAAGATAGGAAATCATTAGATACACATTTCATATCAGTTTTTGATGCTTTCTCATTGTCAAACAGTAAAAGCTTTGAAGAGGTCCATGTTTTGTTAACATTAATAACATAGAAATGGCTGCGTTAGAACAAATACATCTTCGATCGCCTCGGCTCTTACAGAATTTTATCAATCGTTGCTATTATAGCTTAGAAATGTGTCTTCATATTAATGTGCTTTACGTGGAGAATTAAATCTTATACTTAAATATATCTGTTTAAATTTCATTATTCCAAGAATGTAGACGAATACTCCTCTTTGTGCACAGTATATTTACACTGACAAACTTTACAGAAAGACTTTTCAATGTTTGATCAAATCTGGACTACCTAATGATGATTAACAACATATCATGGGTTTGATCTTTCCTGGATGGATCACCCGCTCGGCGCTGTACAAGACAAATCTTGGTAAAAGTCTATGTAAGAATAGATCGATTTAAGAGATATTGATATAATTCTTTTTTTCTCTATACGGTGATACAACTAGTTAATAGATCAATCTAATGATTTATCACTCAGTCTGTATACAAAAATAGGTATTGTATCTACTGTGTAAAGTTTTGAAATCAGAAAATGATACCATCATATGTCTTGTGTAAATTCACATAACCTCGTCTGTAACCGCCACACTGTTTGTCAATACTGTCGGCTACACCCTCCAAAATAATATTGTGCGGTATTCAGCCACAGGCTATGAAACCTGAACATAAAAATAACGCCATAGTTCAATTCTTGTTGCTCGCCTTGATTCATGACGTCTACCAGTCCCAGCCTCGGAGAGCCCGAGGCACTTTCGCCGCGATTCATGTAACAAGGCAGAGAAGAAATTGAGGCCCTAAAGCACTTTTGAAATAACATCAACGATATAAAATGTAATGAAACAAACACAAAAAAGGTGGAAAACGACGGCAATTTCTCTCACTTATGTGTTTGCGTTTTATTTCCATAAAAAATATAAAAAAAAAGAATTAAATTAAAGAAATGCATAATTACTTAACACTAACCCGAGGACATACAAAAATAAGAACCACTGCAATAATAAATAAATATATTGCAAATAAATTTGATACTAAAGTTATGTATGTGTTATATACTTTGGTTTTCGAGTTTGTGAACATTTGATCTTTTTTTAATCTAACTCATACTCTCTATTCAAATAAATATTCACATCTTCATTCTTATGACTAATATTAATATGTCACTTATATATATATATGTGTGTGTGGGTGTGTGTATTACATGTATATATATATATATATATATATATATATATATATATATATATATATATATATATATATATATATATGTGTGTGTGTGTGTGTGTGTGTGTGTGTGTCTGTATTTCCAAATATATCTATTCACTTTATCTGAATATAAGCATGCAAAATTGTGCAATCAAAGAGATCAAATATCGATCGGAATCCGACACAAAGATAGGCTAAAGAATAAATAGGAAAGGTTTATCAATATCAAAGAAAGAGAGAATTTTATAGTTATTATAGCATTGTCAGCATAGGAACTATCACTCTGTGTCCAATATTAGTTTTAAGTCTTAATGCAACCTTTAGACCAAATGTAGCTATTAATTTATTTGGATAAGTGTTTAGGTAAATAAGGCTTATTAATGCACATGCTCTCTCTCTCTCTCTCTCTCTCTCTCTCTCTCTCTCTCTCTCTCTCTTTCCAGTCAGATTTTGACCGTTTTCATAATTGATGTTATTGTATATTGGCTTTTAACTTTATTATTAATGGAAATAATAAATAAAACACAAAAGCACATTTAAACACAAGAAAACATAATAATAACTATCAATAATAAAACAATATATAATAAGTTAACGAACAAAACTCTAATAGTCAAAATCTGCATCAGGATCCACATTTAGTTTCACTAATTATTCCCTAGAAAAATTCGGAACGTATCCGTCACCTTCGACTAAAATAACTATTAGAACATTACAATAGACTACACACAATGGTTCATTGGCCTGTATATATAAAAA
>OZ010574.1:146623755-146768755 GCA_963932145.1 Acanthosepion lycidas
TTATATGTAAAAAAAGATACAGAACTAAAGAAATAATAGACCGTTGGATTATAATCTGGTTTAACTATAATGAAACAATTACAAAAATTTAAATATGTGGAAATATGACTTTCAAAATCTAAGGAGACTATTAAGAAACATGAAAATTTCATTAGAAACAAAGAATGTGTACTGAACTGTTAAGTAATATAAGTTATATTATAGGGCATTCAATACTGGAGGGTATCCTTACAAAAATGTTGTTCTACCGAAGGATGTTGAGAATGCCATGGTTTGAACATGTGAGGAAAGACGAAGTTTTAGAGAAAATGGCAACAAAATGGATCCTAATATTAATATCAGAAATGAGAGTTGAAATATCTAGTGCAAATAATGCGGAAAAGGAGCTTTAAAAATTCGATATCGTCAGTACAGTTTGAAGGCAAGAGGGGCAGACAAAAACATCGCATAACCTACTTAACGAGCTTGAGTAAATGGATAGTAGAACATGGTTTAGGAAAGAAAACAAAACACAATTTATTAAGAACTACAAAGCACAGAAAATTGTGGACAGTCATGATCGACAATGGGAAGGGACACGACATATATAACTAAAATATGATTTACGTTTTCTTTTTTAATCAGCCTGCCGAATGTTTTTACAAACTATTCTGAGGCAACAAGAGAAACATATCCCATATGTTAATCTATAGTTTGCATCCACCAGTCAGTATTTCAATTAAATTCTGAAATCTGTTTACTTCTTTTAAATCATTGAAAAAAATACCGTATTTTTTAAAGTTATTGTTTTTCAAATATCTTAGAAAATAAGTGCACTGATGAAAATTAAATGAATATCTGTACATAGTAATACTTTTGCACTCAGTTGTATGATTTTAATTTAGCCTGTGCTCGGTTTTAAAAGGATGCGCGTCTAAACTGATATTTATAGCGCTAATCCCACTTTAGAGATACAAACACCACAGAGAATCCAATGAAGCAACAATTCTGAATCAACTACTTGGATAGAAAATACTTTTTATAGTTAAAGTGTCGACATATTTTTACAAGAATATTCACTTTGTACTGAGCTCAAGAGACACTCGATGTAGTGGGTTTCAGAGTAAGAGGCGCAGTTTATGGTCATATGTGAGGATGATAACTGTTAACCCTAGACTTGAACAGGTTAAGATTGTAGTGGTCATGGATGCATCATCTTCAGATTTGGTTCCATAATGCAGAGATTGGGAGTGGCTGCAGGAGTGGGATGTACATCACACCAGCGGAATAGTAAGGGGAGAAGGGCTGTTCGTTACAGTGTTCGTGGAATGACGGGGTTTAATTCTGAAAGTTAAAACTGGTGGACAGAATGAATCCAGTTCGTTCCATGTTAATAGTTATACAGTACCGAGAGGCATGCAGTCTCTGGGAAAACAACGCGATGATAAATATCAGCAAATGCTGGATGACTGGGCTGCATTCGGTCTGGAAACGCAGTCTGATACACCCGAGAAGTCTGGCGTCTATTAACATTCGTGCAGCCGTAAGTAAAAATCATATCTGCCTGCTCATGATATGAATATCCTGCCATTGTTAAATGGAACACTTCCCGTTTAACTCACTACTACACACGTTAAACATTGAAGACAGGCTAGCAACAAATGTACACGAATCACCAATGTAATCTAGTGTTCATGACAACATGCCACCATCTACCATGAACTTTCTTTCTGCGGTGCTTCTTCATGTACCTTCATTCTTTGAGACCGTTCTACTATTTATTTAGTCAAGTTCTTAGGTAGTTTACTCGATAATTCCTTCTTCCCCTCTTGCTTTCAATAGGTCCTGTGAGTGTTAAAATTTTCAAACCGTTTTCCTCATGAAACATTTCAAGTGAATTTTTTCTGATTTTAAATAGGTGTCTTTTCAGTTCCCAACGTCTGTAAAACTTCTTCCTTTGCTCATTCGACGATATGTTTAGTTTCAGTCTCTAGAACCACAACTCTGTTATAAAATTATAAGAACATTGTTAGGTACACAAATGACAGATTAGAAACATCTATGTAATGCTTATCGTCATATATATCTTCTCATTCTCTTCATCCTCAGTAAACCCTTGAGACTTAGTGGCATTATTATCTTTTTTGAAGTGACATTATGAAAAAAGAAATCAAACACGTGTAAGTTTCTTAACAATGGAATTATATGTATGTAAAGGGAGAGGGAGATATAAATGGAAACGTCAGTTATAATTATGCAACGAAGACGGAAAATGTAACCTACTGGAACGCTATATTTTGAACAATTTGAGGTCCCGCGTGTCTAGACGCATGGCTTAAGCGATCTCAATCAGTTTCTCAGCGATGAAATCAAAGAAAATTTTTTTAGGAAAATGAATGATATCGGTTCAGCAGTATATATCTCACATATTTAGAATTATACTCAAAATATATCAATGCGTTGCCTGATAAATGCGATTAATTAAAGATAATATTAAATGCATAAGTGAATTAAAGTCGTTTCTTTATCGAATACATTTGATAATCAAACACTGGAATTATTCATGATTCAATGCACCGTTTACCTTTCAAATAATTATAGTTTTTCTTGCGTAACATTTTGCGTCAATATATTCGAAAATCGACGTATTGAATAAAGTATGACTTAAAAAAGATGTGTGTTCTTGGCTTGAATGCTGCCTATGTTTAGTCTAATTCACCTGAAAGAATCTTACAAGGAAATGCGAGTAGTGGAGGTTTTGCAACTATAAATAAGCAGACAACATATAAAATCAGTGTGCGGCAGAATTAATTCACACAAAATGGCAAGACATTAGCTAAATGAAGATATCATTTCCACTAATATCTTACCGTTATGTGGGAGGTATTTCTGCTGCATCCGTTATTGATATTTGCTTGTTTTGCACGCTTAAGCGCTGTTTGCACATATATTGCCCCAGAAGTCGGACCTGCAAATTCTTGTTTATTTACCAAACATCTGAGAAAGAATTAAATATTCACGGCTTAACAAAAACATAATTTTCATAGATTCGCTCATTTTAACACCATGAAACGTAAGTTTTGTTAAATTACCAATAGAGTATTACGATATATTTGAGATTAATTTCCCCCTTTCAGAGTTGAATATGTAACAGTAATAATTGGTAGTGAACATAATAAATAGGTCGCTTACCGTTGCTCAATTAATCAGCGTTATTCGATTCAAATTTTTCGGACTAAATGAAGTAAGATAAGTAAATATTAAAATAATAATACGCTCTTATCAATGCAATATTTTATTCATAGTGTTTTTGCTTGAATCCTGATATTATTTCTCTTCATAAAACCCGTTCATTAAATTTAATCAATAGTGTGTCTTTCTCACAGCATTTTTCATAACCTGACGCGTGTAATACCTTTGATATACAATTAAATTTACTGTATATAATAATTACATTCCTAGAAATGTAGATAGGTTGAACGCCAATAATATAAATATATAGAAACTTTACAAAAATCTAAAAAAAACCTTTGGCAACCAATCTCATTAATCTAAATTAAAATCTTCAAATAACAAATACTATCTAACTAAAGTTTTTTGAGAAACTATGCGTGTATCCTTAAGTTTACGAATTTTCCATTGGTGTTCCCTATCTATGATCTCAACATGATCCCACAGGGGGCGATGATCTCCCTTCTCTCTCTCTAAGGAATCAGCACATATGCTAGGCCACAAAAATCTCCTGAGCCGACAAGCATAGAAATAAATACAATATGGGAACCAGTAATAAGGAGTGCCAGAGAAAAGCAATGATAAAAAAAGTTGCAATATGAGCTCTGGTAAAAACATGGATTTATAACAGCAAAATTGCAATATGAGCACTGGTAAAATTGGTTTCTGAAAACATTAGGTTTATAATACCCAGAAATCCATACCCAGATGTCCTCAAGGACACATGGCACAGTGGATCCAGTGACAGACCCAAAGAGTGTGAGTTCAATACCCAGGAACTTTCAGAGGGAAAATTAGCAGAAGATAACTGATACCTGACATCCATCAAACATCTATCAAACATGGCACTTGGAACTAGAACAGTCTACCCCAGTGATCGAAATAATGATTCGAAATTCCAAACACATGAAGAAGGCCGGAGCGTACAACGGCCGAAACGTTGTGACAAATATGACGACAAAGATGAGGACAATAGTCCGACAAATGTAAATACTGTACATAATACCTCATATCAGAAATATAGATAGTAAGTTGCATTTTAGTTATATTTTCCGTGTTTATAAAGGATTCTTCTCACCCTGACCATTCAATAGGAAATTTTTATTGAACATTCAATTTCTATAAATAGAGGCGTCTTTTGCAACATTCATGTCTGCATGTGTTTAATTTGTCTCAGGTAAAGGATGTTGTTCAAAACTGTCTTTTTTTTTTTTCAATTCAATTCAACCTAGTGTCCCCGATTTGTTTTTGAACACGTTTTCTGTCTTAGTATTTTTATTTCAACTATCTCTATTGAATTGCTACTGACTAGGAGAATGTTTTCGGATGGACTGACAAAAATACATAGGTTACAATATAACTGAGAAAGAATTTAAGAAGAAAAGGGAAGCAATTATGAAAATAGATAATGAATGAACGAAAATTGAACTTGAAAGCGAAGAGAATATATAGGGAAGAGAAGGAAATACAGAAAATTTTTCGGTAAAAAAGCAATAAAATAGTAGAACTGGAAAATAGAAGAAAAAGAAGAAATGCTAAGAAAATGAAGATAAATGATTCACAATAAATTGTGTATGAAATAGTTACACAAGTCTCTTCATCCTGGATGGGTCAAGTTGAAAAGCGTCAAAATCGAATGGTGATTTTCAAATTAGATTATTAGTTTTCGCTTGGATGATTGGTGTTGCCCGATCTTATTAACCACCATTCACTTCCATTCTAATTTCTGCTTGACAGTTCTAAACTCAGTTTATATATATATACAAATAATATTATGGAAAAATAATAAAAAAAAAACAAGATAATAAATGCATTTTTTTATCTAATAAGGGATTTTGATTCAAGTTTACGTATTGGCCAAGTAAAATTCATTTAGGCAGAAATTAGGATGTTAAATTACATAAATATTTTATTTAAAGTTTATATTTAAATAATGTTGTTATATTTCTTTCGTAAAGGCATCTTTTTTCTTGGAGCTGTCAAATTCCGTCGAATATATATAATTCAAAGTTTAGACATGATAATTAAATGGTACCATGCCTTTTGCTTTGTCAGTAATAAAATATACGTTTATCTGACACTTAAGTAATTCTTTCTTCCACGTAACGAGAGTAAACTTGATGATGAAAACTCATGAAATGAAACGAGTAAACATCTTTATTTATATTGAAAGTATTTCGGTAAAAGAATGTTCCCAGTTAAATAATTGACATTAGTATCGTTTTTCTCTTTTAAAGATATATTCAACATTTTTATCAAAGAATATATAAATTATGTTTTTGTCTTAAAATCTAATGAAAAAAACAATCTAAATTTAGTTACAAGTGTTCCGGATTATAAACATTTTATATTTCTGTTATCCGAAAGAAAGTCTTAAATATATTAACAATTTAAAATCAAATGTTATATCTTCTAAAAACGCAAATGTTTATATTTTTCACACCGATATACATGCAGGTAATAATTTATTTGTTTTTCAATATTTTTTTTTACATTCCAATGTTAAGTTAGTACATGTAATTTTTAGAATTTAAATTGCTTCTCGTCTTCATTGTTGACTTATGTTACATAGCATAGATCAATGAGTAAGTTTTAACTGAAAAAACGAACAATACCGAAACTTCATATAGTATTGGTAAAGAAACTGTTGAAATTTTTGGGTCATATAAGAAGGGAAAAAAACTTGGACGATTTTTCTCTACCTGAAAATATTAAAATTCAGAAGGGCAGAACAAAGCAGCAAGTGAGTATGTATAGTCTAATTCGAAAAGCAGCAGTGGCATTTGAGGTAGCAGAGATATGGTTCCACTGTAGGATACTGAAAATTCAAAAAGTGGTAAAATTGTAGATTACATTTTACTTTGAATAATAGTTTCGATAAGTTCCTTCTTAGTTAATAAAAATAGGCTGATGTTTATCGGAAATTTCTAGTATAATATAAAGTCAGTTTTAATTTGGTAAATTGAATTAGCTTGAAAAATTAAATGGTTTCATATGCTGCGAGAATTCTATTTGCAAGGTTTTGTACTTTCTGTTTATTTAAATACTGCATTTCATTGGTTCTTGTCTTATGAATCAATTGCGTAATCCTTACAAATGTGTTTTGAATGGAAATAAAAATAGGCAAAATATTTTCAAACCTATGTTTAAAACGTGTTAAAATCTGTAGTGTACATAGTTCACAAACATTTACTTTTTCTTCCTTTTAGTTGCGTAGTTTTTCTTTTGGTTTACTCTTTTAGGAATTGTACGTTCATTCATGTGAAGGGTGGTGTGCGGTGGTGTAGTGTGGTGTAATGTATAAAAGCTCTGAATGAAATATCGAAGAGCCGCATTTAAATTCAAGTTGTCTTCATTACAATCACTTACGCGCAAATACACACTTGGGAAAGGTATGAATCCATCCCTGACTTCCCTAGCTATGTGTTGAATAGTAGAACAGTCTTGGTTGGTAACCAGTCTATCTCAGAAAGGGATCGCAAAATACTGAAAGAAAACCTTCTGCCGATTCAGTTATGAATCAAAAGCGACGTGATCCTACAAGTATGTACGACAATTAACTGATTGACTTATGTGCATTGAACAGATAATTAAATCTTATATTTCAAACACCTTTTATTTTATCTTTAATGTATTCAAATTAGTCCATAATGTTTTAATTTATTATTATTCTCTTCAGAATTAAGCATATATTAAATAATTTGTTAAACAACGAAATACCAGGTGCATTGCAAATAATATATCTTTCGAAACCAACGTACTTATGATCTATTTCTTTGTAATTTTCGAGAAATTATAGCATATGTTCTACTAGTCTACGTATTTGTTGTTTGAATAAATAATTAAAGGATGATTAAAGACAAATATGATCCAATTTGAACATATTAAAATAAGAGGAAATTACTTTAATCTCTTTTAATATCGCTTTAATCATTTTAAGTTGTAATACATTTTATGACAAAACAGAATATTCACCAGCTAACTTCACTCTTCGTTGCAATTTATATGATATTTTTCTAACTGGACTGAAATTAGTTAAAATGTGATTACAGGTAATTTTTTTTGCTGACCATAATGCATGTTTTAACAATTTTCTTCTTACTAGTTCTGTTGTTTACCTGGGCTAAAATATAACGAATTGCATAATGTATATTTTGACATGTTAATGAGATAAATTGGCATCATTTAGAAAATCATTTTTTTCACATTACTCGTCATTGGTGAGAAACAATTAAATATAAACGGATAAAAACTTGATAATTATGCTAACTTATAGAAATGTGATATTAACTAAGTTCACTGCAGACATTAGTTAAAATTTAATATCTATTACAAAAAATTATAGATAAATATATAGTGTGTCTCCGCTGAATCACGTTTTCTCTCTTGAATGTAAATATTGGTGGAATCAAATTATTTTTTGGATTGCACCTGTAAGGTGATTATAGATAATTTTCTCCAGACAAAGTTTAACATTTTCGATATATTGCTGCATGCCTATGGCGTTTTCTTTATTTACCATGATATGTTTGAGTAATCATGTTTGTGTTTCGAATTTCTCATATGACTTTCAAAAGTTTTATGCTCTTCTGTTTCTTGGTTCCTTCAGTTACTTCTATCTTTATTTTTCTTTGTTATCTGCTGATTTTACAGTGGTTTCGTATATTATATTGTTTTGCAAGCAACACAACACCCACGCTCTATATCTGATATTAAGCACATTTATCCATATATGTAGTTTGTTAAAACTACATTTTTAATATATATATATTAGAATATATATACATATATATATATATATATATATATATATATATATATATATATATATATATATATATTCTAATATATATATGTATATTCTAATATATATATATATATATATTCTAAGATATATATATATATATATATATATATATATATATTAGGATATATATATATTAGAATATATATATATATATATATATATATATATATATATATATATATATATATATATATATATATAATGGCAGGATGTGTGTGTGTAACGAATGCACGGCCGCAATTTTTGATGGATTTGCACCAAAATTTCCATGCAAGTTAGCGGCAAGGCCAAGACCGAATTTGCATTTCCCAACTCCGATCGATAGTCGAAATAATCGATATTTCATGCTTCTACGGCAGTTTTCATCCGGCCATTTTGTGCTGACCAGAGTGAGAGCCTATAGATGGCTGCCACGAATACGCAGGAAGATTCTATTGGATAGCGTGAGACCCAACGGCTGACTGACACGAATGTTAACTAGCATGCTGCATTCATCAAAAGTGGGAAAAATTTAAATCTGCATGGCATTTTACTCCAATTGGCGCATTCGCTTGCTTAAATTCAACATTGATTCTGATTCAGCAGAACTAGGTTCGGTGTGATAAAGTATTTGTTGTTAACATTCTTTTTTCATTCGGTTTTTTCAGTTACGAGTCCTTTTTTAAAGCTGATCGTTTTGTGTTCATTTTGTTTAGTTCTTTTTTCGTAACAGATTTAATGTTTAGTATAGAGCTTAAAAACACTTCGCTGTGTGAGATAGACAAGAAGTAAGGCATGTAGCAACATCAGCACGGCGAAGGGCACTCCTTTAAAGGCAAGAAAAGGCAAAGGTATTTTATGTCAAGTGATAGCGATTGCTGTATGGGTCGTACGATTTTTGAATCAAGCACAGGCAACGCCGGACCATGATCTTAGTGGATATATATATATATATATATATATATAAAGAAATATAGTCTTAAGGTGTGCTATATTTATGGAATAAAGTGCTCAATATCAGAGATAGAGCGTGTGTAAATATAAAAGTGAACATAGAAGTCAACACTTAGAGGTGGCTTGACGATTGCATATAGCATGAAACAGACTGTCGCCTCTAAGTGTTGACTTCTATGTTCACTTTTATATGTATATATATATATATATATATATATATATATATATATATATATATATATATATTAGTAGGGACTTATTTTATCACCCACCTTCAATAATCAAACAGATACCAATATCCGACAATTCTTGCAATAAAACCATATTTAACGAAGCTAAATAAGACTACGAAACAGACCTTAAAGATATTGGATTCCCGGCAACACTCACATACTCACCACAGAGTACAAGAAAGGCCACCAGGAATAGAAATATCATGTTTCAACCCACCGTACAGCAAAAACGTAAAAACAAATCTAGCTAAAATATTCTTCAAACTGTTAAAAGAACTCTTCCCGGAATCAAGTACTCTACACAAAATATTCAATAAAAACACTCTATAAATTAGCTACACTTGCACCGATAACATGTCAGAAATAATAAAAAAACACAGCAGGAAAACTTTCAACAAATCACCCAAACAAATTAAACCCAAGTGTAACTGTAAAATAAAGAATGAATGACCCTTAAATGGTAATTGCTTAAAGAACAACGTAATATACCAAGCCACCGTAAAATCATCAGATAAGGAAGAAAAAGTATACAACTGAAGGACACTGGAAACAAAGAAACTATTCACACAAAGTAAATACGCGAACAGCACAATACTTTCCAAGTATATCTGGGACATTAAAAACAAGACACAAATCACACAAAAAATATTATGGAAAATAAGGAAAAGAACATTAGCCTACAACAATCAATCAAAAACCTGCAAACTTTGCTTGGAGGAAAAAATAGCTATGATTACCTTCCCAGAACAAAATAAATTACTAAATAAACGATCTGTGCTCATCTCAAAATGCAGGCATGAAAACAGATTTTACTACATTACTTAAAAATCGAAACCTAAAATGAATAAATACAAATAAACAAATTAATATAAAAAACAATTAAAATAAATTAACCCAAGCTAATTAACAAACTACTCCAGTTAGAATAGATGAAATAGAATAAATAAAAAAAGTAAAAATAATCAACCCAAATAAATAAATAAAGTAAATAATAATAAACAAATTAACAAACCAATCCCGCCAAAATAACCGTTAGAATAGACTACCACAACCAATACAATAATTGGACATAAAAGTAAGTATAACTGCTATATAACGATAAATAAATAAATAAATAAACATTACTACGTCACTCAAAAATCGAAAAGCAAATAGATTAAATAAAAATATGCAAATTAAAAAATAAGATAATAAATAAAAACAAATAAAAATTAATCCAAATAAATAAATAAATGAACAAATTAACAAATCACTCCCGTTTAAACAAGCGTTAGAACTAATAAAAATCAGTATAAATAAGCAAAAACAAGTAAAAATAATCAATCCAAATAAGTAAATAATTAAATTAATTAAAAACTCCCCCTCCCCGCCAAAATAGCAGAATAGACTACGGCAAGCAATATGTACCTAGGACGAATAAATATCTTCAATTATCTTCCCAGACCAAAACAAACTATTAAATGTGACCTAAGCAAATATCCCCCAATTTTTCTATGTTAATAAAACATCAAAACCGAAAAGGATAAATAATTCAAAATGAAAATGAAAAACAAGTAAAATAAATTAACCAAAACAAATAAATAAATGAACAAAAAAGCCACTCCTGCAAAAATAACTGCCAGAATAGATTGCCCACATTGCACCACTGACCCATATATATAATTAGTCGACGAAAAATACAACATTCCCGGCCTGATGATTGCGTCTAGTATGAAACTGACTGTCGCCTATGAGTGTTGACTAAAGTGTTCACTTTTATATTTATATTTACATTCGCTCTATATCTGATATTGTGCACTTTATACCATAAATATAGCACACCTTATAACTACACACACACACACATACATATATATATATATATATATATATATATATATATATATATATATATATATATATATATATATATTAAACCTTGTTATATTAAAACATGTAAGTAATTACAACAAACCTGCATATTTTGTTTTGACGTTAATATAAAATGTCTCTTCAGTTCATTAACAATGATGGTAATAAACGATCTTATTTAAAATTGGAATAATGAAAGATTACTTTATTTCCGTTTTCCATACAAGGTAAAAAGGTTTATATATAAAAGGAAAGAAAAGAAATTATGAAATCAACAAAGAATAGGAAGAGAAAATAAAAGAAAGACAAAAGAAAGCATACGAAATAGAACCTACTACTAAAATAACTGATAAAGAAGAAATGTAAAGAAAGAGAACAGTGAAAGTTAAGAAAATAAAATGAGAATATGTTGATACGAAATAAGCTAATGAAATAATATTGGAAAAAAGAATTTAGATTTGAACATTAATGAAAGGTAATAGATACATTGGTTAACAATGTCGCGTTTCAAATTTTATGAATTTTTTTTTAAAATCACATATTCAAACAGAATTATCCATAAAGCGTAAATAAAGGACACTATAAGAAGTAATACATTACTTAACAAAACCAACCATACATTATAAATTAAATTATAATATGAATATTACAATTTTAATATTTTTATAGTCATTCTTAATTAGAAATACAGCAAGAGAAAAATAAAAAGTAATTAGCCAATTCATGAGTAAGAATACTACCAGTAATTTACGAGTACTAACCGATATCTAAACTAAAATAAATCATTGATGATAGCATTAAAATGTTTATATAAAGATAATATAACAAAAGAAGAATCATTATTAAGTTATGAAGTTTAGCAGGATTGTAAGGTTAATTCTTTAATATGTTTACAATTTATTGTAGTTTCATATCGCTGATTTAATAATGTCACTATTCAAGAACTTAATTATTTCCATTTTCTCTTGCAGACAGAGAAAGCATCATTCGTTCACCGATCTAGAGATTCTAGCTTGTTTGAAAAGTTTCCATTTAGCTTTAGGTGTTTTATATCCTCTATAAATTTCCAAAAATAAAGAAAGTGAAGTCATATTTCGTTTAATTAATAAAGGTTGAGATGATTATAGAAACACTTTTTAAATTGATTCATTGTGCTTCCTGTATATATTTTAGAAATCCTCAGGTTTTCTACTGATGAAATAGAATATATATACACAAGGGATTTAGTCAAACACTTGTTAGATAAAGGACATTGGTCGGGATTTCTACAAAAACAGAGGTTATTTATACGAGACAAATTATGATCAGCATTAGCTAGGTATGTCCACTATTTCGGCATAAATTTTCTATATTAAAGTTTAAAATGATTTTTTTACAACGAAAAAACATTCTTGAAGATTTCATTTTAGCTTTAATTGAAAGTTTACTAATTAAATTTACGATTTCTATTGATTAAACAATTCTGGTGTATTTCAGATAGAAACATTTGATTGTCAAATTTAATTTTAAATTTTTAAATTTTCTTAAAAACGGCCATTTTCTTAATTTTAAGAAATTTGTAAACAAACACAAATTTATCGATTTTGAAAATATTTAAAAAAAATTTCTGACACGTTATTTTAGTAAAATTAAAAAATTTAAAGTTAAAGTAATCTGATTTGAAATAAATTTTTCTTAATTATAGCATAAAAAAATAATATACAAACAATTATTAACGATCGATCCTGTTAATCTGACCCAACTATTGATGGATTGTTGACTGACGAAGCGATGACAGCTACTACGGATTACCATAAATGACATAATTTTTAAAAGTCTGAGTTTTAAAAAAATCATTCTATTTGAGTATGACCCACACTAATCGAAATACAATACATAAAATAAAATTATTTAGTGAAATAGTAAATGAAAAAAAGAAAAATTACTTTAAAATTTAAAGTTTACACTTTTAAAATTGAACGGAAAATAAGAAATGTTGAAAACGCCGCGTAAAGGGACAAAACCCTTAAATCACGTGACCTTGTAATAATACTGACAATTTCAGTATATCATACATGGAAATAAGGAATGTATTAAGTAAAAAAATACAACATAAAACATTATTTTTAAAAAAAGTAGCTCAACTAAATTTATTAAACTTAGCAATTTTGGATTCTCAATTTTTTTTCTACTTAATTACTACATAATATCGAGGAGCCCTCCTAATACAGAGCTTTACACGATGTTAAACTATTATACATTATTATAATTAAAATTTCTTAAAAAACGAAAAAATTCTTGTAAAAATTAATTATTCATCAGAAAAAAATTATTTCTTCAGACAATAAGGTCCTTAATATTACTTATTTACAAAAGCAATTAAAAGCTTTTCTAATTAAGTAATATCATAGTTTTATTGGATTCATTATTTTTCAATTCCGACAAGATTTTCAGTTAAATAGCTCAAATTTGAAAAAAAAAAAGTAGGTTATTTACCATCTCCAAAGACTCCTTCTTTTAACAAAAAAAAAAAAATTGACGGGCCAAAAAGGTTTTGGGCGAAATTTCATGAAATTAAATAAGTGGGGGGTAATATATTTAAAAACAAAAATTTGTTACCAAAATTTTGTAAAAACAAAATATTTCAAAAATAATTTCATTCATTTGTGAGTAAGTTCTGAAAATTTCATTAAGATCGGACAATTATTTGATTTTTACAAGAATTTCCAATCAATGTGTTCTCAACGGGAAAAAAGCGCAAAAAAAACTGTTATTTTTACGTCACCGCGATGACGTAAACAAAAGAAGACTTTAACCAAAATTTCGAACGTGTTAGAAAATAATAAAAAATATCAAAAAATAATTAAAAAATACTTTTTTCTTTCATCTTAATAATAACATAAGCATTTTGACGATAATACTTTATTTTCTTTAAGTTTGTGGTATTTTTCATTTACGCTATGCTTTTTTTCCGCGAAAACAGTGGACATATTTAGCATTAGCATTATGTTTATTATTGTTATACAAATTCAATATTTTATTGTTATGTAATCTATTTTTTTCTCTAAATTCTTAGTACAATTATAATTGTTTTAGAGTGTTCCGATGGAAAATTTTACGTAAAGAATTATTTAAAAAAATGTTTATCATTTAACTTTAAAAATTTATGTCCCAATTTAGTATGAACTAATTGATTGCATGGAAAAGTTTATCATATGAGCTTCCTGTTTCTATTTCTCGTGGGTATTGTGTCTCGATAGTAGGTCTGTCAGGGATGATAATGAATATTTGGCTAATGCCCTTGAAAATGACATTCCATCAGAGGTTAACTGCCACAAGAAATGGCTTGTAAATATTAACGTTTACAAAACAATGATCTCATTTAATCCCTATAGATAGATATTCATGCCTGCCATCAGCGTGGCTGATGCTAGACTATTGGTGAGCAACATGCTACGCCTTCTTGGCCTCACGTTTTCAACTGACTTGAAGTGGAGCGACAACACAGAATCAATAGCTGCATCTACTGCAAGGAAAGTTGAATCGCTGTGGTGTGCCAGAAAATTTTCTCGGCAGGGCCCATCTTACACATTTACAAATCTACCATTCGCCCTTGCATTGAATTCTGCTGGTATAACTGATGCTCCTGCTATTCAACTCAAGGTTCTTGACAAAATCCCAAAATCTTATAAATCTTCCCTCTGTCTTTTCTAGAAATATTTTTATGGCAACTTCTCCGGCGAGCTTTTGTCCCAACTACATGTATTTAAGCGTTCTACTATATTGGCATATAGTTTCTACTTTTTTCTTATTGAAATGGTTAAACCACCACTTCTACTCCAACAGTTACTTTTCTGTCACTTCCCGCCTGTAGATCACCCTTCAGTTTCCTTTCTTCCCCTATAACTATTATCTTCAAAAATTTAAATGCAACTTCATTCGCTATCTTATATCTTTGTGAATCCCGTTCATCTTTTGTCTTTTTTGCTTTCCTCAAACCTCCATATACTCAAATTTGTCTCTCAGTTTACCCCACTGTAAGCCCTGTTTACTAGTGGCATTTCTGCCTTGATCGGGAAATGATTAAAATACGTACACGCTCTCTCTCTCTCACACACACACACAGAGACACACACACACACACACACACACACACACACACACACACACACACACACATATATATATATATATATATATATATATATATATATATATATATATATACCAGTTGTAACAGCAACATTATCCAATTGTTAGATTATGGTTTGAACCTTTGAATCTTATAAATTATTTAATATATCTTACTGGAATTCTCCGAGGTTTATTATAACACGATTGAACTTTACTTTAAACAAAAAGAATGTATTTCGTTCTAAGTTGAAATGATGAACCCTCTTGCTGTTGTGACATCTTGATCCAGTTTTCCTCTGTAGTGTTCATTCTTTTTAAAATTATTTACCATATTCTTGATGGCTATTGCATGGAAATTGAAGATGAAAGCCAAAGTATGAATTTGGTACAATATACTCGGAATTGCTCAGTTGGGAAGATATAGTGGTGCAGATAAAACGATTTTAAACTGTTCTCTTTCTAGCTGAATTCATAAATAAAATAAATTTTACAATAATTCTTACGAAAAATAGTGTCAAGATGGCTAAAATTCTCATCTGAAAAATAAACTGAAGCAGAGTAGTGTTGTTTTAGGTATTAAACATTTCGTATTTAGGAAAATTATCGCATTCTGTTACACGATTTGGACAATTTTGCTGTTACACCAGGTATAATATATATATATATATATATATATATATATATATATATATATATATATATATATATAGTCATCCAGAAACATACTGTTTCGCTGTATCATAACTCATCAGTGTAGCAAGATGTCCGGTTGCCTCTATCTAGGATCGAAACAGTCTGAATTGGCATTAGTCGGAGATTTTACCCCTAAGACATTGGCGCACGGCAGTAAAGAAGGGGAATTTTAAGCGTATTTATTTTTATTTATTATTATAAATATTTGCTTTTTATAATAATTTGTATTTATTCATTATTATAATTCATTTTATAATAATTTATTTTTAATTATTATAAATTATTTTAACTTTTATAATAATTATTTTTTATTTATTATGATGAATTATTATTTTTATTTTATTTTATTTTATCTAAATATATGTATGTTAAGAGATTTTTATGTTTATACATTCTTTTTATAGATACACATTTCTAAATAAATGCTGTGTTTTGGGGATTTTTGGGGTTTTTTTTTTTTGGTTTTTTTTAATAATAAACAGTTTTAAACAAAATTTACCGCCCTGGAAGTCCGAGAAATTTTCATAGAAAATGTTCATCCTCCGACAGAAATCGAACCTCTGTCCTATACGGAACCGTCATATAGCCGGACGTGCCTTAACCTTTTCAGCCACAGAGGAGCGTTCGGTTAGTAAGGTTCATTTAACTGTCTTCATGCTTTAATCTTCCATGAATCTCTCATGTACATTCATATCTCCTAATGCCGTATCAAATGTAAACAAATGACGTCACACATTATGAAATGGACAATGGCCGACAATTATTTTAAAACATTTTTATGTTTATACATGTCGTTTAATACTGGTTATTATTAAAAAAAACAAAAAAAAACAGAGCATTTACTTAAATATTTGTATCTATAAAAAAAATGTATAAACATAAAAATGTGTTAAAATAATCGTCGCACTTTGTCATTTCATAATATATGTATGTATATATATGTATATCTACGTAATATATATATATATATATATAATATGTCTTGCAGTGTTTAGGTTCCCAGGTTATATGTAACTGAAATCAACTCACACTATCATTCCATACCCTTGTGCCAAAATGATGTTAATATATACAAAATAAGATTGAATTTAGCTTTCTGCTCTTTACTGAGATTTCACTTAATATCGATACTCTCACACATATGCACATACTCACACGCCTTTAGTTAATATATTTGTGTACTTGCAAATTGCCAGAGTGGATCAATGTTATCGTTTGTCAGTTTTTCAATACACACGTATATGTGTGCGAGTATGCAATGAATTTGTTTCTTTGTGTTAGTTTATTTTCTTTCAATCACACTTTCTCTGAAAAGATCTAGGTAAGTAAACTGGAAACCTCTCTCAAATCTGTTGGATAAATGTGATACACCTTTTCCATATTTACCAATTTCTTTCCCTTCCTCCGTAGTACTATTCGATATATAAATCCTCTTTCCATTATCATGCCTACTATTATTTCCCCCCATATCTTTTCTTTTTTCTCCTCGCGCCTTTTCTTACCTTTGTCATGTCATCTATTTTTATCCTTCATCATTTTATCCCTCTGATTTTATTTGTATGTAACACCAACCCACAGTCCGTCCGGTTGAGACTGGATATAAATGCAGATGATTCTGATCAAGATCTCACAGAATGAACATTTCAGTCGTTATGGGACTTTGATAAGATTCGAGTAAATAATTTGTAATTGCCCTGCTATGTCACTATTTGTTTGGCGTAATTAATGAATAATCGTAGAAATACTAGTCTTTCTAATGAAAAGAAAGATGATGCAAAATATTAATATTGCTGTTGTTGATGTTGTTTTCCATATAATTACAAGAAGTAATGGGAATAAATTCCTCAACATTGGTACTAAATGTATTATTACGATCAATATTTTATTTGAGTTCGATAAACAAAAGTATGTCAATTAGAAAATATTAGGGCAAGGTGATCATTATTTTATTATTGTTATTGCTGTCGTTGGTGGTGGTGGTGCTTTTGTTATTATATAAGTCCGATTATTTTATATATTTTTCCAATTATGTATTGTTCATAAATGTTGGAGGCTGTTGTGGACTCATCAAGTTTATTTCCTTTTAAATACAATATGTATGTGTTGTCTTTTGGTTTATGTAGGGTCAGGAGTTATTGTCTGTCCATTGATTTGAGCTCCGATTTTTCTCTAGTTGAGGAATTGTTCTGTATATATATTCACCTATATTTCCCAGTTTTTTGTCCTACTTCTCAGGCAGTTGCTGTTAAGTTTAATGACAATTATTTATTTTGTTCTCTTAAGGTATTATGTTACTATTTTTCCATGATTTTGTGTTGTTTTATTGATTGATATTTTAACACTTCTAAATATGTAAATCAAGTAAGTGCATTTAATGCCGTGTGATCTATTATTCAGGAAATAAATTGATTTTTTTCTACATTTGTCTCCCTGTTCATTCTTAAAAGCCGGGGCCTCGTCATTGTTACATTTCTAGATAAATCTATGATTTTTGTGGTTTCATCATACTTAATCTATTATTTCTACAAAGACAAACAATAAATATAATATGCAAAGAGAAATTATAAGAAGTCTATGCTTTAAAGTTATTGTTTATAATGTATTAAATTAGTGTTAATTTTTATTATTTCAGAATTGTAAAATATTTCGTAGTAATAATTATAGTTGTAGAATATCCAAATATAATAGCAGTTATCGGGATGGGATTTCAAATCAACGCCTTGTATTCCGTCTTCGTCTGCTTTTGGAAAAGAATTTATTCCATTTTTCTATGGGTTAAATAGCAGAAAAGACTGAATTCTCTCGAGTTGTGTCACCAACAATCTAGAAGAAAGATAAATCCGAGGTCAAAACCATGGACAATGCAAGGTGGGGATTTCACTTTCTTTCGCAATAAATCTTGGTATTTCAAAAAAGAAATGAAGAAAGGGAATCTTGAAAAGTCAGGATCACGTGTGTCATAAACGGGCAGAGCGTTTTATATAATTATGTGTAGCAATGAGAGAAGTAGTAATAAAAATAAAAGCAAGATTAGCATTAATAATAATTGTTAGTTATTGATGTCAGCATTAGTAATTTCAAGTAGCGACATCACTATTAATCTCAAATTTTTGTAGTTTTAACGATTAAGAATATGATGAGAGTTAATAGTAACACTGTTATTATTAATTATTAAGTTTACTTTATCTGAAACAAGACAAATTTATAGAACGTCTAATAAGTACCTGTTGGGAACAAAACGCAGTGGCAACTGCAGCAACTGTATTATGACCAGTATATAGTTTTGAAAGAACTAAGTGGTATTAAGAATTTTATCTGATATTAGAGGAAGCAAATATGTATATCATAATTCCGGGTAATTATGGTGAATATTTTCACAGGATACATTCCAGGTGACCTATACTGATGAGAATGCGACTTTGAGTTTCTTCACATATTTATCAGTTTCCTCAGTTATCATGCTGATATCTGTAATTGCCTGCTGTGCACCAATTTAATTCTCTTTTGTTTCTCCGAAACTCAGCGAGAAATATTGTTTCGGTTTGAAACTTGATTGTATACTAATGTGTGTTCAATGATTAAGACTACGTACATCTGCACGGGCATTATCCATTGAAATTAATTACTAATAAATTAAATATAAAAATGGTGCAAAATACAGAGGAAACTACAATTAAAGGAGGCTGTTATGTGTTTATCTGCCTCAACAAATCATTTTTGAGTTCATATCTTACGTGTTCAATCCATTCAGTATGTATGCCCTATTTTTTGTGTCCCGGACATTAAGGCTGTCTCTATGTGATTATTAGTATAAGTGTACTATTCATCCATTTGGTATCAAGTATCTTCTACATATGTGAGGAGATTGTGCATTATCCAAAATCATGAAAGAGAATTGATATAACATAGTCGTTTATCAGTCGTTTCTACTCACTTTAATCTTTACAAAAATCTGGATGAAATCATTAGCTATTCAAATGCATCTTCAGATCTCTGCCTCACTTTTTCCATCATCTGTGACGACACTATAAAGATAGATTTCTTTAAATTTTTGATTTTGATGCGTACCTATTAATTTCAGTTGTCTATCTTGCTGGTAAACCAGCAGCCATTGTGCCTTCTGGTAATACATAGTTTGTCTTTTCTTCTCTATTTCCTTTTCTACCTTATCTAGTGTTTATTGCAGTTTCCTTTCTGTGTCACCGGCGTATCTCACATTCTCAAGAGTATGTTCTCTGATAATTAAATAATAGAAACAATTAATGCTGACAGGTCATCTGTCCCATTGTTGAAGACATCCCGTGTGAAGACCTGTCTTACATCATTAGGTTTTGATATTTACTTAACAGGTTTTCTATACGCAAATGTTTCACGGCCATAACAGGTGGAAACACCGGTTCTCGTCCGATCACCGAATTTAAGCAATCTCGGTTCTGTTCAGTGGCCACTTCGGAATACCAGGTACTGCAAGCTTTGATGTGCGACGGGTGTAAAGAGTGATGTAACAAAAAAGAGATGTATCATAAATAATTATTATCTCAAAAAAGAATCTTAAAATCAAGAAAGAATTACTAGCGTTAAATAACCTGTAAAAAGTTGATAAGCAGTAAATATCTATCTATCTATCTATCTATCTATCTATCTCCATATATGCAAATAATTAAATTCATTTTTTGAAGTTTTATATCTGCACATAGAGATGGCGCTGAAAAGTTCTAAACCCAGCCAATATTAGGCTAGTTAAATGTTCATGCTATGATGCATTTTACGCTTTTATTCCACATTCGAAAATGTTTTAACTTCCCGTATTCTCAAATAATTTTCGGCTATTTTTATTCCATAAATGTTCGTCCCTTCTATTCCAACCTTTATCTTCCTCTCCAAACTTTATTATTTCTTGTAAATTGTTTTCACGTACCTTTTCCTTGATATATATATATATATATATATATATATATATATATATATATATATATATATATAATTGCACAATGTGTGAAACGGAAAAATTGGAGGGTTGTCAGATTAAGCTTTGAGCCGATGTATGGATTAAAAATATCTTACTGGTATTTTCTAAAGTTCGTGTAATACTATTTCTGTGATGATTATGTACATTATTTACATCATTCGGAATATTGTCTTCATCTTTGTCACCATATTTATTACAACGTTTCGGCCGTTGTACGCTCCGGTCTACTTCAGGTGATTGGAATGTCGAACTGAACCATTTATTTCGCTTACTGGGTTAGACTGTTCTAGTTCCACGTGCCAAGTTTAATGGGTGTTAGTTTTCAGTTATCTCCTGTTAATTATCCTCTGCAAGTTCTCCACTGCCTTAACCGGTTATTGAACTCACAGTCTTCTGTCACTGGATCTAACCAACGCCTTTATTCACTGTGCCATGTGCATATGAATTTCTGGGTATTAAAACCTAATGTCTCAGCAAACTATTTTTTAGCAGTGCTCATATTGCAATTTTTTTTTTTTTTTGCTGTTATCATATCATGTTTTTAACAGAGCACATATTGCATTTTTTTTTATTATTGCTTTTTTTCTGGTACACCTTATTACTGGTTCCCGTATTGTATTCATTTCTATGCTTTGTCGGCTCAAGAGATTTTTGTGACCTTGCATATGTGCTGGTCCCTTAAGTTTACGAATTTTCCAATGGTGTTCTTTGTCTATGATCTCAACCTGATCCCACAGAGGGCGGTGATCTCCCTTTTCTCTCCATATATGGTCAGCCATGCCTGATTTCTGGTATTCTTGAAGCCTTATCTTAAGGGGGCGGCCGGTCTCCCCTTTATATTTCTCTCCGCAGCTGCACGGGATAGCGTACACACAGTCTTTAGCCCTGTTCTCACACAAGTCTTTGACTATTGCCGAATATCAGTTTTCATGCGTGGCCAAACAAATCTGCCTGTGATTAGCCGTTTGGAAGCATTAGCTCCTGGATGGGACAAATTGTGCATAGGGGCGAAATCGTCCGGTGCCGATGTCACATACAACTTCCAATTCTGTGTTTGGAACATGTATTCTCGACAACGTCAAGGATGTGTGGTTCTCTCGTAGCAGATGCTGTAGTTGCTGATCCTTTTCCTGTGCTTCCACAAATGATTGATGTTCCGAGCACGGGTCCAGCACAAAAGCATTTATGCCACGAGACATAGTGTCTGCAGGTATGTTGTCCGTTCCCTTGACGAAACGGATATCTGAAATTAATTGTAACAGATAATCCACGTGTCTGGTTTCACGTGGGGAATACTTGTCAGAGTTTGACTGAAAAGCCCCCAACAAGGGCTTGTGGTCTATCAGTAAGTAGAAAGTCCGCCCTTCCAACAAATGTCGAAAGTAACGGACAGCTTAATAAGCTCCGAGAAGTTCACGTCAAAATGTGCTGTAACTGGATTCCGTAGAAGTTAGTTTCTTGGAAAAGAAGGAAATTGGTTTCCAACGGTCATCGATCTTCTGCTGTAGTACTGACAAACACTAGTCGCTATCTGGCACAACATGTAACAATTCAACTACTCGGGACAATAAAAACTTAATTCGATGAAAGGCTGCCAAGGCTTCATATGTCACAATTTTTGACATCAGTTAGAATATCTGTCAAGAGTTTTATAACCTGTGCACAATTTGGCAGGAACCTTCGAAAAACATTCACCATTCCTAAAACTTCCGCAACTTTCTCATGGTATCTGGCACGGGAAAGTCAGAAATGACCGCCACTTTAGATGGGGAAGTTGAAACTCCAGCTGAATTAATGCGGTGACCTAGGAAAATAACTTCAGATTTTCCAAACTCACAGTTTACTGGGCTGATCACAACCCCAAATTTCTCAAAACGCTCGAAAACGAGCTGTAAATATTTAATATGTTCTTCCATGGAATAACTGGCTATAAGAACATCATCCACAGACAAATTGTAAACCGTGCAATACATGGTCGATAAATCTCTGAAAAGACTGTGCTGCGTTTCTTAGTCCAAATGGCACACGCAGAAACTCAAACAACCCAAATGGTGTTGTTATAGCAGTCTTTGGAATGTGTTGGGGTTCTACCGGAATTTGATGGTAGGCTCTGATAAGGTCTAATTTAGTAAATATGCACCTATCCTGAATAATGGTCGTTACATCATGTATAAGAGGAATGGGCTAACGGCCAGGTTTAGTGGAAGAGTTGAGTGCCCTATAATCACCACAAGCGCAGAAGGTCCCACCACTTTTGGGTACCAGGTGCAAAGAAGTTACCCAGTTACACTTTGATGGCCGGATAATACCAAGTTCGCTCATTTGCATAAATTCCGCTTTCGTCACACTCAATTTTTCCGGTGCCATACGACGCGTGCGTCTGTGAACAGGATGATCGCTAGTAGCAATGTGGTATGTGGAGTAGACTATCTTTGTGAAAAGGCGGTTTGGTAATGCTCTCAAACTTTTTTAAAAGTTCACAGAACATAGGGTTATCTTCTGTGTTAGCCACAGTAGGACATAATGGAATTACATTATGAATGGCTCCCGGTAGTTGAGTATTTGCCGTAGGGTCTGTCAGACAACGTCTGTGAACATCAATGAGGAGACCAAATTTGTGTAAAAAATCTGCACACAATATGGCTTTCTCTACGTCCGCAACGACAAAGAAATGGGTGAAAACCCGTCTCAGACCCAAATTCAATGTAAGGCACCTTTGACCATAAGTCTGGATGAGTGACTTATTCACAGCCTGCAGGGTAAATTTGTGAGGGCCTTTTAACTTGTCTGCCCAAGTGGCAGTAATTAAAGATATTTGCGCACCACCATCCACAAGAAAACGTATTCCAGTAGTGCGGTCCGAAACAAATAGTAAGCGACAAAACTCTGCCACGCCAGCGCACCGAGTCGCCTCCGGTCGCCAGACTAGGCTTTTCCCTGTTGCGAATTGAAGGAACAGGGGTACTTACAATAATTAGCCCTATCTCCGAATTTCCTGTGTAAGTGATACATTGGGTCCTTGCTAACAGCTTTTGCACGACCTCTACTTTGGGAGAGGAGAATGCAAACCTGCAACCAGCTCTCTAAGTCTTCCATCCGAGCCTCTAACCTTCGTTGTCCCTCCAAGTGTCTAGCCAGCGGATCTGTCTCTTGCGTCTGTACCGCAGAAACGGGAGCAGTACCTCCTGAAGTTAGGTCAGCTACATTATCTGCTATTTTAGCCAACTTTTGAACGGGTGCATCTTCATCCACCGCAGCGAAAACAGCGTGATACGCAGAGGGCAAATGCTGGAGAAAAATATGACGCATGCCATACACATTACCTTCTCCAGCTAGATGCTGCAAACGACGTAAAAATTGCGACAGCTTGCTGTCTCACAATTTTTCCTCATGCTAAATCTGCGACAATTTCTTTTGCTGTGACATAGACGTCCTGCGAACAAGTTCTTTTTTTAACTTGTAATATGGCTTGTCTTTCGGCGGAGAGATAATAATTTCTCTCACCTCCTGGAGAGCTTCGAGAGACAACTTGGAGAACGCTAAATTAAATTTTGTTTTCTGAGAGGTAATTCCTCTCAGTTCGCACTCTGAATCTATCTGCTAAAAATAAAGCTGGGTCCGCTTTAAAGTAGGCTAGGCTGAGAGTGTTCACCGCCGACACAGCGGCCGTTTTTTCCTCATCCATATCGTATACCACACAGAAATACACCTCACAATGTGAAGTACAACAGAGAAAAACACAAACAAACGAAGCTAAATATTTTAAACAAAAAATCAAAAGTGGCTATCACTGCTATTATCACTACCAACCTCCTACTCGCACTAATAGGTGTTTTCAACTCTAGCAGTAAGCTACTGACCAGTCTGCCTCCAAGAATGAGGCAGTCTAACCCTGCCGCCCTGTGCCAAATTCAAATACAGGATGGAAGAAGAAGCACACGAGGAAGAGGGAAGTCATTTTGCCATGTTATACAGGTCGTCATTTCTATATCGCAAATTATTTGTGTCGAAAGAAAAATAAAACTGATACACGAAGTTAACACTAACAGTTATTTTGCAAATTGCAAAAATATACAGATACGTTGGAGTCACCACTTATTAGTATGGTGGTATCTGCCACATAGCGTTTACTGGCTATTTTGTGTTAGGAAGAATAACGTGTTTTAGCCTGGAAGGCTAAAACACGTTAGCACACCGATACTAATATTAGCATTAATGTAGCCATTGATACACTAACACTGAATGCGAATATAGAAAGACGAAATACACGGGCGTAACAAACATAACATTCAATAAGGTAAACAACTTACGTAGATATATTCAAAAGATTTAAATATGTCCCAAAACAAATGATTGTCCATATTGTCCCAAAGGAACAAAGAGGTTTACAGAACGAGAACAAAGAAATAACATACCAACTTTATGGCCTTCGATCGTCCGCAGATAAGTGAATATAAAGTATCATTTTTCTTTTGCTAGGCCGTGCACATGTTGACCAGTTTTCATGTGTATGGACACCCTGGTTGTCAGGAAGGTAAAGAGGCCGTTCCTCCCAAAAACGGAACCAAGACAAAAAGGACAGAAGAGTTATACTCCCATGAGCTCAACCCAAGTTAAAACAACTGCGGTCTCCCTACACTCAATAGTCTACTCACCAGTTATTTACTAACACCTGATGAGAAGCATTGATTCGTATCAAAACAAAAGTGCATTTGTGTAGCGTTTTTTGACATGTTGTCTATGTAATATCCTAAAATAACGTATATATATATATATATATATATATATGTATATATATATATATGTATATATATATATATATATATATATATATATATATATATATATATATATATATATTGTTAACCCTGAAAACAAGCTAGTACTCTCTGTTGTAGATTTGAAGTGTGGGTGTTACTTGGCTCGAAACGAATCGGTTTTGCATTTTAATTTATTTTATTAAACATGTTTCCAGCCAAAGTTTGAAAAACCATTCTGATTTGCACTTAAACCATAACTGGCAAGATAAAATATATTTTCAAGCATATCCCAAGTTTATTTTTGCGAGAAAAATATCATCAGATGTAATTTGAACTCAGCATGCAGATGCATTATATATATATATATATATATATATATATGTATATATGTATATATATATATATATATATATATATATATATATATATATATATATATATATATATATATACAGTATTTTCAATACAGAGTTACACACACGTTGGTCACAGTATTAGGATGCAGATAAGCACCAAAAATTACAATGTGTGAATGTATTGGATTCTATATATTTTATCTTAAAAATTTGATAACCTATATAAATGAAACATTTTCTCTTTAGTTAAAAGGCCTGACTGCATACCGCTGACATTGTATACACGGCAACATCAAACAGTGAATTATGAGATGTTTACAATTATTCACTTTTCTTCATTGTGAACAAAAGGTGACCTTTTGAATTGATCTTACACTAAATAGAGAAAGGTTATGGTCTTCAAAAATAACCGAGAAGAGGAAGTATCATTAATATTTTCTTCGGAAGAATAAAACATTCGACAGTACCAAACATTTTTCGCGAAATAAAAAGGGAAATAATTATTTATAATGCCCAGAATATTTTTTGCACAAGAAAAGGACGTCTCGTTGAAAAGATCTTTCCAAATTAGATTCATTGTGTGCGAAGCTAACTTTGGCACAAGGTCATATTCATAAGGCTTCAATTGAATGCAGATACCATTATCAATTGTCAGTACTGAAACGACTTTTACTAAGGCTGTCTAAGTATGGTCCAAACCTGATTTCTGTAAAATGATTAAGAATTTTGCGTTCCGTTTAACTTGGGCCAATTCGTTCTGCTACGACATATTTTCATTCCAATTTATAACTTGTTTATGGATTCGAAAATCAATGTTATACAGTGATAAGAAATAAACAACTCTCTCAGTTAGATTAACAGCAGGTTTGCCATTCTAAATTTTCAAGCCGATCTTACATCTCGATGATATTATACTTTGGAATTTCAAGATTCATGCAAAATCGATAATTTTTATACTGTTTTGAAATCCTAATTTTCAGATACGAATTTTTATATTAATTCTGTCCATACGATGTGCTCTTTTGGAGGATCATGGTAACGCACCTTAACTACGCTAAATAATATTTTGAAATACCTTTTTTTTCAGTTTTCACCTTTGTACTGCTTGTGCGTGGACATGCTTCCATCGCTACTAAAGTGAGTAAGAAATACTATTTGTTCAACTGAAGTGACATTGCTATAAAGCATTGGTGGGAGTCTGAGAACAATCTTGATGAACTGTTTATTTTGAAATGCTACATTTCAAATGGCGTCGCTGACTATCCTACACCAAGCTAATCTGATTCGCAACCAATTCATCTATTACAATTTACTCATTTACGACTGGAACTTATTCCTCACCATTCAATCCAACACATACCACAATACCTCATGTTAAGAGGAATTCTACTAAAACACCAATGACATAAACATTCACAATATATAAAATGCCTCTTTCCATTTTTCTTATAAAAAGAGATCAAATATATTGATTTATGCAATGAGTGAGGAGTGGATGGATCCAATATGGAAACTACAAGTAAACCAAAACTTTCAAACGAAACAAAACTGAGTGAAATGCCTTGATGAATTGGAGAGGCGTAGAAGATCCGATCAGATGAAGATGTTTGCAAAATAGTAAACCTGAAACATTTTAACAGAAGTACATAATATATCCTAGTGACAGACATAACATATCCATGTGACTGCGCAGTAAATTTGTCAGGAAGATACATAATATTAAATAAGGCTAATGCGTAGAGGGATTTTTCCATCTGCCCACATCGCTACTGAATGTGACACAGGGTCAATTTAAAGTGGTTTTAAAGAGGGAACTGTGGAAAATTTGATCAAGCCCCCTTTGTCACTTCCCATTTTGGAGTCGCCTCTAGTCCCCTCCTAAATGAGAGGTACGTCCTGGGGTGCCCCCGGTGGAACTTCAGCTTTATGTTAAATACAACTTTCCTCGATAAAAACGAATTTCTATACAAGATAATTATGACTATGCATAGCTAGGGATGAATTAAAAACAACGATCCATTAAAGGATGGATTAAACCTGAGTTATAGTAAAAATTGGACGTGTTCATACAGCATTATTGTTAACGTGAGAAATAAAGAAACGAGAGTATAATGAAAAGAAAGATTTGAAAGTTCAAACTAGCCTTTAACTTGAAAACTTGAGAAAATCTAATCATTGAATTTGTAGTGAAAATAGAATGTCCGAATAAACTTAAAGGTAAGCTTTATTCAACTTTAACAATACATGTGGAACAAAAACAACAGCTTATATTTATAGTCGATAATTCCATACTTAACAGTGGTGGAAGGGAGATCTAAATTAATTCTGAATGCTACAGAATTGAAATAAAAATCATATGCTTTAGTGGCTATCTGTCAGGAAATCAAAATGAAATAGAACAGATGTGAAAACATTGATAAACAAGTCGCTCTTGAAAGACTACTAAACTTTTAATGTGTAGTTCTCCTCTCACCTGATCAATCGCCATGCAAACTTCCCAATGAAAAAAAAATACGAAAATTGATTCAATATTTATTATTAAAATTTATATTGCTGTGAATATTATTAAGATAAAAATTTAGATAAAGTATTTTTTTATAAATGGAAACTTACTTAGTTAATGTAGCATGACGCATGATCATTAATGTGGGAATAATAAGGAACTGTACCTAAGAGCATTCACATAATTTATAGACGTTTTCGTACAAGACGAAATGTAGTTCATTATTAAACTTCGTCTAATCCGTTAGAGAGTCACAATTTAGCGTACTCAATTTAGATGAACTTTTTTACCTAAAAACTGAGAAAAACGTTTTATCCTAACAATAGTTAATTACGGATTAGTATTTAAAGAGGGAGAGGCAACTCCACACAAAAACTGAGAGTTACATTTGCATGCAATCGTTCGTAAAAACCAACTCAGTTTTATAGTGATTAAGTATTCAAGTGTCTCCAGGAATATATATATATATATATATATATATATATATATATATATATATATATATATATATATATATATATATATATATATTTCAGATAGTATCAATACGTTTTATTGAATTTATTTGATGTCTTCGAAAAAATATGCCGTCTGAAATTATTAGGAAAAATCAAATAAATACATTTTACTTCAGTATTTACATTATGCGGACTATTGTCCTCATCTTTGTCGCCATATTTATCACAACGTTTCGGCAGTTGTACGCTCCGGCCTTCGTCAGGTGGTTGGAATTTCGAACTGAAATAAATATCCTCGTTAATCTCGTCTAACTAAAGCAAATATTTTAAATTGGGCTAAGAAATATATATAAAAAAATACATGAAAAGTGACTTTTCTAAAATAATTTTCATGGACGAATAACATTTGATGGACATGAGTGATGGGAAAAATTGATGGATTTTAATGGTCCCATTTCCCGGGGTCTGGAGTTCTGTCAATGGATTTGTAAACGGGCAGCACCCCTGCCACAGTTTCCAGAAGATGTTTATTAAGAGTTGTCACAATGGTGTTTTGGGGGGAAAGAATTGCCCGCCCAGCAAGCCACTCAATATTGTTGTAGTTGGTTTGAAGATCAGGAAAAACTGATTCCCTGAGTGTTGCTGGCGTTGTGACCACTGTAGACAACCCTTGGACGTTTACAAATCCATGAGTGTCCGCTGGAATAATACCTTTGCCAAGGGCTAAAAATGAATTCGAAAATTCGGCTGACACAACATCGCCAGTTAAGTGTGCACGCATGTTGGTGGTAAGGTGCAATGGTCTAACAGTGGGCTAAAGTTGTGACGATTTCAAGCACGCACGAATAACGTCGGTCCTTCTCCCCTTAGGTACAACGGGGAGGGTCTGGCGAAAGTCAACGGATAGAAGGACAGTTTACCTCCCATAAGGTCATTCGAGTTTCGAATATCCTCCAGAGAGCAGTTTACAGCCTCGAGTGCAGTTTTGGGACAGACAGTGCACTCATCCCAGACGATGAGCTTACATCGCCTGAGTACCTCCGCTAGACCTGATTGCTTGGCTATACTGCATATAGCTGTTTCTACCTTAATCAGGTCAAGCGGAAGTTTAAACGTTGAGTGCACTGTTCGGCCACCCGGTAGTAATGTGGCAGAAATGCCTGAAGACGCTACTGCTAATGCCACTGCGCAAGAAACTGTTTTTTTACGAACGTTTTACCGTTCCCCCAGGCGAGTCCAGGAAGAAAATTGATCCTGTATCCTGCCTGGTGGATGCAAGAACCGCATCGTAAGCGGCCCTTTGGTCTATGAGAAGTTTTGGCTCATTTGTTGTGACATAGGCGTTGAGCCCCTCAACAGAGTAGGATGTCACCCGCACAATCTCAGGTGAGAGACTGGAGGAAGACACAGGATCTGGCTTTTGAAGCCCAATAGCGGCGAGAGATTCCCCTCCCCTATTTCAACAAACAGGTTCTCAATGATTATAAGTGCCTTGTAAATTTCAACGTTGAATGTAAGAGCCATTGTTGTACACAGTAATATTCGGACAAACAGTCCTTGTATTTGTCCCAAATTGATTTGGGATTACTGGGTTCATACATTTGTAAGATTGTGGTGAAGAGGTGGCGCAAAGCAGAGGGCAATTTTAAAAGAGATCCTTCGGCTATTGTGGCATCCCACTGGCTGTCGTCTTCCAAAAGGCCGAGACAGAGGCAGGCCTCACGAAAAGTGTCACATAAAACTCCACTAACCGTACGTAAGTTATTGAAGCTCGTTGGACCACTAACTTCGTGCAAAAGGAGTCGCAAGTAAAAACATTTCTGTCGCAATGGAGGAACCGTGAATACCCTTCCGAGTGTGGCGTCTTTTTTGACGCCTTGATAGCCCTTGACGTTGGCCCCGCACTTCCGCCGAGCCCAGGTGTTCTTTTTTGTCCACACGTAGTATGAAGGCACGTCTGGGTACAGTAGATTCATAGAAAACTCGTCCTGTCGACAAAGTTTAAAGAACGCTGCCATAGTTGTGTCTTTGGTACGCGCAGCCACATCCATTGTTGTATCCGCAGAAAAATAAAGAATTTCGTCGTTTTCTAGGTACACAGCAAGCTGGAAGATTGCTGGGAAGCGTTCGTGGATGGGGAAGCTGAATATGTTCCAAGTGACCTCTGTGCTGCTAATGACGCTCCCTGCAAGGAAGTCCTGGATTTCGTCAGCAGAGCATTCCTGTCTAATACCAAACATTGCAGCATCAGTCCCTTTTTTTGATGTACTTGCATACATACTTGATGGAGGGAACTGAATGGCAATATCGACATTGATGTGAGCATTGAACGCTTTTGTTAGCAGGGGACAGTATGGCACTACCCATCTGTTATCCAGTTGGTGGCCCTTTACCACGTCTGTAAACGTCCCTCAGCGGGACTCCTTCGCCGGTACAGTGGATAACCATCGCTCCTTGTAATGGTTTCGCTCACGAAATCTCGTGGTTACTGCTGGGTGCCTTTGCCATCGCTGTTGTGACAGCTGGTGTTATTGTAATGCGACCCGCCGGGACCATGAATCATGCTGGTTGTCACTATTTCGTACAATTCAGGGTCAGCCGACAGATCAGGAATTGCAGCAGAAATAAGATGATCGATTTCTGTGGCCTCAATCTTGTCGCACAGCGAAATTAGTATATGTGCGTGAGGCAGGCCGCGTTTCTGCCACTCAAAAGTGTGCATGGGACAGCAAACAGACGTGAAAACTTGGCCCTTTGTAATCACATCTATTAGCTTTCCCAACTTCAGTTGGTAAACGTGGGCCATGAGGTTTGGACAGTCGGAGGCTGATTGCCCTGGCATAAGTTCTTTAGCAATTGCGTTCCATTTTGTGTTACACGTAAAAATTATGAATAGGTCTGGTCTACCGTACTTACGAACGTATGTCATCGCGTCTTGCATCCTCGCGTGCATGTATCGTGGACTGCCTGTGAACGTTGCAGGTAGTATGCACATCTTGCCTATATGTCGTGGATCAGCGTCATTTCGTAAAGCATCACGGAGGTGAATGTAAGAGTCGCAACGGAACTGGGTCTGATTCAATCTCATGAAACAGTGTCTTTCGGATTCCATCTTAGCAGCCATGTCTACTATGAATTGATGGAAAAGTTGCCGGCTTCGATGAAGATGATTGAATGCACCTTCATGTACCGTCAATAGGTAGGCGTAGAAAGCCCTGCAATACTCTGTTTTTAAGGTGGACCAATTTTGCAGAATACCAATGTGGAACACATCTTCTCCATAAGGGAAGAGAAGTGAGTATTGCAGTGCATCGTAGGACCGGTGCGTTTTACTGATTCCTCGGAGCCCAATGCAGCGCGATTCGATAACAATGTCACGTCTGTTGTGCTGATCACCACTTACAACGACGTAACTTGCTTACTTGCCGTAGCATTGTAACGACTTTCGTGCTCTCCCTGAGTCCGTTTGTCAGCATCAATTACAATAATGAGATCAGAAGAAGTGTTATTTTCGAGAGCATACTTAAAACTGCGGATATAGCTGTTTGTCTCGTGGAGCATTTGTTGGAGACCCATTATGATATCCCTGCGAGGATGATTGTCCTGGCCTGTATCGTTCTCGGGAATAATGCCCATGCCGCCATCTGCCTGTTGATTGAAGTCAGCTATGAAGTATATTTGTAGAAAGGCCGAATCAGTGGCAGTTTACGGCAAAAGAGACACAATCCGGTGGTAAACCTGACCTTGAACCTTGAAGGTGGGATTCCAACCGACTTCGCGGAAGGCATTTCCACCAAAAGAGGTCATCTGGAAGGCACAATTGTACTATCTGATTTTTGCGAGGAAATGTTTAGAGTCTGGGCTGAAACCCTCCAACAGAGCTTCCTACGGAGCAGGTAGCTCTTGAAATGATGGCAACTGTCCCTTACCGTCTGAACAACTCAAACCTGCAGACTCTCCAGGCCATTTTTTGTCATTGCAATGCCCACGGACAACTGACATGGATCCTATATGGAGGTCTTTGCGACCGGAAAGCCTCAAAACTGGCTCATCTTTGAACGCCAGCTTAAACCAAAGCTGCTTTGGTGGGCTACAGAACCCTCGCTGTGCATGGCGGCTCTGGTTAACAGTCTGAAACCTTTCAAGCCTTTCAATATGTCCTTCTACAGCTCTAGCAGCGGAAGTTTAAATTGCATCGCGTTGCCGCCTTGTGCGCTTTTGCCCGGATCTTTCCGACGTCCTAGCAGCAGAAGTTGCAGCGGCGTCAGCTGCATGGTGTGCGGTTTTCTCAGTCATGGATTCCTGGGATCGTCGAATGGACGTTGCCGCAACTATTGCTGCGTTACTTGCGGTTTTCTCAGCCGTGGTCTCCTGGGACTGTCGAATGGATGTTGCAGGGGCATCGGCTACATTGCGAGTAGCTTTTCGATGCGGGCTCCTTCGAGACGGCAAAAGCGCTTGTGATGAAGCCGCTTTTTTGTTGTTTTGCAAACATTTAGGTAGTATGTGTACACTGATTTACAGTACAAATGGTAGTTAGGCTCACCAAGCGTTTCATGTGACAAAACATACTGCCTCCGTTGAGATTGACTGGAAAGCCTCAAAGAGGCCTTACATCGGTTTCCTCCTCCCGCTTTCTCTTTGCCGCAGGAGGCTCTTTTAGAACGCCTGCTAAGGTTATTATTATTGTTATTATAATAATTTTATATTTCATTCTTATTTACTTAAATTAATGATGTCTTTACAAGTATGTACGTGTACAGTAATTTTTATTAAAATATTAATAAAATATACTACTCTTGTTGAACCAAACATTAACGATAAACATGAAGTTTTTCTTCGCAGTTACAGAAGAATTTCCTGCTTCTATTCATTTGAAACCAATCTCAAATTCATTTAACATTCTATTTTTCGTTCAATATAAGCAGAAAAATCTAACGATGTTTTTTTCTTGTAAATCGTATTTAAAAAATAAAAATCCCTTTCCGTATTAATGAATACTGCAATTTATTCGAGTGATGTTTTTGCTTCATTTTCTACGATTAATAGTTGATTGAAGTATCCGACCAACAAGGTCTTTGTTGTTTTTCTTTTTTTACTAAAGTCATTATAATAAAATTTACCTTTTCTCACGGATTAACTTACTTGAAAACCCTACTGAAGGGTATTTTTTCAAAAAGATTTCGATAATTCTTGCAAACTGTTGATAAATTTAACAAAATTATTATATAAAGAGTAACTGTGAAATATCTGGGTTTTTCTGATTAATTATATGTATCAAGTTAGTTATTGAATAAGTTCCTTGCGAGTTCCACGACTATAAATTACCCTTAGAGATTTTCCAGTTGCATAGTTAAATATTTCAGGTTGAAGTAGTTAATACGTTATTGCAATGACAATCATGTGTACGAATTCGGGTTATTTAGGGAGAAAAAGAGGGTAAAAATGGAAGGATTCAAAATATACAAGGATTTTTATTTCACTAAATTGCAAATGAGCGTTATGTCTCTCTATATGCCCTACCTTGATTTCCTTATTATATTTAGTCTACTTTCTATTTCTAAATAGATAACCCTTTTTATTTATCTCTTTTCTCTCCCGTTATTTTCACTATAAAACTGAATGGTCAATTAATTATCTGAAGTAATGTATGTGTGTCATATATGATAACCAATTGAATAACAGCGAAATTATAATATGGTTATTACCAATCATCAACATGTAAAACGCCGCTTATAACTCAAAAAATATATTCACATTTTATAAAAGGTTATATCGTGGATAATACGATATAAGCAACTAGGTAATTCCGAGTGGAAAGATTACACTAAACACAGGAATTAAGTAAGACAAATAACATGGGTTTTATTGTACAGAAAGTACAATGAGTAAGAGTTCTTAATAAAATAATAATAATAATAATAATAATAATAATAATAATAAGGAAAACGGGAGATACGTCACGGAGAACCGTAGTGGTACTATATTTAGCTAACCCCCACGAGGGTTACATGTGGTACAAATCCGGGTTTAGTCAAAATATTTCCTATTTGAACGCATATAAACGTGTTCAGGGGCAGTCTACCTCCCAGAACGAGATTCTGCCTTTTGGCGGAGCTTCGTCCTATGTTCCTGTCTACGCGAAGGCAGAGAGTTCGATCGTCTTGCTGGAACAGATTCCCACCACGAGATCCGTAGTGGTACAATATTTATTTCTGTGAGAAAATGTGGCACGAGGCCGAAAAAGGGGATGTGGGAAAGGACGGTCATCATTTGTCTTAATTTAAAACTTAGCTAGCCACAAACACTGACCCAATCATGCAAAACAATAATCGTACCACCAAAACAACACATTTATATATACCTTCTTACTACATCCACAAAAATACCTCATTGTCTCAATGAAAATCCTAAATAGTCCCCATATGTACAAATATTTTCTGTGGGGGAAATAAAAACAACAAGTTAAAAGATCCCGAAATTATTATGTACAATATGACTTTAAAATATTTACATGAAACTAAAAAAAAATCATGTTAGTAATAAAAAAAAACACAAACCCTAAATGTAGCAGAAAAATCAGTTAGCTGGACGAAACTGATGCAGGACTTCAAATATATAGAATGCATTCATCCATCCCAAGCCCTCACACAGACACTCACTCATTCACTCAAAACACACCCGAGAAACGAAAGGCGCCCCCCATCCCCCAGAGGACTGACATCACTGACTACCGAACGAGGGAGGGGATTGGGAGTTAAACTAAAGGAAAAGAAAAAGGGACAGAAAAAAAGGGGCCAATGAGCAAACACACCCTAGCTAAGTTTACTAGAAAAGAAAAGAAAAACTAAGGCATCAAATACAAAAAAAACTACGCTAGCCTAAATTCAGGGATGGGTTGTTAAAGCCAGGAAAACAATATCCTGATGCCTAACCGGCATCAAAATGCCACTCCAGGTCAGCCCATTTTACTCGGCACAAGTGCGCAAGATTCACCCACCTTTTACCAAATTCTGATGAGGTGAGCTGCCGCTTTTAAGTCCTAAACGTGACTTTAAGCTGATGGTTAAAGTACAAGATAAGTTGGGAAGAAGTGAAATTCTCGCCATCATAGATTTCCTTCTGACGCGTCATCCAAATCACAACTCTCATAACACCTAGTAAGCAAAAGAACACACAGTGTTCAGCCTTCGTAATCTGCAGTACCACATTGCTACAGATAGAACTGGCCTCAAGGACAAAGAACATTCCCTGCAGCATGCAGATCATGAGGCCTTCAATAAACTTGTACAACTGCGCTACCAACCTGCAATGAAAGAAGGCGTGACCAATGGTCTCGACTTTCCCAATACAGCGTCGGCAGTTTGGAGATTTCTCCAAGCCCGCTGAACAAAGTTTTTGGGCGAGCAAGAGGGCCCCACAAATCACCAGGCAGGTGAGTGATGCCTCATCGTTATTGAAGCATTTCAAGCCAGGCGCCCAAGGTCATATTGAACGAGCCTTCTGCTTCGTGAGACCGACCTCGTCAATTAGATCACGGCCCCCTTACTAACAGTTGATACAATGACCTATGAGACAACGCCTGGGCGTTGGAGAGGTCATCCGATGGCCATAACAAGCGTTTCAGATCAACACAACATTCACGATAGAAGGAGCATTCGGCTCGGGGTAAACGACGGGTCCCCTCCTCATTCGAGTGCACACTTCTCAGGGATGGGAAGTTTCTTCGGAGGTCTTCCTACCAGAAGGCACAGTCCTCATCCGATTCGCGACACATTCGGTCTAGGAAGGCGATGCGAAGCATATATTGACGAATCTCAATGCTAGGCATACCCAGATCTTCTCCAGATGGATGAAGGCAACAGATCTCCCGAGATACCATAACGACTTTGTCTCTCCACAAGAAAGAGAACAAGAGCCTTACTAAAGGCATTAATGTGGTATACGGAAGTGGAAGAGTGGTAAAAGAGTATTGGGTAGATGTTTGAAACATATACTTCCGCCCTCCCTTTTAAGGAAACCTTCGTCCAAGACCACAGATTAATCTCGACCTTCTCTTGTCCCTCCGACCAATTCATTTCCAACTGGAAATCAGGACGGAACGAGATTCCGAGTATCTTTACTAGCCCATCCGTCCAGAGGAAAGGCCCGAAAAGAGAAATTCCCTTCCACGCCGCAACCAGCTGCATGCCAACAGACTTATCGCGGTTGATCTTGGCCACTGTCACCATCTCATAACCACTGATCTCTTTGCTGACTTCGTCAATCTCGTCTCTGCTCGACACAAGAACCGAAACGTCATCAGCATAGGCAGAATGTCTTGGAAAGACGGTAGCACCAGGTAGGGAAATTTCGCGAAGGACCGGATTCGTCCTTAACTTGCGAAGGAAAGGTTCCAACGCAAGAACGTAATGCAATAGCGAAATCGGACAACCTTGGCGAATGAAGCGAGACAATACGAAAGGCTCCGATCGTACTCCATTCACCTCCACCAACGCACCGGGGGTCGCATACAGAAGTCGGATCCAGGTGTGAAAGTACGGCCCGAAACCGGCCGCCGAAAGGGCAACCGCCAGAAACCGATGGTCAACCCTATCGAAGGCCTTGGACTGATCTAAATTGATCAGCACGACTTCACTGTCGACTTGCTCGATGATTAAGAGCACCATATGAAGATTGTCCTGAATAGTCCTGCCCTTCACAACACAAGTCTGTTCGGAGCCAATCAGACTAGAGAGGACAGCCCGCAAGCTGTTCGCTAAGACCTTAGCCAAAATGTTTAACTCTGTGTTTAAAATAGTTAAAGGGCGAAATTTACGTAACCCATTCCCACCGTTTTCATCCTTACGTAACAACTTGATTACGCCGCTGGTGAAGCGTTGGGGTATAGACCCCTGCTTCATCCAGTTGCCGAAAATCAGTGCCAGCAAGGGAACAAAAACGGGCGACTGCCTCAAGTACACTTCGTACGGACGACCATATAATCCCAGAGATTTTTCCAGGCCAACCTGTTTCAGCGCTTTCCAGATTTCCAACTCTGTTATGGGATCCTCGCACTTAGCCGCTTCAGCTGCCTCAAGGCAAGGGAAGTCAGCTAAATAAGCGTCGAACTGAGCAGGGCTCAGACCGGGCTCCCTGGTGAAAAGTTCCTGAAATAAAAGCCTCACATATGCCCTGAAATAAAAGCCTCACATATGCCCTCCTTTGTATTCACGGTCCGCTTAAACGGCAATGTTGCACTCCGAACTTTTTCTGCACGCAGTTTAGCGGTCATTTTCGTAGTCTCAGAAGACATTCTTTTTAACGTAGCCCTTATTACCAGAGCTTGATGCTCCTTGATAAGCAAGAAGAACAATTCCGCCTTTGCAAAAACTACGTCCCCACTATCACGGGATTTAATCGCCCGATCGAATTTTTGCTCACAAGCCGTTTGGCCGCTAATCTGTCTACGTCTATAATCAACAGCAAACGTTATAATTTTAGATTTAAATTTGTCCCACCAGGCATTTCCCACCACAGCCCCCGTCAGTTCCCTCTGTATCATTAGTAGCAGCTGGTCCCGGAAATCTTGCTCCCCAAATAGTGAGCAGTTCAATTTCTAGTAACCAGCCATCTGAACCTTAGGCTTATCTAAGTTTACCGGAAGATCAAACTTGTCGATAAAGTCCCGAAACAATTTCACGTTCCGGTTGTTAGTACCCGAATTTGGCCCTATACGATCTATCTCGGGGTCAAGGGCGGCATTCCAATCCCCCGCTAAAACTACCCGACGAGATGACGCCAAGAACGGCTTGGTCTGCCGAAACAAAGCAGGCCGCTCAACATGTTTATTGGGCGTATAAACTCCAGAGACGTAGAGCCTTATCCTTTATGGTAACATCCAGCACGCAAAGTCTGCCCGCCGGATCTGCGAAGACAAAAGCACACGCAGCCTTTAAAATTTGCTCACTAGCCAAGAGACACCCCACGAGCGCCCATCATAACATGCTGAATAGAGGGAAAAAACCCTAGACAGAATGCTGTCATGATCATGAGAAGAAAAACGGGTCTCTTGCACAAAACATACATTCTCCCCGAGGCGCTGAATGACACGATAGAGCCTCGCCCGTAAAGACTCGGACCTCAGGCCTCGGACATTAAAACTAGCTAACCAGAGAGACATTTTCAAACCGATTAGGGTTGCCTACCTGAATTAAACATAGACGGGGTCAGTCTTGATGGTGCCGTCTTGGGACTGACCATCTATATCCCATGGAAAGGTCAACTTTAGTGCTCTATATAGGGAGAGGTGAACAAAAACAGGGACCCTCCCAGCACAAAAGTGCTTCAGTTTCTTCAAGGTTGGGTTTTGCACAATGGCGATGGGTGGGGATATTTTAAAAGATAATATAGCCTCATCACGCATCGCAAGCGCCCGCCCCGGATCTGATGACTGTTAAGACACGTTGGGCATCAGGAAATTTCATAAGGTTTTCTATATCTTTATCTGCGAACTGCTTGATAGAGAGAAGGTACTTTAAGTCCTTTATTCGGTTGCTGTAATCCCTTGCTTTTTGCGTCTGAGCGGGAGAAATACGGCATACGTCCTCGCCTGTGTTATAAATGTGATTTTTTGTTGTTTTTTTTTTTTTTCGTTTATCTTTAATATCTTGAGTAGGACTCATTTGACTTTTAGTGTGCGAAGGGATATTTCGGTACCGTTGATGGGGGAAGGACTCTGAGTTTGGAAAGGTGTGTAATTTTGTCTGAAAGGGCTGGGGTCTCTGCTAAGAAGGGTTGAGGGATGGGATGAATGTGACTGGTTAGAAGATGTGGAGGGAATTACCTTATTGCTAAGAGTGGTTGAGGGATGGGAAGTAGGTGTAGGGGTAGTCACAATGATCGGCAGCTTCAAGCTCCCAACATCCAGATAGTTGGGGATGGAGAGGAAGGCTTTTTGGTCTAACATGATGTCAAAACTCCATCCCCCGGCCAAGCTATCAAAGGAAGCACCTTGTATTTCGCCATACTGCGACAAGAAATCCGCCCTGGGACTCCAGTGTTTTTACCACTGTGTCATTCGTCGAACGACAAATTTTGAGCGTACGCTTATCGACGACGAAGATTGACATTATTCTTTTCTGGATTTTCTTAAGTTCTTTGGAGTCCTCCAAGAGACAACCTTCTACGACAAGGTGTATGTAACTCTTGGCACGCTCCAAGAACTCCGCAATATCGATGACACACTTCGGGGGTGGGGAACTTCCAACAAAAGGGCGATTCCCCGGCCTCCGCGTTATTACTGGTCTTCTTATTTTCTTTTTGGCTATTATTGGCCTCTGTATTTTTTGATGTTGCTCTTTGGCATTTTTGTTTTGTGCTGACCATTATTGACCTCCATAGCGTGGATTTCTACTTCTTCACAACTATTGACCACTATACTCTTATTAGTATGGCCATTATTGGCCTCGATACTTTTCGTAGTTTCATGGCTACCAACGGACCCAGTAACTAATGCCGTGTATTCGTCGAGATTGTTTTTATCTGTTTTTTTTTATATAAAATAGATGTTTCCTGACCGATTTCCTAAGGTCGGCCATTTTTGGTTTCCTTTTGATGATTAAAAATGAGTTGTTTTTTTTTCTCCATTTTCAAAGGGAGTAGTAGCGGTGAAAATGGGAAAAGTTTTATAGGTGCGAGAAAAAAAGGGCGGGACAGACAAATATAATTAAAAAACACGGTTTACGAGACGATAATAAACAGACGAGAAAAATTAAATAATACAAAAAGGTAAAATTAAATAAACAATTTTCGCTTAACAGCGAAACAACAAATTAAATAACAAACAAAGGTCGATAGACGAGAAAAATTAAAACAATATAAACAAGTTCGCCCGTAAGCAAGACTACAATCACAAGACGGAAAAGAAACAAGGTTCGCCTAAAGGCGAAACAAATTAAACGAATTTAAACAGAAAAAAGAAAACGTAAAACAAATGTACGTACGACAGACGAGAACAAGTGAACAAGGTTCGCCAAAAGGCAAAACAACTAATTTAAAAACAGTCACAAAAACGAAGAAAGAACAAAAAAAGACGACAGACAAGAAGGAAAAAATTACACAATAAAACAATGATTTATAAACGAAAAAGTAAGAAAACGCTTTACAAATAAAATACGAAACGAAAAATGTAACAAACTACAATATGGCCGCAGATAAAAAAAAAATCAAACAGTCAATCCTAAAACAAAAGAAGGAAAGAAAAAATGGACAAAATAAGCACAAAATTTACAAACATATATATAACAGACGAAATTAACAGATAAAACACAGAACTTTACAGATAATTAAAAGAAAGAACACAGGACAAAGTAACACTTAATAAACAAAGGAAAATAAGGTCGAACGAAAAACATAAACACGAAAAATTAACAGACAAACTCTGGGAAGTCGGTAAGAGGAGAAATAAATTAAAAGAAAGAAAAAATAAAACGTAAGAGAAAATTAAAAAATTAAATAAAAGATTAAAAATAAAGTAGAAATTAAAATGAGAAGAGTAAGGAATTGAAAAGGAAATATCTAAGTTTTACAATGCAGTCAAAAAGAACGTAAGGAAAAACGGAAAAATAAATCAAAAACTTAGCTAAATAACGGCAAGTAAACGGTTCAAACGATTCTCAGAGTGACAGAAAAAGTCTAGCCATGTCAGAGGTTTGTTCAACTGAGAATGATCCGTAGTGGTACATTATTTATTGTATAAAAAATACAATTATGGCAAAAGGCCGAAAAAGGGGAGGGGTTGAGGCAGGTCCACACTAACTATCATATACCTAGATAATCTGATTCACGACTCATTCATACATTACAATTTCCACATTCACTACAAAAACTGGTCCGTCACCAATCAATCGAAACGCGCCGCACAAAAATTTAATGATGATAAATATTATAGATAAAATTCTAATAATGAAGAATGAGAGGGGAGGGAAATGAACCCAAACTAAATATCAACAAAAAATAGACTAAACATAACTGATGTTAGTAGTGCCCGTCCAAACTTCAAAACAGAGAGGCCGCTGTATTCTGCCCATAGGAGTAAATCAAGCAGCTCTCTCGCTAAGGGAATGGGACCACGATAAAAAGTCATACGGGCATGGAAAAATATAAAGCTGACCCAGTTGAGATAAAAATGTCCAAAAAAAAAAAAACTGGGGAGGTTGGGAATCTCAGAATGGATCATAACCAAAGAAGTGGCCAGGGACAGGCTGGGAACAACACTTACTCACATTAACTAGGTACACAAAAGCTTGTCTAACCTAACCAAGGGGATGGCTTCACAGGAAACCACCCCGATGTGAAGTAGGCTTGACCTAAAAGAGAAAATCATGGCTAGCCCCGTTTAAACGAACCAAGCTCGTCTCTTTCACCCACCCTTCCCTGAAGACTGTCGAATGCAATCGTTTCCTATCAGTTCTAATCTTCATCTTGAGCTCATGCTCAAAGAATCGGATTAGATATCGATGAGAAAGACAGATGCCTCGCAAGACTTCCTCCAGTTGCGTCGTCCATATCACCATTCGGGCCGTGGCCAGCAGCGTCAGAAACACCATCCGTTTCACCCCGGAATACGGGGGCGACACATTTCCACACAGGTATACGCGATCAATGGACACAAGCTTTTCGGAAGACGCCTTGAAAGCATTAAATATCAGTCTGAAGGTGTTTGCGAGGAGGACTAAGGATTTGTGGACATCCTGCTGTCAACAGAAAAGCAAGCAAGAGAACTGTCAGGCAGCATCTTAAATTCAAAGGATCTACGTATTCAAACAGAATACATGGGCACTCGGAGGCCAAGAGTAACCATCCATGGGGTGCCCGTTGATATCTGTGATGACAGGATGTGTGCCTTTTTTTCAAAATTTGAACAGGTGGAAGAATTTAAGATCCTTAAGAGCAAGACTGGAAATGTCACCGGAGATACAGAATTATCTGTCAGCGTGGACAGGAAAAACTTCAATGACATACAAAATATACTACTCTGCCGTATAAAGAGAATTCTAGTGGTTATTGACACGGTCTCATAATGGTGGGGGAGCCCGTGGGCAATGATAGAAGGCGTGCGAAGCCGTTTCTTCTAAACCAAAGCCACACCGTTCACTCTGGCAAATCTGCCATATGAAGGCCTTGTCATTTAGAGGCAGCCGATTCCGAGCCAATCGCCAGGTAAGCGAAAACTCTGGGTTACTGAGATAATCCGCCGCCGGCGCCCAAGACAAGTAAGAGCGAAACTCATTCTCCGACAAGCCGAAGTCCTCACGCCACCCCCTCCGCTAAAAGACGACATAAGACCTTCGTAGGCCGAGAAAGGTCACTGGACCGAGGAACGGCCAACACGGCCGACCGACACTTGCGAAGGAAAGCCGATTGAAACCGGGGCTTACGACGGCGCTCAACCGGCGAGATGGGGGGATTGACAGTAAAGCGAGGGAACGCGTCCCTCACAATCCCCTCCATAATGTCAACGTGCGGCGTAGGAAATCCAACCTTAAGGCACATTTATGGCTCTCCAAGTGTGGCATTCCCAACCCCCCATGACACGGACGTTGTGCACAGACTCATCTGTCGACAGCACTGGGGGAGCGATAGAGGAGGTTATCTAGTCGGGTTCGAATCAGCAGCAAGGTAGCAATGTTCAACAATATCAAATGCCTTGGTCTGATCCAAATTGATCAGTGCGGCCTCATCGTCGTCTTTTACACCCTCCATGATCGTTTGGATCAGATGAAGTATGCTCTGAATTGTTCGACCCCTCACAGAAAAAGTTTGCTACGGACCCAACAAAGGCTCAGCAACTGACTGCAAACGCTCCTGCCGGATCCTGGCCAAAATCTTTAACTCTATGTTTAGCAGAGTTATGGGCACGTAGTCATCTAGTTTCCCCCAACACCCTTGCACTTTTTCAACATCGTGATCATACCCCTTGAGAACCGGTCACGAAGAGACCCCTGTCGGAACCAGATGTTGAACACCACAGTCAAATTTGGTACAAAGATGTGCGACTTCCTCAAGTACAATTCATAGGGAAAACAATCCAGACCGGGCTACTTGCATCTGCCGACTTTCTTCAATGCCACGTAGACCTCGCAGGTAGCCTCTTTAGTCGGCAAAAGCCGAGGAAAGACAGTTAAATAGCTGCAAAATTTGTCCTCACGAAGACAAGGCTCCTTGGTAAACCGGGTCTCGAAATGCCGCCGAAACGCCTCACACATGTCGTCAGTGGCACGAAGAGTACGCCCCTTCACGAATGTAACGATCGCCACCTCGACGGATCTCTTCCTGGCGCAATTCTGCGCCCATGCTCACGGCTTCAGAAGACATCTAGCTTAACCTATGTCTAATTACCTGGCCCATGTAGCGCCCGCTCTTCGGACTCTCCACGGCCTCCCTAGCTAAGCCTATCTCAAGGGGATCCCCCCAGCCACAGGCCGGGAAAGACTAGCTCTAAACGTCTTCACCTTTTCAGCTCTATCTATGGCGAGCCGTTTGCAGAAATCAGTGGTGAAAGACCTAATCCTACTTTTACGTCTATCCCACTACTTAATCCCGATAACCGCCCCCACTGAACTAAGTTAATTAGCTGCTACTGGAAGTCCCGCCTGTCCAGTTAAGACACAGTGGACTTCCATTAACAAGACATTCTAGGCCTACAATCTAACGCCACACGGGCACAAACAATTTTGTGATCCGAACAGCCTACCCAGTAGAAACGTGGGACAATCTAACAGATCTATGTCGACCCTTCTAACTAACATTCTGTCAAGGAAGCTAACTACCTTGTCGCAACGCCAGCTAAGAGCTCACGTTCAATTCCCCCCACAAGTGATAAACCCGGTATCTATCAACGAGACCAAAATCTTTGATCAGATCAACTAGGCTACGACCCCCCTTCTCCCGCTAGAACCCCACCCCGATCTCACTTGGGGTCCGGGGTGGGATTCCAGTCCCCCATTACAACTAAGCGCGTTGAATCCACCAGGAAAGGCTCCAACCGTCGAAAAAACGAGACACTCTTCATGGTCGTTGGGCGCATAAACCGCAACGACTCAGAACGAACCACTTTTCACGGCAATATCGGCCACGATCAACCGTCACTCGGCATCGGTATGCAGAAGGTCCACCTTCGCATCAAGCATCTGTTTCACGAGCAAAGAAACTTTTCTGGCAAGCCGGTCCCCATATGCTGAATAAACGAGAAAGCACACACGCATGGCGTTGCAAATAAAGTGGGTCTTTTCGATCGCGGCAACATCCACTCCAAAGAACAAGAGATCCCAGAGCAGGCGGGCTACCGGACCCCGATCCCTCAAGCCCCTCGTATCCAAAGTAGGTATCTTGATAGACATCTTTTAGTCCCGCAAAAAAAGAAAAGAAAAGAAAGAGACAGACTCACATATGGGGCGAAAATCTGAGTTAGAGAGGACCCCGAAAGATTGACCTAGTCTCCCTACACCTATCTCTGACGTCATCCGTTCATCCAGGACCACTCCGTCGACTTCCGTGGGATAAATTAATTTCACTGCCCTATATAATGAGGGATGGAGTATGATGGGGACCCTCCCAGCACAATACTCCCTGAGCATTTTCAAATATGGTGATTCAACCCCCGGCATCCTAATCTTAGGAAAGGCGTCCTTGGCCTCATATACTTGGCTCCACACCTTGAAGTGACTCCCCGTTTCCCTTAAGTTTGTAATCACTCCAGGGGCATTTGGGAAATTCTGGGGATCCTCTGTAGACTTGACAACTATTTAGAAGAACAATTACGATTGAGTAGTGAGTTCGATCCTCACTGGGTGCCCCATACCTTCGGCCTTGTGCCAGATCTAAGCTACGCTTAGAAAATCAATAGTCCGTCTGGAGTCTTACATTGCTAATGGCCAGGGTGCTTCCAGCTAACTGCTTCGCTTCTTGCTCTGTGGCTAGGAGAATATCCCAAATGACGTTTGTTCTCCTAGCCAAGACCCTCGGCATGATATTTAGTTTTTTGAGAGTCACCTCCATCGTTTCCCTACTGACTCCAATCAGTTTCCGACTCTTCACGTCGGAAGTCATCAGGGAAATTATTCTTGAGTTCACAGTCTCTAACGCCTCTGGAATAGTCAGGAACTCTGTCCTTTGATACTTGTCATACTGTTCTTTTATCTGGCTGTAATAAAACGCATCTTTTTTTAGGCCTGTTTTCCACCCAGTCCGATGTTCGCCTTTTTTATATATAAAACAAAAATCAAATCAAACAAATATGATACTAAAAACGGGCAGAGAGTAAATTACAATAAAGAAATAAACAAAAAGCAGAAATAAATTCAAATGCGTACACATAAATGGGAGGGGGATGAAAAATTCAAAATCTTTGCAAACAAAATGAAAAGAAAAACTAACCGTTTATTTCAAAGGCTCGACCTTCAATTGAAAAATAAAGCAATAATCAGACGACGCAACATCAAAAACTGAGTTACTCGAAGGAAAAAAGAGATCCGTAGTGATACAATATATATTTCTGTAAGATGACAGAAAATGTGGCACAAGGCCTAAAAAGTGGGGATAGGGAAAAGGGCAGTCTTCATCTGTCTTAATTTAAACTTAGCTAGACACAAGCACTGACCCAAGCATACACAATTTTTCTAACACCAAAACACCACATTCTTACTAGCCTTTCTTACTACTTCCACCATAATACCTCATTGTCTCAATGAAAATCCTAAATACTCACCATATGTACAAATCGTCGTATGTGGGGGGGAATACAACAAATTAAAAGGATCCCCAATGAGTATATACAGTACTAATTAATCTTTTTACAAGAAACTAAACAAAACCTTGTTAGTAGTAAAAAAAAAACAAAAAAACACAATACTTAAATGTGGCAGAAACATCAGTCCACTGGACGAAATCAATGCGGGCCTACAAAATATAAAAAACATTCATTCATCCCTAACACTCACGCAGACACGCACTCATCCAAAAACGAAAATAAAAAACAAATAAACACACACAGGCGAAAAAAATCGAAAAAGCGTCCCACGTCCACCAGAGAACAGACATCACTGACCACCGAACGAGGGAGGTGGTGGGGAAATAAACTAAAGAAAAAGATAGGGACAGAAATAAAACGGGTCACTGAGAAAACACACCCTAGCTAAGTTTACTGGAAAAACTGAAGATTCAAAAAACAAAACCTACACTAACCTAATTTCGGGATGGGTTTCCCAAGTTCAACCCATATAGAACAATATCCGGCATCAAAATGCCACTCTAGGTCAGCCCCTTTTACTCGACACAATCGCGCAAGAGTCACCCACCTTTTGCCAAATTCTGATGAGGTGAGCCGCCGATTTTCCGTCCTAATATTGACTTTAAGCTGATGAACAAGATCATTTGGGAAGAAGTGAACTTCTCGACCTCATAGAATTCCCTAGTAAGGAAAAGAAACCCTAGTAAGCAAAAGAACACATAATGTTCAGCCTTAGTCATCTGCGGCACCACATTGCTACAAACATAATTGGCTTCAAGGACAATGAACTTTCCTTGCAGCATGCGGGCCATGAGACCTTCAACAAACGTGCACAACGGTGCTACCACCCTGCAATGAAAGAAGGCGAGACTAATGATATTGACTTCCCCACTACAGTGACGGCAATTTGCAGATTTCTCCAAAGCTCGCTGAACAAAGTGGTTTTGGCGATCCAGAGGGCTTCACAAATCATCAGCCAGGTGAGTGATGCCTCATCCATATTGATGCATTTTAACCCAGTCGCTCAAGGCCATATTGAGCGAGCCTCCTGCTTCGTAAGACCGAGCTCGTCAATCAGTTCATCACGAACAGACCCCCTGAATAACACTTGATATAATGCCCTAGGAGAAAACACATGGACTTTGGAGAGGCCATTCGACGCCCATAAGAGACTTTTCAGAGCAATACGACATTCACGATAGAAGGAGCATTCTCCACAGGTCAAATGATGGGCCTCCTCCTCACTCGATGCACACTTCTCAGGGATGGGAAAGTTTTACGGGCGTCTTCCTTCCAGAAGGCGCCTTCCTCATCCGATTCGCGACACATTCGATCTAGGAACTCGATGCGAAGCATATATTGACGAATCTCAATGCTAGGAATACCCAGACCGCCTTCAGATGGATGAAGGCAACTGTTCTCCCGACATACTATAGCAGTTTTGCCCCTCCACAAGAAAGAGAACAAAAGCTTTACTAATGACATTAGTGTGGTATACGGAAGTGGAAGTACAGAGAGTGGAAGTAAAGGAGAATCGGGTAGATATGTGAAACATATTTCTGCCCTCCCCTTTCAAGAAAGATTCCTCCGAGACCACAAATTAATTGCGATTTCGGCCTTCCCTCGTAGCTCCGACCACTACAATTACAACTGGATATCAGGATCGAACCAGACGCCGAGTATCTTGATCGGCCCATCCGTCCAGAGGAAAGGTCCAGGAAGAGAAACTCACTTCCACAAACCCAACCGCAAGCCAACAGACTTATCGCGGTTGATCTTGGCCCCTGTCACCATCTCATAATCACTGATCACTTTGCTGACTTCTTCAATCTTGGTTCTGCTCGACACAAGAACCGAAACGTCATCAGCATAGGGAGAATACCTGGCTTCCAATCCCCCGCTAAAACTACCTGACGAGATGTCGTCAAAAACAGTTCGATCTGCCGAAACAAAGCAGACCGCTCAGAATGGACATTGGTCGCATAAGCCCCAATGGGAAGAAGATCCTTACCTTTTATAGTAACATCCAATACGCAAATCCTGCCCGCCGGATCTGCGAAGACAAGAGTACATGCAGCCTTCAAAGTCTTGCTCACTAGCCAAGAGACACCTCTCGAACGACCATCAAAACACGCCGAATAGTGGGAGAACCCCCTAGACAGAATGTCCTCATCGTCATTAGTAGAAAAACCGGTCTCTTGTACACAACAAACATTCACTCCGAGACGCTGATGGTCAAGATGGAGCCTCGGACATTCAGACTAGCTAACCAGAAAGCCATAATGAAACCGATTAGTGTTGTTCTCCTGCATTGAACATGGACGGGCAAAGGACACCAACGGCCTCTCCCATCGAGCCTGTTCCCATCTCAGTTTTGATGGTACCGTCGGAAGACAGACCGCCAATGTCCAGAGGGAAAGTTAATTTCAATGTTCTATACAGGGAGGGGGGAGCAAAAAGAGGGAACCTCCCTGAACAAAATTGCTGCAAATTTTTAACACTGTCATTGTCAAAGCAGGCCATGGGCGGAAACACACCAAAGACTTCATTGATCATATTTGTTGTCCAGCTTCATCCCCTCTGATCACAGTTAATACCCTTTTGGCATTGGAGAAGTTTGGGGTTTTTTCAACATCTAAGTTGTTTCTTTTCCGGAAATTTACTAGAGATTTGATGTTCATTTTTTTGGAAAATCGAAGGGCTTTGTCCTCTAGTTGCTTTGAGACCCGACACACGTCTTCCCCTGTGTTGAAAATGGGGTTTGTTTTTTATGTGATGTAGTGTCTAAAATTTCGAGAGAAGGGCTTCTTTGCCTTTTGGTAGTTTCAAACTTTTTGGGATTTGCTGCCGGAGTTTTGACAAGGGATGGTTTGGGGCTAATAGTAGAAGTTTGGTCTTTGGCGGGTGAATCTCTGATGAGGGTCTTTTTTAATGTAGTTAGTTTTGAGGGAGATGGAGATGAGGATCTTAGGACTGGAGGAGGGGTCATGATGTGTTGTTTGGCTGACGGAGAAGACAGTGCCGATGAGCTGGTGCCAGATGCTTTCCATTTTGTTCTAAAGAATCTTTAAGTTGGTGCAATTTTTCGTCTTTCTCGAATGAAGGTTCGTATTTTTGTTTTTGCTGGCGTAATTTTTCAGAAATAGCTGGTCAGGGAGACACCCTTAGTACTTCTGGAGGGAGTGGGACTGTTTGTGTCTTTTCACGTTGGGGTTTCATTGGGACGAGGACCCGCTGCCTGGATCTTCCCTCTAGCATTACCAACAAACTTTCATTCATCCATTTCCTCCTCCACAAACGCACTAACGGCGGGCGAAGGGTTTTCTGGGAGTGGGGGCTGTGAGACGGACCCAACCGGGAGTATTACCACACAGGTCCAGGCTGTTGGCATGCCCATTACAGGCGAAACGGAAACGACACACTCAGCCCGAGGGGGATTTGGCTCGGTAGGGGCCAGAATTAAAGAGGTCTTTATCTCTGGGCAGGAAGAGGAGAGGTGACCAGTCTGTCCACAATTCCAGCAAGTCGGTCTTCGACCTGTGACTATGATTGGCATCCTCTGGCCAACAATAACCAGGAAGTTGTGGATGGAGATGAAGGCCTTTTGATCCACCATGAATACAAAACACCATCGCCCGGTCAGATCGTCGGAGGACGCACTTAGCATCTGGCCAAATTGGCACAGATAGGCGGCCAAGTGCTCACCGAAAATCTGAGTAGGGACCTCCTAAACTGAAAACAATGGTCTTTCGGCTGCCTTGATATTCGGTTCTCAGTATTGGATCTTTTGTTATTAGGTCTCCAGTGCTCACCACTTCACAGTCGGCAGGCGTGGATAACAGTATGTCCCACATGAAGAAGCCTTTGCCTTTAATGACTCTCTGTGGTTTAATCCTCAGGGACGTCAATGATTTTATGACGGTGTCTTTAGTGGAGCGACAAATTTTGAGCAACGCTTGTCCACACCAAAGACCGACACAATTTTTTTCAACCTTCTGTTGTTCCTCAAGATTTGTCAAGAAAGATGGGCGTAGCTTTTAGCTTTATCAAGAAACTCCATAATGTCGATGCTGCGTTTAGGTGGGGACGCCCAGCAAGAGAGCATCTCCCTGACCGCTACTTTATCATCTTTGTTGGTTTTGTCAGTTGTCAGGTCATTTCTTGAAGATCCTTTGCTTGATTCAGCTTCCATATTGTATACATTGGTTTGGATATTTTCGCCTGATTCGGCTTCCATAGTTTCAGTTGAAATAAGAGAATTTTCGCTCTTTATCGCAAAATTCTTTTCTTGAACTTTTTGACCATTAACGGCCATCATACTTATTGACGTATCATTATCTACATCTGCATTTTTATTTTCTTCCGATTTATCGAGTGGCTCAGTCTTTTTTACTAGTCCCAAATAAGTTATTTTTACGTTCTTCTTGGCACCCATTTTTTAATATGCTTAAAGACTTTTTTACATTTTTCCTTTTTACAAAAATAAAGTATTAAGGAAATAAAAAGGTAAATAAATTACTAAAACAAATATAATAGTAGACGTGCTAAAGACAAAACGTTACGCAAAATACTGACAAGAATAAAACGTTGAACTTTAAAAAAAAAAACGACAAAAAGGATTTAAAAGGATTATACAGAAAAGACGGAGTGAAGCGTACGAAAAGGAATAAAAAATACACAAATAAATTCAAACTGTCGAACAATCACGTGGTCAAGATAAACACTCAGTTGTGAAGCAAGCTGAGGTAAAAAAAATCAACCTTGAGAAAGAGCTATTTATGGTGCAATGGAGCATCTCATTGTGCTAAAGTGGGATAGTCCATTGCTTGGGCTCTGATTGGCTGCTGGTACCTGAGTGGAGGTATTTCTATATAAATACCAGCTTGATTCATCAGTTAGTTTGCAGGGTTTGTATTAAGTTACAACCTGCTTTATTTTTGTCTGCCAGCTGGACGCTAGCTGGGATTCTTACGCCGGTAAGTTCTGTTTATTGTCTTGTTATTCTACAATAAATAATACAGTAATAGGACGAGAAAACGAAATAAAATACGGAACTAATACGAAACTAACAAATGACAAAACAAAGATGGCCGCTAAACGAAGGAGACGAACAAATTAGACAAAAATTACAAATACAAGAAAATTAAAGCAAATATGTACAGAAAATATTTCACAAGTACAACACAGAAAACGTAACGGATATTTAAAAAGGGAAAACATAGAACGAAAAACAAAGAATAACAAAGAACGATATAACACGTGATAACGTAAACAATGAAAGAAAAAAGTCTGTCGTAAAAGAAAACAGATAAACTTTAGCAGGGGAATATAAAAAATTAAATGGGAAACGGAAAATATAAAATATTAATTTTAAAAAAAATCAAAAAGCTAATAATAAAAGAAAGAGGGAAGGGAAAAAAAAGAAAAATGGGGATGGGTAAGAAATGGAAAAGAAAAAATCATAAACTTTTAAAAAATCAGTCAGTTCAAAATTGAAAACGTAAGAAGTAAAATAAAAAACAGTCTTAACAGAATGAAATGGAGATCAGTAAATAATCCAGGTAATAATATCGCAAATACGACGTGGCAAAAAAACGGTCAGTAAGAAGTCTTATTAGACGGCATATTACGCCGATCGGTAGTAGTACTGCCACTACAATACTTCCTCACGTCTTTTATTTTCTCCTTATTCACGTCTCTTTAGACTGACCAATCACTGTCAGGATGTGATAGGTTGTTCCACTATAACATAAACAAACACAATTATGTAAAAATATAAAGTTTTAAACATATCAGCATTTGCAGGGTGATCAGTTTAATACAGAGATTCTCAAAATTTATCAGCTACTTTTAAGCTTATAAAAATATTCAGAATCTGTTACTTATAAGACGTTTCACACTACATTTGCAGAAGTGAAATATTGACCATTTCTAAATCATTTCTGTACATAAATGTCAAGTTTTGCAGAAGGCTAACTAATTTAAAACATATTTTATCTTTTGTGTCTTTTGTATATATAAACTCTGATCTTCACTCTAACCAGAAGCAAGAAGAAATTTAATTCATCGTAATGTTAAAATAATCTGTTCGTGTAGATTCTCTCCAGTTATATGTTCCATATGAATTATCCCAAACCTGCGGCGTCAGAATGGCCATCCCTTTCTCTTCAAATCACTGACAAAACCCTGCTCCAGTGTAAGAGAAAGCGTCGCTATTTCATCTCAACCCTTATCGCAACAGTCAGTATCAGGCATTACGTTGGTAACCAAACTTGACACCTATTTTCATTACTGACACTACATTCTGGCCCAATCGTCAAATGAAGAAAACTCGCTGTTTTTGACGTAATCTAAACCGTCTTTTCACGTATTTTCTAACGTCAAAAAACGACATTATCACGTCATTATTTTTGCACCAACCTAATATATGTTTCAGGTCGAGTACTGATTATTATTAGCAATTAGACCAATAGATTACACAAATTCTAGCCCATGGTGAACTGTGTTTATATGTCAGTCAGCTAGCCAGCAGTATAGTTTGGTTTACAATAAATGATCACACATATGGACAAGTAATTCCGAAATAAGAGGTATATCAATAGAAATATATTAATCCTCGGTATATTTCCTATGTAAATTAATCATGTACTATCGTAGGTATATCATCCTGTAATACTGCCATATCTTGTGATAATCTATCCTCGCATGTTGAAGAGCAAGGGCTTTATGTAGTTATTTTCCTGTGGAAAAAAACACATTGCCTTCATGTGGTCGGAAAAACAGGAGAATGCTTTGAACATTATCCTTGATACTGTTAAGACGTCACTTTAAAAACAACAAAGGCCAGGGATTGTTATATAATATCACACCATACGACCCAATGTTTTGGGTCCGCATGCGAATTTCATATAGAAGATATTGTTCACCAGCTCTATGTCAAAGAGGTAAGAACCATCATTTGTATAAAGACAGAACCTTCTCTCACCAGTCAAAATTACAGAGTGCCATACGATACAGCCGATATGTATGTTGATGTACTTCAGCTCGTGTAGTAATTTGCCTAGTACGAGGCATGTATTAGAACGCTGCATTGAACCCGAACCACGACTATTTCCAATTTCCGCTCTTAGTTGCTTATTTTTGTATCTATTTGTTAAATCACGTCTGGCGAAAAATTACATAACATATGAAGATTAGAACCTTCTCAATTGCTCTCTCTCAGCCTTCATCGTCATGGGGAAAGTCATTCAAATCACTCGCTATCATTACGCTTATCCAAGATGTTAGAATGTAATTGACTGCAGCTAAATTTATATACCTCCTATACTAATTAGAATGTACTTTTAATTCCATGAAAGGCTTATTGGTTTGTAAAAGAAAACCCCAGCCTGCAGGATCTCTAATACAAAAAAACACCTCGCACTAAAATGCCAATCAAGAAACTCCGCTCATATTATTCTGAAAAACGATGAAACCACATCAGTATAATATGCTCAAAATCATGTTATATGAATGTTTTTTGGAAGGAAAACATATAATTACCTTAGCAAGGAGCAAAGCAAACGGTTCTAGTTCTGAACACGACAGTTTTTCATTCATAGAAGATAACCAGAGAATAAAAATCAGTTCTCTGGCTTCGTAGAACTGAGAAAACTCAACTATAGGTAGGTGTAAGCGGTGTTTCTAGAGTCCACTTCAATGAGACAGAGGTGGGACATCTTATTTACTCGTACGAGCAACCAATAGGCCTCGAAGTGGTTAATTTGATGGACGCATACGCAAAGTATGCGAACTTCCACGAATAAAATTATTTCCATGTTACTGAATTACGACGTCTGTTGTCTGATATTCTGGGCGAAAATTTAATTGAGTTTTTAGCCTTCTCCATCATGTCCCAATTTATCCATGAATACCATGAGGTGGCCTCTGCATTTATTTTCATCTGCTTCATTTTCTTTTTATTCACTTCTATCTTTAGCTGAATGCTCTTCATCTGAAAATTTTCTGGAAAATTGTATTTATTTTTTTATTGTAAATGTTTATACCACTTTTGATGATTATGAAGGTAATGTTAAACTGAAAGAGATTAATGACTACGGATAGTGTGCATCATGACATCAATATTTTGAAGAAAAACGATACTGGAATGAGCGAACATGGGAAATAGGCCAATTTTCACTTGTAATTATCAGGAAAATTTTGTAATGAAGTAATAACCACAACATTTTTTGATAATATTTTCTCAGGGTTTTTTCTGTTCATAAAAGTGATGATTTATTCTCACTTAACGAACGCCACAGTTTTTATATTTTTATAAGAACGCTGGTCCTTCCTCCTCGGCTTTCTCTGTATCATTGAATTGAACTAAAGATCCGCTATTTTCAACTACATCCCTCATTTTCCCTCCACTTAAAAATTTCGCTCAAACATCTCCCGGTTTGCTATAAACGTGTTTAACGATAAATAAAATTTTTTAAAAAATGACGAAGTACTCATCTCGTCAGTGTCAGTTGAAATTGTTAGTAGTTCTTTGCACGTCTGAGTAGGACTGAGGAGTATTACACAGGGTTAGTATTCCTCATGAAATCTTTGAATAAGTGACTGGCTGACCAAATGGATGGGAATTAGCTAAAGCCTTTACTCACGATCGGAATTAACAGACACGATTATACCGAACTGTCAATGAATACTCGGGAGAATTAGTAAGTTGGCACATCCTGTAGGATAAACTAACGCATATTTTCCTATGAAAACAGCCTTTCTTTTGTAAAAGGGTGTACTTCAATGTTCTCGTTCCATCTTATTTCTATCCTCTAACAAATTTATTTAGTGTCATTCGGACAGATTTCAGGAATTACATAAGGCCGAGAACCTTTCAGTGCCTTCTGGATGACTTGTCAGGTTCAGAAAATATTCAGTAGTAGGCAATAGTATAAACGTCGTGAACAATATTTTAATCTGTTGAATAATCTCTCCAAATATTGACAGTGGTGCTATCACGAAGACTTTTATTTATACATATATTGTTGGATTTCCTATAAACTACAAAAGTATACATATTTTTTCACTGGCTTCTCACATTCTGTAATCGAATCAGTAACTACATTATTTCATTAGGTATATGTACTGCATTGCCTGCTCTACAAACTCCATGATATCGGTTCTACATGCTCGAGGCCTTTTTTCATAGTTATTAGGTGAAACTTTCTCTTTGTCGCAGAAGATTTTTTCAATCAGGGTTTCTTTAAGCTGGTTGGTTTTATTCTTCTTGGTCATTTCACTTGATTTTCTATTTTAAGTTTTTTTCTTCTTTTGTTCAATTTACTACCTCCTTTATATATATATATATATATATATATATATATATATATATATATATATATATATATATATATATATGTGTGTGTGTGTGTGTGTGTGTGTCTGTGTGTATGTATTTGTGTGTTTTCTATGTATATTTCTGTCTCTTCTTTTTCATACTTCTTTTCGATTCCTATGTTTCCTTTTCCGAGCACCATTTTGTTTAAATTTATAATAGAAAGTCATATAATGAAGTAGAAGTAAAAGCTGCATGATTAACATACTCTGTTAATCTATGTCGTCACAGTATTGTAAGAGAGAGATGGAGGAGAGAGGAAGATGTAAAAAAAAACACGCAAAATAGAATAGATTTGGGCCAAAGCGACGATAAAAATGTGTAATATGCCTTTTTTACATACATAATGTTTATGTCATATTATTTGTCTTTGCTTCATTTCCCTTCAGGAGGTGAGCGATCATGACACTTCATGACTTCCCAGCTTCGTAGCTCTCATCAATAATTGTCACTTTAATATCACTCTGACTCCCTGTTTTGCAATTAATTTATTTATTCATGCTCTTTGGGTAGGTTAACTACTGCTTGCCTTTTGCAGCCGATATGTCCTGTTAGTGTTAACTTTTCAATAATTGTTTCCTTTTAATATTTCCACAATTTCAACTGTCTTTTTTTTCTGTTCCTAAGAATAAGGCACTTTTTTCCAGAAAAATCCCTTCGCTCTGTTAATGGTATACTGAGAATCCTTATGCACAACCTCATCTCTGTAGCCTCAATTATCCCATCCATATGAGAGAAGACTTTCCTTCGTTCATTGCTACAAAAGTGGACTACACAGCAATTAAATACGCATTACTTCGTTTTCTAATATTATTTTCCTGTTACTTTTTAATTTTTGTAAAAATTAAACATAACTCTTACTGTAAAATACATGAAATAACGGAATATATTAACTAAACATTAATATTACTTGATAATAACTATATTCCCTTGAATTTTTAAACAACAATTTGAATAATCTAAATAGCTTGATTATGACTTCTTAAAATATCAGTCGAAATATTACGAGATGGAAAGCTTAAAAGCAACATTAATAATTACGCTATTTACTGATTTAAGTTATATATTTTGGTAAATGTAAATAAACTGAATATTATGTTGCAAAAATATTAGAAGATAATGTATAAACATCTTTACAATTCACAAGTGTTGAATTGTAAAGAAATGATGCGGCAGATGGCTCAGTACTTCTAATAAATATAATCATATCATAGTCTCGTAGACTTTGGTATTTGGTCATTATTATTTTATAATTGGAATCATATTTTTTAACTATTCATTTTTGTTTACGAACGTAAAAGTAGGCTTACAATCATTTATCAAGAAATGCTAAGTAGTTCACTTATAACTGTTTAATAAGCGAGAAGTGAATTATTTTAACGGAAAATTTAAAGAAAGCTTAAGATGATATGTGCCTGAGTAAAATATTAAAAATTATTGTTTAAGGCATATATTTATTAAACGTTTATTCAAGAACGACAATCGTAAAATGAAAAATGAAATTTAAAAGGATATTAGTGTATTTCTTTTCCAATAATAATGAAATATTTATTTTGATAAAATTTTATATATATAGGTACCGCTAGTAATTCGCTAAAAAATGGCCCCAAACTTGATAAAAATAAATTTATACGCTTAAAATGTGTTTTTTAATATTAAGAGGGAGACGAGAGTATATTTTTATTATTTTATTAAACGTTTTAATCCGTCCAAGCACGTTCGAAATTTTGGTTAAAAATTGTGTTTTTCTTGCGTCAGTTGGAACAGCAAAGATTAGTATGTGGAAATTTAGAGGCTTTTTTCCGGTAAAAATCACATTTATTTGGAAATACTTGTAAAAATAAAATAATTGTCGGATTTTAATGAAATTTTCAGAACTTATTCATTTTTTAAAAAAATCTGAGTAGAAATACATACATACATATATATATATATATAATCTTAAGATGTGCTATATTTATGGGATAAAGTGCTCAATATTAGGGATTGAGCGTGTATAAATATAAAATTGAACATAGAACTTAACACTTAGAGGAGACAGTCTGTTTCATGCTAGATGCAATCGACAGGCGACAATTTACGCATCGCATCCTATCTATGGGTGTGTGTGAGAAAGAGAGAAAGAAAGAGAAAGAGAGAAAGAAAGAGAAAGAGAGAAAACATACAAAGATTCCACGTAAATCAGAAAAAATGAAAGGAATAAAATCATTAAACTATGATATTTTTGGCATTCAAGCATGCAGCAATGGAAAAATACATTGCCCCACAGACACTTCGAAATATATATACACATGCACACACACACACACATATACATAAAAACATAGTTTCTGTGTATGCCATATTTATGGGTACAAGTGACCAATATCAGGGATAGAATTTGTGTGAGTATAAGTAATCAAAACCGCGTGGCGAGAGACTGGCCTGAAGATAGCGTTCAAGCATGAAACACCATATAACGACTATATATTCAACTATTTTTCATTCTCTCTCTTACGCACACACGCTCTCTCTCTCTTCCCTCAGATATTTTTCTCTCTCCCCCAATCATATATTACTCTCTCTCCCTCTCTGTGTATGTGTGTGTATATATATATATATTTATATATATATATATATATATATCGGGGAAAAAAGAACTTTTCGTTTGGGCTATTGTTTTTTACGTGTGTAAGTATGCGACTAATTTACCCTCCATCCATCAAGCCGTCGATCTGCCAGTCGTATGTGCGTGGAAGCGACAGTGCGTGCACAAATTTTCCGTCCTCATTAACTCCTGCTCTCTACACCACGGATCATTTTGTCCCCAATAAAATTAACTGCAAAAACAGTAAGTTGGTAAGGAATCATATATTTCGACAATTTGTTGCATTTCCTCTTATTTCCCATTTTTTTCATATTTCTCTTACTTTATTTCTGGTTTCTCTTGATCTCTAGACCAATGCTGTATTTTTTTTCTTACGGAGTTTTAACAGAAACTTCTATAAAGAATCAACATCCTTGTGTGCGCCAATAACATATCGCTGAATTCGATCGAGTGGTCTTAATGGCTTGAGAAAGATTGCTACCTATTTGGCATACCACTACATTTACAGAAGGAAAGGCTACCCACGTTCGCTTTCTCCTTACAAATTATCATTTATATGAGGAATGCCGATATCGTGTTTCAGAGTAACGTGCACCGTGAATTTCAGTGCTGTGTAACACGCCACAAAACACGACAATATAGCATATACAGCGTCCTGGCCTGTCCGTACGAAGAGATAAGCAACAAGTGGATATGTTTGGGGAAATGGCAATGTGATATGAAAGGAAAGAAAGAATGATGGATCAGTGGGATGAGTCGATTCGAAGAAAATTTTCAAAGAAAGCAATAGGAGATTAAACTATTATTAGTTGTATTAATAATAGTAGTAGTAGTCGTAGTTGCACAGTTATGAAAATGAGAAGGGAATCGTTGCTGTAATTTAGATGTATTGGAAATGAGAAATGAATGGAAAATAGGTTAGCATTGATTTTACGAATAATACAAAAGATAAGTAATGTGTTTAGAAGGTACTAAATAATGCAATAATACTAACCGAAGAAAAACAATTTGAGGAGAAATATATATAACAAAAGAAAACTTAATTTTCGAAGAGAAGAAGAAAAGATATGTTGAAATAGGAATTAAATCAAAAAGAGACAATTGGAAATTTTGGAAAAAAATATAGAAAAGAAGGTTTGGAAAAATTATCAAGCACAATACATATTGAAGACAAGGCGTTAGAGTGAAATAGCGAGAAACCACACATAAAACTTGCGTAAAATGATGGCAGGAGAGGGAATGTGTGGGATCATAAAAAGACAAATATTATTAAGAGATATTTCTATCTTGTTTTTACTACCTATTTTTTTAATTTATTCGTTATATTATTTGAATTATTTTTCTCTTTATTAACGCTTTATGATAAAAAATAATACAAAGGACTAAAATGTATGTAGTATTCTAATTCATACTCTAAAGCTAGTTTTGGTAAGTATAAGTATAATTAATATAACAATATAAGGGTTTAAAATTGGTTTCGTATAACTAAATTATAGTTTTTTTTCATCAAATACTGTATTACTCCTTTACATTCAATGAATAATTTTCTCCGAACACTGAAATTTTTTGTCACAGAAACAGTAAACTAATGCGCTAATTTTAAAATTGAATTCTCTGATTCGACGGAATACCTCACTTCCCTCCTCTTTTTCTCTTAAACTGAAATGCATTGATATTTAGACTGTAGACATTATCTTATCTCTTTTGTCCTCAATTCTTTTCCTACAAATAGAATAATACTGAATACTCGTCTCAACCTATATTTCCTTTTTTTGGGAGTTGGGGACTTTTCCATTTCTTTCTCTTCCCTCTTTCGCTCTTATTAATCACTTAGCTTTCTTTCTTTCTCCATATGTTAACTCTTTTTAACTTTTCTGCAAAATTATTCCAAAGTTGGAAGTAGGATGATGTGCTTCTTTAACTGTATTTCGGAATAAAACAATTTAGTAACATCGTGATTTTCCACCTGAAGAAACGTTACTTTTTAACGTTGAAATAAGATGTACAGTTTTGTAGTGGGTATGTACAGGTTCTAATGTAACAGTGCGTAATAAATAAATATTTATCTTTCTACTTCTGCATTGAGCCCTGTTCTAAATTAATGTATTGTATGCGGAAATTTTACTCTTCCTTCGTTACATTTGTATATATATATATATATATATATATATATATATATATGAGAGAGAGAGAGAGAGAGAGAGAGAGGTTTCCAACGAGAGAAAAGAGTAAATTTTAAAGTGAAGAGAGAAACAACAAAAGATAAAAGAAAGAACAGTAAATTATGTAATCAGGTAGTTTTATTGATATTTTTATTTAAAAAAAAATTAAAGTTTTTAGCTTCCATTTTTGAAACATGGTTATTGCTGTGTAGCGAAAAAACATATTTTAAATCAGTTAATTTATAATATATTTATAAATATATATATATATATATATATATATATATATATATATATATATATATATATATATATATATATATATTCGTACCAATAACGCCCTACATGTAACCAGAGCATTTACAGCCTATAGTGTGTTAAATCCTTGAAGTGATAAGACAATTTATGTTTGTAAACCTTGCCTTCAGTTAATCTTTGGTGTTACAAGGAAGTTTGTTGGTCTATCGCCCAACTACGTCCCCCACATAATAATCAAGAGGGTTAATAGTCTAGGCAGTTAGGTGGCCAGATGTATGTGGTGATGTGGTTGCAGTAATTGTCTGACAGCCATGACTGGATTATCCTGCCTGTGTAGCATGGTGCAGATTCCTGCTGCCACACATAGGGTCTTCCAACAGCCAGTCACTTGCCTCAGGACAACATTATATCAAGGCACTTGATGTAGACCTTCGTGTTGAGTCTAAGTCCATTTCTGAAGATAATTGAAGGCATAATATTGTCATCACTAGTTATCATTCCAAACACCTTCCTTATCACCACTAGACTCATCCAATTCTTTCAGAATCCTCTGCAATGTCTTTAGATTGACAGGCAAACACAATGAAATGTTCGCATTGAAGCTTCCGGCCTGAATGCCAAGCAAAACAGCATGCCGTTTCCAAATTTTTGGCGGAATGAATTGCGTTATGGTGCTGTTTTTCTCATAGACGATACCCAACTGACCCTAATATAAATTGCATGCACTAAATTAAAAATATAATATCGCAGCAATTAGGTAAGGTGGTGTCTTGAATCCAATATGTTTTAACCATGCGCATAATCTTTCTTCAGAAAATTCAGGTGAATTATCGGAGTCCAATGTTTTTGGAACTCCATTTCTCGAAAACACTATCCTCAACACTCACTTCACTGACGTGGCTTTTCGATCCGGGATTTAATAACTTCTGGCCAACCTGAATGAGAATCGACTAATATCAGAAATATTCCTATAATAATTATGTAAGCATGACCCATCTTTACTTGTGTACACGGTACCATTTCTTTGGTCATGAGTGATTTTTTGTTTGTCTAAATTTCTTTATTTCTGTATACATTGAGCATTTTTAACATACTCTTCCACGTTTCTCGAATACCTTGGCCAGCATTCTTGTAACTTTAACCTCATTTACGCAGCCACTATACCTCCATGTATGTCTTCGTGCACGGCTTTAATTACTACTTTTCTCAGAGACTATGGATATAGTAGGATATCTCCATTACATATAATTCATTTTCTCTTAATTTGTTCTTCTGACTTTCTATGAGGCCTCTCAGCCATCAAGTAATTACTCCATGTATTTCCTTTACTCGCTCTATAATTCTATTTAACACTGCATCCTACCTAGTTCCCAACCTAAGCCGACTTGGGGTAATACGTTAATTTCTATCCAATGCAAGATCCCATCCCAAAATGTTCACTTGTTCAAGAATTATCCTCTCAAAATTTAACCGAGATAATGTATCCACACGCGGAATAGTATTTCCTTTAATAAATTCGATGTCAAAGTTGGACGCCATTAACTTAATCGCCCATCTTAATATACAGTCAGATGTATTATTTGGCATCTCTCTTCTGAGGTTGAATATAAATGTCAAAGGATTATGACCAAATTTTAATAGAAATTTGCTTCCCAGCAAAAAATTTCTAGCTCTTTCCGTTCTCCATACAACCGCCAATGCTTGCTTCTCAATATTCGAATAATTTGTCTCCGTCGATGATCGTTTTCTAGGCAAGTACATTACCGTCTTTGGTTATTTGATATCTTAGGTAAGAAATCTTTTCACAATTAAACTCATCTGATATACAATTATATATTCAATCTCCTATAAAACTTTACCAATGTCATTTTAGAAAATATGACTTGACGTTTTTTACTTTAAACAGCAAACGACTCCATCTTAGTAATCTAATAGGAGTGTTCATTTTGCTGACTTCTTGAAAAATTCTATCAAATTTTATCTGATTATATCCTGAATTAAGGTCCCTTCCAGTAACCACCTCATGAATAAAGTTACTCCGTTCAACTTCACCAATTTTCCACTTTTACCCTGTGTTTTTATGTCAAATACTTCCAATCGGAAGATCTATATTTTCTACCTTTTCCACTTATTTTTATATGTGCATACCGTCTGGAAATGAATCCTCATTTTTACGCTTAAAACAGGATTTCCCAAAGGACAGACACTTATTTTTATTCAAGTTCTTTCCACTATGACCAATCATTTTTTTTTTGTTTTGTTTTGTTTTGTTTTGGTCGTACATTTATATTTGTTATGGTAGCAATGTCTTCATACGCTAAATCTTCCAACACTTCGGGATAGACAATGACGGAGATTTTTATGGCCGCACACTCTGCTGAGGCTAAAAACAAAGTTCTAACTTCAATTCCCTTTCTCTGCCATTCGTGTATTTTAAGTTTTTAACTCTTACCGACGTTTCGAAACACCTAATGCAGGTTTCCACACATTCAAGATCCTCCATCGTGGATAAGTAACCGATTGGCAACGCCATATTTTTTATGATAGGCATTATTTTTGATAGATATACTTTCGTCAAGAGAAAGTAACTTATTATTTATTGTTAAAATACATTAATTGTACATAACACCAAAAGTGGGAAATGGGGTGAGTTTACTCAACATCAATTATCTTATAGCTAGCTAATCAGATTCACGGATCATCAAAACATTACAATTTACTCATTCACTACAAGAAATCCTCTTTTACTATTTACTCCTACATATACCACAAAACACAATATTCACAAAGAACCTACAAAAACGTCCCTTGGCATAAAAATCGGTTATATGCACATGTTCATTGAAAATTATCGCACCCGTGTGCAAGATCAGTGAGCACGATTTTTTCGGGAGCAATACGAGCCAACAAATCCCCGACATAGTCCCAGAAGTAGAAGGCGTGCGAAGTATTTTCCTCTAAGCCAAGCTCACATCGTTAAGCCCCATCTGAAGCCTACGTCTTTGAGAGCCCGTTATGAACCAATCGCCAGGTAAGCGAAAAATAAAGGTTGCTTAATTTAATCTCTTAGACTCTGAAAGGTCACTGGACCGAGTAATAGCCTTCAAGGCCGTTCGACACACTCGGAGGAAACTTGACTGTTTCTGACGTTCACAACGGCCCTCAGCCCCTAACATGGAACGGCGCCCCTAAAACTCCTCTCCAAATTCGAAACCTCTTTCTATACGCGGGGTAGGATAACCGTGTCGATGACTCACCAGTAGTATTTCCACCTTCTATTCTATTGGCTTCTTATACTCCTTGCCGAGACGAAGTAAAGATAACCGATAAAGGATGAGAGAAAAGACATAAGATGTACACGCCTCAACCCTATTTGTCAGGGACAACCGCCTTTGGAACTAAGTCTGGAGCGACGCTCCGGCCTTAGCCTGTACCTCTGACCAATTAATCTCCTGCTGAAAGACGTCCCTAACACTCCTCTCCAAATTCGATTTCTCTGCCAACACGCGGCGTAGGAAAGCCAAACTTGTGGTGTGGCATTTACTCACCAAGTGGCATTCCCAGCCCCAATGACACGGATGTTGGGCACATGCATATCTGTTGACAGAACGCTTGTGACCCCCTACAACAGGGAAGTGCTCGAACACCTTTTCATCCTTCGTACAGAGAGGAAGTACAGACAACAAATAAAGGATGAGATGTAAGTGGCACAAGCCTCAGCCTAACCTTCAACAACAACCACCTACCGAGCCAAGTTAAGACCGACGCTCCGACCTTTGACTGTACCTCTGACTAATTCGACTCCAAGAATGCGAACGGATCCTTCAGTTTAACCAAAGAACCCTGGAAGAGCGACCGCCTTCCAGACACCTAACCGCAAGCCAGAAGACTTAATGTGCCCACCTTGTCTTTTTACTGCTAAAAGAGAAGCTCTAAAGCCAAGTCGTAAAGTAGGGGCGTTACTAGACAACCAAGACGAACTGACCAAATCAGCGCAAAAGCGCACGATAGTTTTCCGTTCAAATGTACCACAACAATATGAGGGGTTGATACAGGAAGCTAATCCACCTTCAGAAATCGGGTTTGAATCCAGCAGTCAGCTACCCATGGTCGACCCCATCAAATGCCTTAGACCAATCCAAATTGACCCTCGCGGCTTACTCGTCGTATTTTGTCCCATCTAGGATCGTGCGGATCAGATGTAGGTTACTATGAATTGTCCGGTCATTCACAGCAAAAGTCCGCTCGGGTCTCAAAAGAATCACGACAACTGACTGCAAACGCAGAGTCAGTCGTCTTGGTCAAAATCTTTAGCTCTATGTTTAGCATTGTTATGGGTCTGTAATAATTTAATTCCCTCCCAAAATCCTTGACCTTTTTCAATAGCGTGATCACACCCATTGAGATGCAGTTGGAGATGGACCCTTGCCGGAACCAGTTGTTGAACACGACAGTCAAAATTGGCACAAAAATGAGCAACAGTATCAAATAAAATTCATAGGACAGACCATCAAGTCTCAGAGACTTTCCAGGGCCGACCCTATTCAGTGCCAAGTAGACTTCGCCCAATCCGGGGTATCGACCTCCCGAATGTATCGATCGGAACCTCGATGGATCTCATCCAAGAAATGATAACTCTCGTATATATGGCGATGCTGCCTTTTATACAGTACCTAATTTAGATAACACTGCATAAAATAACTAATAAGAAACGAATCAGGTTTTTAAATTAATTACATTAGATATATCCGAACTCGATTGGCTCATATCAAAACTTAAACCTGCCATTTTCCAGGAAAGATTTGACTAGGTTTCTTGGTGAGAGAATATCGAAAACTGAATATGTGGCAAAAGTGATAAAGGAAAGCAACGCATAACATTGAATAAATGGATGTCGAAACTAGGTCTAGGAGAAATATCAAAAACAAACATCATTAATTAAGAGCTACAAAGGACAGGAGATTTAGGAAAGTCATGATCGCCTACATCCTGAGCGGATGCAGCACATCAAACAGACGAACTCAACCATTTTTGATGGGATCTTTATTACAGTACTTATCTCATTTTTGCACTATTTATGTATCAATTTGTGACCTTCTCTGATTATATAATTCATATTATCATCTCCACCTCCCTTGATCATGATTCAGAATTATTTCCTTGTAGATAGTGACGATAATTATCTTAAGCAAACTCCTACTCATGATTGAAACATCAAATCTGTCAAATAAAGCTGTTAATATTTACAACATAGTCCCTAAGTCATGACATGATATTTAGAGATTCTAGATATTTTTAATATTCATAGACAGTAAAGAATTTCACAGAAAAATATCTCAATCCTCATCTATCGTGGCTATTTTATGTTTGTCCTTCTACATTAATGTTTTTGAATTAAAAGCATTCAAATTAAATATGAAGGCTACGTTATTTATATTGCTTTCTTTGTCGACAAAACCATTTGACAGATCTTCAGAACTTGCAAAATATCGATGTGCATTCATAAAGAAACAAACATTTTTCCTGCACTAAACCCGTGTTCAAAGATGCTCACCGAGTCGGAGAAGGTTCACACTAGTCCTTTATACTCAACAGTTCATGCGCTGAATCGAAGTCAAAAGAACTTGAAATATTTGTTTGCAGATAAAATATTGGTTCATTACATATGAGTTTTTCCTTTGAATGGTATTAATAATTTCACCTTGTAAGAGCGCATGTTTTCATGGCAAGAACATGATTATATTTCTGCAATAAAACTCTACAAATATAACATCTCTCTCTCTCTCTCTCTCTCTCTCTATATATATATATATATATATATATATATATATATATATATATATGTGTGTGTGTGTGTGTGTGTGTGTGTGTGTGTGTGCGTCTGTGCGTGTGTGTGTGCATACATATATATATATATATAATAATATATTGATTGATTGCTTTCTTAGGTATGGCTTATTAAACCTCCGTAGATTATTTCAAGCCAGAAAATAATTTTATATCTTAATAATTTTTTGATGATGGTTTACTGATATAAATTCTACTAATTAACCCAAAGCTGAGAAGAGAAGATGCGGATGCATCCTTTTCCAAGGTTATTTTCGCGTTAGTGCATATAATTCCGAGCCATTAACCATATATATATATATATATATATATATATATATATATATATATATATATATATATATATATATATAACAAGTATTAAGATTAAAGATCATAGTTTAATATTTAGCGATTAAAATCGAATAAAATAAATATAAACTAAAGCGTCTTTCGATCGGTACTTCATACTACTGAATGAATATTTTTTTTAAAAATATGATCTTAAATTTGGAGAAAAGTCAAAAGTGGGGATTATTATTGTTCAATCTCTGTCTGAGTTCAATCCCCCGTCTACAGAGTCGGAAGGTGTGTTAATCACAACAGCTTTTAAGATATTCAGACAGTGTTATGTCAAGGCTCTATGCAAAACAAAGTACTCTTCTGAATATTTTTCTGGGTACACGTGTTTGAGTAGCAATCACTGCTTATTTTTTTTTTTTTTTTAATTTTAGAAACAGAGACATTAATAACATTTTTGCGATTGCATATAAAAAAGCAATACTTCGCCACGAGGAAATGTTTGCAAGATCAGTCACTGAGAAGGACAATGCACGTATTATTAAAATGGATAAATACAATTTAACAGCCATTGGGAAATTGAAAGCTTGTGATTTTTTTTCCGATTACATAAAAGAAAAAGCTGGAAAATGTTAGGAGCATTATACCGCCCCAGTAAGTATTCTTGTTTCCTTTGCTATATTCTATCTTTATACAAGCCAGATCTGACAAAAAATGGAGTATTGCTGCCATATATGGGATAGAGCTGCCAAGTCCTCACTTGCCTCTCTTGATAGAACTCAAAAGCGTATACACAGCCGTGTTGGTGAATAATTATCCCCCTTGATACTCCTTTCGCGCAGACGAAACTTAAAACTCTCCCTATTATGCCATTATTCACAAGACAATTTTTCTGACAAGTTACATTGGCTCCACGAGCCCTAATATTTGCAGCAGTCACATTTCATCTCATATACACAAATGAATCATTCTTATTCCATCCGTATTCCATTAAAAATAATAAATTCAACTCAGAATGTTCTTCTCGTGAACTGTGAATCAAAACCGAACATGTTTTCTCGATCATTTCCTCGATCACTACGAACTTGACATTTCAAGTTTCTAGTTTAAGAGAGATATTTTATCTGATGAAAAATGCTAATATCCGTAATATTTTTAGTTTTTAATCTCTACATCAGATATATCAGCTTTCGTATGTATATCAGTCTGAATGGTAAATTCCCAAAGTAATATATGCAACAAGATACGGGTGATGTTCATATCATTTTTCGTTATGTCAAGAGTATTAAGATATATTATTATTATTATTATTATTATTATTATTATTATTATTATTATTATTATTATTATTATTATTATTCCTTTGATTTCTGGTGTGTATACACTTCTTTCCGGGTCCCACCCAGAGACCTAAGGTTAGACATGGCATCACGATATTTTCCACTTACCAATTAAAAAACACACACAATCACACAGACACACACATATTTTACATAGGTAAAGCCTTTCGAAGGTGTGGGAACAATCGTGAGAACATTTTTTTTGTATTTCTTTAAGGCATGGAATTCCAGGAATCCCTACAATGAGTCTACTGGAATCTTTCCTAATCAAAACGAGTGTCCAGCTACAACAGGGATTGTAGATGTTCTCATGTGACACATTTTTGAGATTTCGACTTCAAGGTCCTTGTATTTTGATAGCTTTTTGAAGATCTTCAAAGATACATTGCAATCTTAAGGGACTGCCATATTAATAAGGAGGCACTTTTTTGTTTACAGTCTCAAAAACAATGTCTGGGCGGTTAGCTTTGATTGTACTTAATTATTATTATTATTATTATTATTATTATTATTATTATTATTGTTGTTGTTGTTGTTGTTGTTTTTATTTCCTTTGATTTCTGGCGTGTACACATTTCTTTCCTGGTCCCGCCCAGAGACCTAAGGTTAGAAATGACATCATGACACTTTCTACTGACAAAAAAATATTTTACATAAATAAAGCCCTTCGTAAAGTGTGGGCTGTACTTGTGAGAACAATGTTTTGCATTTCTTTGAGGCATGGGCTTCCAGTAATCCATTCAATTAGTCTACTGGAATCTTTTCCAACCAATCCGAGGTCTCCAACTACAACAGGGATACATTGCAGTCAGCAGGGATACATTGCAGTCAGCAGGGACTGCCATATCAATAAGGAGGCACTTTTTTGTTTGTGGTCATCAATAAGAGTGTCTAGGCGGTTGGCTTTGATTGTTCTGTCAGTGTGTATTTTGTAGTCCCATAAAATTGTAACAGGTTCTATCTCCGCAAACGGGTCTGGTGGTGTTCATACCACTTCCTTTCAGTTTCCTTCCCATAGTAGTTACAGATTTTCCAGTGCAGATATTGACCAACTCTGTTATGCCGGGTTTTATATTCACTGGCTGCCAGTATTGTGCAACCTAATACAAGATGATCGATTGTTTCTGGGGAGTTATCACAGAACCTGCATTTTGGGCTAACAGAATATTTTAGTATGTGTGCTTGATAATTTCGGCTCAACAAGCACTGATCTTGTGCAGCACATATAAAAACTTCCGTTTCAGCTATTAACCCTGCACTATGCATCCACTGATGGGTACGGGCTTGTCTACATCAGCTTGTTTGGTACTTCGGCAGTTCTAGTTGAACTAATCCTCTGCCTCCTTCGGATCTGGGCACATACAGACGATCAACATCAGCTTTGGGATGCGATAGCAAGTGAGAAGCTTTCTCGTTTTGGCGTCCATTCGCTTAATTTCAGCTATGGTCCAGTTAAGGACATTAAAGCTGTAATGCACCACTGGGACAGCCAATGTGTTTATAGCTGATATTTTATTTTTTGAGTTTAGTTCAGTATTTAGTATCAGACGTACACGCCTGTAGTACTCTTTTCTTATTTTTTCTTTCATTTGGGGGTGTTGTATGCCATCTCCTTCGCTAATTCCTAGGTACTTATAAGCTTCTTCATGCTCCAATTCCCTAATCTTTGTGACAAAATCTAAATCTATTGTGGGTGTTTCTGTAATTCTACCTTTCTTGAATGTTACTTTTGCACATTTATCTAATCCGAAGTCCATACCTATGTCGTCACTCAAGTATTTTACAATATTGAGGAGGCCTTTCAACTCATTGTCGTCTTTGGCAAAGAGTTTGAGATCATCCATGTATAGTAGGTGATTGTTATTATTATTATTATTATTATTATTATTATTATTATTATTATTATTATGACGCCTTTGTCTAGATATTATACCGTTATCTGTCCCGCATAATCTCATGAACTGCACATCTTATCTTGTCTTACGCTCATAAAACCACAGTCAGTAACCCTCTACGTGGACCGGCTCTTTAACCTTGTATGGCTTAGACATTAGTAAAAACAAATTACTGAAATATAAGGTTCTGTTTTTGGTGTTTTACGGTAATTAAATTTTATATATGATATTACAATTTTTTTTTTACTCTGAGTGTATGCTGACGACTCGAAATAACAACCAAGATCTCTTCAACTTTTTTAAACTATTTAAGCTCTATTCATAATAGTTTTTGTTACCACACCCGTGCCATTTGATGCTTGGCAAACAACAATCGACAAAGAATGATATATAGTTCACTTGGAAGAGGCTTGTTCTGTCATCCATATCGGTTAACGTTTTGGACAATAGCAATGAGGAAAGACATCTGTGTTCTGGGACACGAAAATCGATAGAAGTGGCAGGACTCGAGAGACTGACTCTTAAAAGACGGCAGAACTTAATTAGGCGCCAAACATCGTAGTTTGTGTTTCTTTGGCAGATTCTAAAAATATATGTGTAAAAACGCCTGTATAATAATATATTACGTTATAATCTGAGAGGTAGCCTATATGAGAATGAATCGCCACAATATCAGTAAGTCTGTTGATTATATTTTTCTATATGCGAAAATGTATCATATATATATATATATATATATATATATATATATATATATATATATATATATATATATATATATATATTATGAAATGGATTAAAACCGACACATATTAATGTTTTACTTAAATGCCATTTTAGATGGATACAGTTATTCGAGTAAATGCTCTGTTTATTTAATTAAACAGTATTTGTATTTTAATCACATTTACCTACCTAAATATTGAATGATTTTTGTCAGAAAATATACATCATCTGTTATTCTATTAAATAACATTTCAGAAATTAAAATATAAAGGAATTTACTCAATTTCGTAAAATAAATGTATTTTTCTTTAATTAAGGGTACAAAAACAGAACAGATATGGATGCCTCGAGAATCGGCAGGTAATATGAGTTCAAAAGCACTAGGTCATATACATACATAAATATATATATATATATATATATATATATATATATATATATATATATATATATATATATATATATATATATATATATATATATATATATAGTGGGTTGTCTGTAATGTACATACCGATATTTTAGGGAGATTGAAACAAAAAACAAAATTCTGCTATTAAATATTTATTCGAATAAATATGAACCATTTTGTTACAAAAAAAATTCTCCATTTTTCCTTCAACTTAAAGATTACATCTTCCCAGATTTTCAGTGGTTTCTCGGTAAAGAACACATTAAGGTGTTTTTATGTCATTAAAAAAAATAAATTTTTACCAATGAGATGATTTTGAAAGGACCTGAATAAATCCGAAGGAGCAATGTCTATTGAATATGGCAGTGCGGGTAACATATCGCAGCCAAGCTGCAACAATTTTTGCTGGGTCACCAAAGAAACGTATGGTCTGGCACTATCCTGATGGAAAATAACACGTTTTCTCTTCATGGGCGCTATTCTTGAATTTCTACCTTTAATTAGTCTAGTTTTGAGCAGAACTTTTCAGAATCAAATGACTGGTTATTTAGCAGAACCTCATAGTACATGTCTTTCCAGTCCCACAGACGCGCAGCATGATTTTCTTAGGATGACGACCTACTTCTGTGGTAGCTAAAGTTGACTCACGTCACTTACTTCAAGACCTTTTTCACTGAACATTTTTGTAAGCGTTCCATTTCTCATCACACGTCACATTCGCTTCAAATAGGGTACATTTTATTTGAGTTTATACAGCAAACCACAGAAGAAATTCAATCCAAAAGCCGATTGAAGAGATAATATTTGGTAATTTTTAAAGAAATGCAATGATTCACTTCTATCGAAAAGTGTAAATTGTAAACAAGTTGAGAAAATAGAATTCCTTTATGTAAAGACCCAATCCTGGGTACTTAAAATGCGATGACCCTAACAAGATGGGTAGATAAGCTGACCAGGTAACAGCTGGAAAATTTCTGATTGTATAAACATGACCAGGCTTGGAAAAATTTGCTGACGAGAAATGAAAATAATAATTCTAATTAATAATCAGAATATAAGCCACAACACGCGGTTTAAGATCCAGATTTTTTAAGAGAACAACCGAGGTGACAGACGTAGATGTAATAGCAAGAAGGAAGGAGGAATTGCCTACGTTCATTGGGGGAGGGGGGTGTACGAGGCACAAATAAGTGAAGGGCGGAGTTATCGGGGCGGATCGATACCTGTCACCACTGCCCACACGATAAGGGATTTCCCCAAATTTGAATATATAATTAATTTTCCAGAGCCAAGCAACAAAGGGCTCTGCGTCAAGTTCCATGCCAGTTTTGGTTGAAAGTCAATATAAGCAGAACAGTGAAGCGACCAAACGATTTCCAGAGATGCCAGACCTAGTGTGTAAACGACGAGAGACGACTATGCTGCTGAATCTCACGTGATTCGCTGCCAAAGAGAATATCCGAATTAATCTTGAACCTTACATGGTTAAACTGAGCAAAGTATCACAATATTATTCAAAGTGGAAAGCGTTAATATTTCTGTACAAGGAACTAATATTTCTGTGCAAAGGTCGATATAAACCGCATAGAAACTGACCTTGAAGAAATTCATATCTTGTTTTTTTTTATTTTGTCTGCAAGAACTTTATTTTTCATTTGAGATATAGATTCACAGTAATCGAACCAGCACCACAATTTCAGACGACAACTAGATCTTTGCAAGATCCATGTTCAATCAAAACATCGTGTGGCTAAGAGGTCTTGGATAAGAACGACCAACTCCAACGACCAGTGACAGCCTTCAGCAAGGACTGAATGGCGAGAATTGTTACAATAATACAACAATATTAAATTATTACCGTTATTTAGATTGCTCTTGACACAAATATTAAGTCTGCATTTTGACATTACATATAGAACTAGCCATATGTATAAATGTCTAACTTAATATATTCTGTTCTGCCGTATCCCTTCTGGACATGATTCATGAGTACCCTCCGGGTGTACCTAAATTGCCTTGTGCATATTAAACTTAAAATATATTATAAATTGTAGTTGGTAAATACAGTTTGTTTAATTAGTTGTTCAATGTACTATACATTTTATTAGTTTTTGCTGTATATGTAGCAGCAGAAACAGGAATATTGTATAGGACATTTAATTCGAAGAGAAAACAATGATATAATCAAGATATTGATTTTCGATACAACGTCAAACAAATGTTTAGAAAGGAAACCCCCAACAATACTGCAAAGAAAGGTAAGAGTTCCTGTATCTGAAAACACTATTTTCCTTAAATATTTTAAGAGAAAGATTTTATAAATATCCACAAAAAGCAGTGCTGTCTGATCATAATAAAAGGGTAATATTATCATTGTCCTATATATAGTTTTTTTCTGTATATTATACTAGGTTGTAATGTAATAAAACGTAAACGGTGATTTTCTGAGTCAGCCACCTTACAAAAATAGGAACGGTCTATAATTTTCAGGGTTGCTCTGTCTTGAAAATAAGTGATAGAATTTTTTTTTTAAATCTAGAAAATCATATATTCATTTTTGAACATTTATTTCTTTCTATTCAAAAATATGTATTTCAACACATAGCAAAATATAACTCAGTATTTGATTAAGAAAACCTTGTTAGCAATCACAGCCGCCAGTCGTTTCCTGTCGTTGGCTACCAAGCTTTTACAGATCCCGTGGGTGGGGGCGGTGATTTTAGTCTACTCATTTTTTCAGACCCTCTCCAAATCCTTAAGGCATGTAGGTTTTCGTTGGGTAACTCGAAGCTTCAGCTCCCACCACAGTTTCTCTAAATAATTAAGGTCCGGAGATTGACTAGGTCACTCTATTACCTTAATGTTCTTCTTCTTGAGCCACTCCTTTGTTACATTAAGCGTACGTTTTTGGTCATTGTCATGCTAAAACACACATCCGCGACACATCTTAAGTGTCATGGCTGAATCAATGAGGTTTTCACTCAAGATTTCTCTGTACTTGGCCACATCCATCTTTCCCTCGACCCAGTGTAGTTGTCCTGTCTCCTTAGCAGAGAAACAGCCCCAGAGCATATTGTTTCCATCACAATGGTTGGGATGGTGTTCTTGGGGTGCAAGTAAGCTTTTTCCCCTCCAAATACGGCGTGTCGAGTTGATGCTACAAAGCTCAGTTTCAGTCTCGTCTGACCACAGCACTTTCCCCCAAACCCCTCTCAATCATCCAGGTGCTGAATATCAATTTTCTGATGGGCCTGTACATATGTCTTCTTCAGTAGGAGGACCTTGCGGGCACTATATGATTTCAGTCCACTACGACGTAGTGTGTTACTAATGGTTATTTTGGTCCCAGCTGGCTTGATATCATCAACAAGTTCTTGCGCGTAGTTCTAGGTTGTTTCATCACGTTTCTCACCATCAGCTTCACTCCACGTTAGATCTTGCGAGGAGCTCCAGACCGAGGGGAATTGATAGTCAATTGGTGTTTCTTCCAATTTCTTATAACGCACCAACAGGTAACTCCTCACCTAGCTGCTGTAGGCCATTCCAGTCTTGTACAGGGATACAGTTTTTCCCGGATATCCTTAGACAATTCTTTCATCTTGCCCATTAAAAAGAGGTTAGATTCTGATACATTAAAGGATTCAGTGAACTAGCGACTTTTATACATGTAATGAGTACTTGATTAGGATTTATAATTGGGTAATAGGACTAGTCTATATGTCTCCTGGTCACATAACCGGTCTGTGCCATCTGAATCATTGTTAGTTGTTAGGGGTTGAAAAAATTACTTTTTTTCAATAAAAAAAAAGAAATTGGCCAAGAATTAATATAATGTAATTTTCTAGAATTTTTATATTGTATTTCTCACTTTCAAGACGGATATACTCTGAAAATTATAGACAGTTCCCATTTTTGTAAGGTGGCAAACTCAGAAAATCAGTAAGAGATTAAATACTTATTTTCCCCACTGTATTGTTTCTGACATAATGTGCATTCTAATATGTTATGACTTCTACATTTAGAGATGTGTTAGATTTTGAAAGCCGTGTTAGTGACTGAGCTTTTGAACGAATTGGTGCGTTTAATTTGCTTACATCATAAGGGTCCTTTTATGGTCACATGATTTGGAAAATCGTATATATATATATATATATATATATATATATATATATATATATATATAAAATTGATTACTGACTTAGTGATAAAAATCTCTTGTCATATATGCTATTTTCCTGAGAATTTCTCATTTTTTTCGATTTCTATGTATGTATTATGGATTTCTCTTTTGTTTCCGGGTATCCTGTCTATTGTGTATATTTCTATGTTCGCGTAAATATATGAGAAGTTAATTGGCATTGTATCTTATTAAAGATGAGCAACGTACTTTGCTGATACATCTTGGGAATCGTCGTTATCTCGCCGCTACCAACATAGCCTTTCTAATGTTACCAAACCACAAATTGTAGTGATACAGAGGCTGGTTATCACAGGCAATATGCCATTTTCTACATCTAGCGTAAAGTAAAAGAATAAAAACAATGAACAATAGAATTCGATTCTTCTGTCCTAGAAAAGGAAATCTTTCAATGTTTATAACAGATCTAGGGTTATTCGTTAGATTATTGAACTCTGCCACATGAGGAAGTCAGATGTCTATAAAATGTTATGGACATATGTATATGGGCAATATATATTTTGACTTACACATAGATGCTTTATTTTAAAAATTAATTCATTTGATGCGTCATAATTTATATTGAAAATAATATGTGAAATTTATTATTATTTAGAAATTATTGTAAGATATGTAATCAACAGAAACTAATGTTTGATTATAATCATTATCAGAGCAGTATATTTCATTATTATATAGCACATGTAATACTATACATGATACAAATAATTTTTTATTTTCTAAATTATAAATTATACAACTGTCATCTACTGTTTTTATCGAATTTTCTTGCTTCAAACCCATTTTATCCTTCTTTAACTGAAAATAACTATTTTTTTTTAATTTTCATATGCATTGCATTTGTTGCTGGACATATTTTTTCTATTAGATTTATATCGGTAATATCACATAACTATTCCATCCATTTAGTGAATTTTAAATTATATCTAGGCATTGAATTCGCCAAATTACGCCACTCAGCAATATTGAGAGGATAATTCTTATTCTCATATTGTCTAATCTTTTACACAGACCTCGGATTATTGGAATTTTCTCCAGTCTCTATAGATATTGAGGGATATGAGAAATTATAGTCTTACAGGAAGAGACATTTCACCTTTCTTTGCCGTGACCGGTAATAATCTAGTAATGGCGCATTCAATGAATTACAAGAATTTTCTACATTTATGTTGACATCATTATGAACTGTTATCCTCAACATTGTCTTTGTTAACAATATGGGCCGAAAATTCAATTCAAATTCCAATATAGTTTTCTAAATATCACTGACAATTACTTTTCCTACTTTCATTTACTTCTTCGGGCAACTTAAATATTCTTTCTTTATGTTATAGCAAATGGGCTGCTTAAATGTTTTAATATAATTCATCTTTTCTCTCCTTTTATATTCACATAGTCGATCTCGTCATTTTTTTTTTTTTTGCTAGTCCTGTTTTCGTAATTGTCACACATTTTTTTTTTATCAAATCTCTTTCTGTGATACACTTACCACCAGTTCTTTTCATTTTCTTCGATATATTTTCCCTTGAATATTTTGCTGATCTCTGGACTTTCATGTCCATAATTCACAATTCCACTATTGGGTTTCATAAACTCAATGACATGTCTTATGTTACATCATACTTTCATTTTAATAGGTCCTAGGTCACTTCATACATGATAGAAAATATATATCTGATTTTATTTACAACTTTATGAAAAACGTTTTTTTAATAAAATATTAAAGATATTATAAGCTGAAATTCATGTAGTCTATTAAATACAATTATATCTTAAATATATTAACAAAACGGTTGTTTAACCCCACTTTTATTTTCCAAACATTTAAAGAAAATCTTACAGATTAAGCGTTTTTATCTTCTGGTTGAGTAAATGTGTATTTCGGAGTAGCATCAGTTGTTTGTGTTCGATTCTATATAAAAGGCAGGATTACGAATGCAAATTTTCAACACAAGTAAACTCCATCACCTGTCTATTTGCAAAATGAGTAAAGCAACCCTACTCTACATATCAACACAATCTATATTATATATTTCTTCCTTCTCTTTTCTCACAGATCATCTAAATTTTGCATATATGATGAGCAGGTGGAATCGGTAAGACCGTTACTTTCAATTTGCACTATTGCGAAAGGAATGTCTGTCTCTTCCCCACCTTCTTTATGAGTCCAGTTGAAAATTGTTTGGCACATAATGATGAACGATGTGCTGAAAATTTTAACATACACGGAATAAATTTAAGCCAGAGTAGAGCAGTGAATAAGCTATCGAAGGAGTTTGTGCAAATGGTGGAGAGAACAGGAAGTCGAGATAGCAAAAAGACAGAACTTACTATGAGTTAAAAAGGACAAGAAGTTGTGGAGAGCCAGGTTCGTCTACAACTTGAACGATATTGGTTTTAGAATCACTATTATAATCTATTACAATAAATAATCTAATCAGTTATTACTATAAAACCTCATAATAACTATTATACTCCCAATAACGGTAGTAATATAACTGAAAAAGCATTACAGATCTGCGAGCGGCATCAGGCTACACGTTATTATTTTCCCAATCAGAACTAGTGATTCGGATACAATAATATGGCTCGCATCCATTGAATACACCCGTGTCATTGCGCAGATGCAGAGGTTAGGAGTAGCCATCTGAACCATATGTTGTTTAGCATATTGACATTTGACTGGAAAAGGCAATAATTCATTCATGTAAGTATTTGTTCATCTCTCGTGGGTTTGGAGATGGTCTCTCGGTACCGCACCCATGCCCCGATCCAAATCTCACTGGGCACATCTCGGCAGTAAATATAGATATCCGGAGGCAAGTGGAGATTTTACAATAGATTGAAAGTACTTCATTTGTCGGAGTCTCATTACATTATCTGAAAATGCTGTCAATATGCCAAAATATCTGTATTACTAATATTATTAAAAATAAGAATATTTATTATATGATACAGTAATACGGTTAAAGCTGTGTATGCCAGTTTGTGTTTGCAGTTATTATTAGTCATGTAATGAAATTGTGATGTTTGTCTCAATGATTAGCAAAAGAAATTAATGAATACACATGAAGCATTACTGTTTTACAACGCTTATTCCTATCGAGAAACAAATATTTTCGTTTTATATTCAATAGCTAAAAACTAAACTAAAGAGAGTGAACGAAAATGCAGTAATTGCTGGAGAATATATTTTGTGAGAAATTGTCAGCATATATAAACAACTGAATTTAAAAATTTGAAAACTATTGTGGAAAAAATGTCACGACTGATTCTTATTTATCTGTTGTCGATTCCGTGAATGGAATCCTGCAGAAATAAATAAACAACGCCAGAAATTGAGATTGACGCTGCTACTTTTATCGCAATCTGTTAAATTTGTAAGGTCGTTTGTGAGTATTGATGCATAAATGAATCTGAAGATAAGCTTCGCTTAAATCTCTCTTAGAAAATACCTTATCACCGTTAAGCTTGGTAAATATTTCCTCCGGGCTTAGCAATAGGTAGTGATGATCCTTGATAGCCTTGTTTAACCCAGTCGAGAAATCTGCGCAAACACGTGTTTCTCCGGATTTTTTCTTTACGTAGACCACTGGTGCCGCCCATTCACTGAATTTGATTTTTGAAAGGATTCCATTTTGTACCAATCTAACTCCTTGTCAATTTTTTCTATGGTTGTGAAAGGCACGTTTCGCTTTTTCTTGAATACTGGCTGAAAATTTCCTTTAGTTCAATTTTAACTGGAAACTTATTACATCGCCCCAAACCGCTCGAGAATACTTCGGGAAATTTCCTGTGTAGTAGTTCTTTTAATTTCGTAGCTTCTGACGGTTCGCACTATTTTCTTACAAAATGAGCTAATTGGTAAATACCATACGTCAAATTTTTGCATCCAATCCGTGCCCACCAAATTTTCTGTGTCTTTCATTACAAATAACTTCATTTTTTTTCGTTTTACCATGGAATTTTACGTTTAGAATTAATTCTCCTTCAAAATTGAAATGTCTACCCCCTCGGACGAAACTTTGCACTTCGGCTAAAGCTTCGTCCGTGTTCCTCTCTACCAATGCAGAGAGTTCGACAGAGGCTGAGATTATATCTCGACGTATACTCTATTTAATATTCTACCCACGAGGAATATATATGGCACAAGGCCGAGTTTAAAGTGGGTTTCTCCGTGCATGTAGGCTCGACCAAAAATATAGCCTTTGAACCCGCCTAGACTGATTAAGGGCCTGTCTACCTACCCGGACGAAAACTTGCACTTCGGCAAAGCTTCGTCCGGGTTCCTCTCTGCCAATGCATTAACGGGTTCGAGAACTGTCTACCTGACTGTATCTCGACGTATCTCTGTATTTAATATCCCACCCACGAAGAATATATGGGGCACAAGGCAGAGTTTAAAGTGGGTTTCTCCGTGCCCGTAGGCACGACCAAAAATATCCCATTTGATCCCGCCTAGACCGTTTCAGGGCCTGGCTACCTCCCCGGACGGATCTTTGCTCTTCGGCAAAGAATCGTGCGGATTCATCTCTGGCAAAGAAGAGAGTTCGACAGACGTCGAACACAGTCAGAGACTGTATCTCGACGTATCTCACTATTTAATATTCCACCCACGAGGAATATATGTGGCACAATGCCAAGTTCAAAGTGGGTTTCTCCGCGCCCATAGGCTCAGCCAAAAAATATGACCTTTGAACCTGCATAAGCGTGTTCGGGCACCGTCTGCCAACCGGGACAAAACTTCGCCCTTCGGCAAAGCTTCGGCCGGGTTCCACGAGAAATATATGGGGCACAAGGCCGAGTTTTACGTGGGTTTCTCGGAGCCCCCAAGCTCGGCCAACAATATACCCTTTGAACCCGCCTAGACGGGTTCAGGGGCTGTCTACCTCTCCGGACGAAACCTTGCCTTTCGGCAAAGCTTCGTCTGGGTTGCTATCTGGCAAAGCGGAGAGTTCGACTGACGTCGAAACTGTATCTCAACGTTTATCGGTATTTAATATCCCACCCACGAGGAATATATGTGGCACAAGTCCGAGTTTAAAGTGAGTTTTTCCGAGCCCGTAGTCTCAGCCAAAAATATTCCCTTTGAACCCATCTAGACGGGTTCATGGCCTGTTTACCTCCCCGGACGAAACTTTGCCCTTCTTCAAAGTTTCGTCCGGTTCCTCTCTTAGATAATAGATGCATAATTCATATAATTTAACAGACTTCATCGTATTATTTTGTCGTTTACAACAAATCTAATGCCGTATAAGCATTAAGAAAACAAGACTACAAAAGCAGTAAGTCACTAACTTCTCAGCGGTCAATATCTCCGTACTACTATGATATTACATGATGATTTCAAACGGGCAGGCAGACCTTCAGCAATTTTGAAACTGGTACAATATAATCTTCATCTACATTACACCTCTCTTTAGCCTTTTCCAAATTTAATAAATTTAACTGCAAGGAGGAAACATTGTAATTATGTCGTAGGATCCAGCTCAGATTATTCAAAATACAGTGGAGTGAATTTATTACTGATGCGTTAAGAATAATTTACGTTCAACATATTATTCGTATCTGTAAAATTTTGTTCAATATGATAACAAATTTGATCCATTATATTACAGTTATAATGATCATCGAGACAATCCTGTTAAATAGCATGAATGTTGAACATTCCTTCAAATTATTTTGTAAAGTTTTAGGATATCAATTTGTTTCGTTTCCATCGGACTAGAAATAAATAAATATTTTTTTCAGAACCAGCTAAGAAACACTTATCTTGTTCTTAATTTATAAATATTACATATGACTTTATAATAAAAACTACTAGTCTATTGTCCTCATCTTTGTCGTCATATTTATCCCAACGTTTTGTCCGGCCTTCTTCAGGTTGTTGGAATCTCAAACTGAACCGTTCATTTCACTCACTGGGATAGACTGTTCTAGTTCCACGTGCCATGTTTGATGGATGTAAGTTATCAGTTATCTCTTGTTAATTTCCTTTTAAAAGCTGTAACACGAGGGGGAGTAGAAAAATCAGGCGTGGCTGACCACATATGGAGAGAGAAGGGAGATCACCGCCCACTGTGAGATCATGTTGAGATCATAGACAAGGAACACTATTGGAAAATTCGTAAACTTAAGGATTCAGCACATATGCTAGTCCACAAAAATCTCCTGAGCCAACCAACTATAGAAATAAATACAATATGGGAACCAGTAATAAGGAGTGCCACAGAAAAGCAATGATAACAACAAAGTTGCAATATGAGTTCTGGTAAAAACATGGAATGATAACAGCAAAATTGCAATAATAAAAAATGGTAAAAATAGTTGCTGAAGACATTAGGTTTATGATACCCAGAAATTCATGCCCAGATGTTCTCAAGGACACATGGCACAGTGGATAAAGACGTTGGTTAGATCCAGTGACAGGACCCAAAGAGTCTGAGTTCAATTTAAGGCAGTGGAGAAAGGGAAATTAACAGGAGATAATTGATAACTGACACCCTAGTGAGCGAAATAAAGGGTTCAGTTTGACATTCCAACCACCTGATGAAGGCCGGAATCGCCGAAACGTTGTGAGGAATATGGCAAAAATGGTAAGGACAATAGTCCGAATAATGTAAATAATGTACATAATACCTCATCTCAGAAATATAGTCAGACTCTGAAAGACTACTAGGGAACAAATATTTTTGTGGGATTAGACTTTCTTCTTCTTCATTTACTTATTTTTATTCGGTGTTTATACATTCTCCTCCATCTTTGCTGTAGTATAATATTCAAGTCTCAACGAGAGGCATCAAGAGATTACAAGATATTCTTTCCGTCGGAAGTTCATTTAATGATCATAGCTGATCACAAAATATATTTTGATGGATGGTGATGGTGCCTGAGTGTTTAATACATGTAAAACCTCGTTTGTATTACTTGTTGAATTTAGTAATACGTTTTTGTCTACTTTAATATTTGCCCTTTAAAGTGGTGCTAAAGTATTTTGCTATGTGATGTAAAATTGCGGCGCTCTTTTGAAATGAACAACGAGAGATGACTTTATCAAAATTTCCAATTGCAGCTTTCTACATTACAGTTAAGGAAAGACTATACATTTATTATTTGCAGTTAGTCCATCTTTAGCATTTCAATATCCGTTTCATTCATCAATTTGCGTATTTCACTTATCGTGAATTTTCTTTAAATGTTGTGCTAGACATTCATGGCTACGCATTTCTAGACATTTTAACCACAGGTTCTATCTTGCCCAAACTGATTCAATTATATTTATTCTGAATGTTCTTAAGTTTTTTTTACTGCTATTTTCCCCAATGTCCGTCTTGGAAGACTCGCAATATATTTTTCATACTTTTTAATCACACTGCACTTCTGTTGATTTATTTCCTGAGTCTACATAATGAATAGAAATGAGTTGCCTCAGTGTACGCAATGTGGCGGACAACGGCTTGGATGTTCTAGGGGAAATGACGAATTTGTATTTAGCTAGAACATCTTCAATGAAAATAGTGATACAAGAGAAAGAGGCTATCAATTATTTGTCTGTGGATGATGGACTGAAATGCAGAAAACATTTCGTCACCCACATGGTAATTCATTGAGCGATACAAAGAACTGGCTACCACTTCTCCAGCCGCTTTAGCGATGAAATTTTAGATACAAGAACCACGATGTCTGGGGGGGATATTGATTCTCAATCGACGTTCCAGGAATAGAGCCTCATTGAGAGAACAACAATGCATTATGACTCGAGAAAACTCATATTATGTTCAATGAATAAGAAACGTTACTAGCTTCGTTTTGAATACATTGAATGTTACAAGTCAGATCTTCCCTCATTTAACACTGCAAGCAAAATCAAGAGCGAGATCAGCTGTCCTAATCATGTAAATGTTTAGTGGCGCTCATCTATACCATTATATATCATCTGCATAAATATTTATTAATGACTTGAGAATTATATTAGGCAGATCGATAATATATAGCAGAAAAAGTGTATGACTGAGTATGAAACATGGGGGAGGCCTGCACTGATTTCTTCTCCTTCATGGGACTGGCCATTAACAACAACATTCATAGCAAGAAGAACTTGATAAATGATAAGTCTTTTAAAGAAATCCCATCAGCCCTCAATACCTCACCTTAGCCAAAGTCATCGAGGTGTCTTGATGGATTTATTTTAATGCGCTTCACTGACCTTATGCGTGTTGATATTTTAGTCATTAGGTTTGTCACTCAGCTGGTGGTTTCCCTTGACGTTTCTGGGTTATAAGACGTTCCATACCAGTAAGAACCCATTCAGAAATGCGGGGCTTTCTGGGTTTTCTTTTTCTGAAGAATACTGAGAGAGATGTTGCAACAGTTTATGATCAGAAGCAATCCCAGAAGGCTTTAGAGAATCGTTACATGTTCTATGAAATGGAACACCGGTGGGAGACTTCGGTTTGGCAATTATTTTGGCACTGACCAGCACTTAATTGAAACATTGATCAAAACATGAGGGAAAAAAGGTCTCGAATGTTAACATAATGTCCGCTATATCGTGAGAAAAAATGGATGTTCTGAGTTAACTTGTACGCAAAGAAGAAAGTATGGCAGTGTTTTCCTTCTTCCTCGCTTATGTTTGTGTTTATTAACTATACGTTTTGGAGAATATTGAAATCACCACAAATATGAATGATAACTGAGGGGTGATTTGAAAAAATATATTATCAGTTATTTTACAAAATTATTATTACAAATCCTTTACCTGTGGACGAAAAGACATTCGATACAACGAAGATATTTTGAGTAGGAAAAAACGAAATCCCATTAATGCTAATTCACTCCTCGATTTGAGGCTTTTGTCTAACTGTAACCCATCTTTAATAAAGGCAACAAGCCCATGACCATGGTTGTTTTTAGCGTTTGCTTTTATGATTGGGTTTAATTAGACAGGGATAGTAAATCCTTGAACTGGAGTATTTTGTTTGTGTTTAGTTACAGATAACAACAGAAGTTAAGTTTTGATCTCTTGAAGATGTATTTCATCTTTCGCATAGATGTAGAGTAGACACCATATTTGAGTCGGAGAAACAATAGTCTACTTTTTCCATGTGTGGTCTGTTGTTTTTTTTTGTTTTTTTTTTTTTTTTTTTGCACTACTGTATGCAATAATTTTAGTCTTATTTTTATGGGATGTGAGGAACTTAGGTAACGAATCATCAACACCCGAAGTGGTACATATAAAATACCTATCTTGAATAAATGCTGTAATGCAAAATCATAGCTGCATACTTCGTCGTTGTAAAGAATGCACCGCCAGATAATTCTGCATGCTATAGATTCCTTTTAGTAATTGATAATGCAATCAACGCCGTGATAATTGGATAGCTTTCTCAGATTTGGATCTCTAACTACCAGGCGGAGGACGCCACCCTAAAAATGGATTTAAGTCAATTACCTGTGTTGATGAGACAAATGAATGAGTAACAAAACATTAGTAAAACCTTAACGTATACGCAGGAATCCAGGCAACATATAGTTTTGTTTCGGAAACCATTGTCCCTGAGAAGATGCGCAGACACGGAGACAAATTCGCTCGATTGGGAGGACTATAGGAATCAATAGAACACGGTGGGGTAACTAAATCTTCTACGAGATGAAATAACCTCCCTTATCTTCATTTCATATAAAGTTGCAGTTGGAGTATAGCACAAAGAAATAGAGAAAGGAAGATTAGTTGTGACAGTATGATTACGACTCGTGTACCACGCATCTAACCGGTTCTTAATGTTATCTAATTAACGTCAGAATTGCTTCTACCTAAGCGAGGAGAGAGGACACAATTAGTTGAAAATATACATAATCTACTTTGTATCTAGTATCTTGTGTGATTGACACTGTTCCGTGTGTGCCAAATATTATATGCAAAACTCTACCATTCATATTTCAGACCCTCTAGATCTTTTTGATTTTTTTTTAATATTGAACTTGAACTTGAATACGTAAAGCTAAGAATCATTTATCATACAGGTTTTAATAGAAAATGCAATGGATTGACAAAGATAAATTTTCTGACCTGAAGTATGTGAAAGTAAGTTAATGTTGTGAGAGGTGTAGAATGGTCGGGTTATTATTCATTTAGAGTTCTTAAAATGCAGTGAAAAAATGAAAGCATATTTATATATTCATCATCTGCAACGTTTTCATAACCTTTTGTTCGAAAAATTCATGCACTCATCATTAGAAAAACAATGCTGAATACAGCAAGTATCCCACAGGAAGAAATTTGGATTCACTGCTGGTCTGTTATACCCAACATCTATACGCAACAGACTGCACCAACCGAATATACCTTTTTCGGTATCGGCAGAACCGAAAATTGGAGAAAAACTTATTTAAATAAAACCAAATTCAAGAGTTCCCGGAAGACATTAAATCGGCAGAATTTTACTCATAATGTAAAAATGATAATTGACAATTTGTTGCAAATAATGATCAATGTATAATTGAGTAACGTGTTGAATAGCAATTTACTAAGTAATGGCATAAATTATTTATGATTCAAGCTGATAAAATGAATTACATTTATATTTATACAAAATACTGTATCCTTATTCTAAAAAGAAATAGATTCACGCTGTGGTATACACCATACTGATTAATGATAGATTAACAACCCTAGGTGTGTAATCTAACGTGGTTTCGTTTTTAGTTAAAAAAAAACATGATCTCCTATTCAGGCTTGTATTTCTTTTTCCAGTGTAAAATTTCATTATCTCAAATCTGTCCTCTATCACATATCAGTTTCATCTCGTGATTCGATCTTAAAAACGAGTAAAGACATTTGGCGTAATGATCAGATTGAGGCAGGAAATTAAGTAATATTTCAGTATTGATTCCTATGCCCAAAATGTTCATATCTGTAAACGCATGCTTTTATTGAAATACACTTTTTTTTCCTTTAACATACAGCTTTTTAGGAGTTCTTTGTCAATTCTGGAGTTTCATTGTTGTGATCAACTTTATTCTTTTGTACTCATCAATTGACCAGTTAATGTTTAGTGGAGAGAGATTCATAATTTAAATTGTTCATGTATTTATGCATTTAAATCTATTTGTACTATATTATTTGGTTTCTGAAAATATATATTTTTCTAGGACATTCTGCTTCAACGCATTATGTGCATTTAGAAAATAATAATTCAATTCCTTATTTCCATTCTTAAAATTAAACTTGGTATTACGAGCATTTTGGATAGATTAGTACATGAAAATTAATCTTATCTAACAATACAAACCAGTTTTCTCGCATCTGATCTCTGATACAAGTGTATATTTACTAAGTTTAGCTTAGATTTTAGCACGAGCTATCAGTAGCTACTGAATATAGAATGCACTACTCAGTAATAATGGTCAGAAAGACCAACTTCCTTCGCATTACACCATGATAACCCTCCCTGAAATCTATGAAACAACACATAGAATGTAAAATCAAATCGCCACGGTGTTTATCTCTGCTTTTGCCAACCCCATCTCCACCATCATTATTATGAGGGGAACCTTTATTACTCCTGTACATTATATTCTTTAGTTCTACGACTATCCTCATCTTCTTTCGAGATATAGTTTACACCATCTATGTGTCTGTATGTACAAGTGTTATTTAACCCTAACATTCATGTTTCTGATTATTTTTCATCAAAATCTAAATTACATAGTATATAAAACATTTTTAATGGTCTAGAAACAAAAATATATGGAAATATGACATAATTTACAATTATTAACATAATATATATATATATATATATATATATATATATATATATATATATATATATATATATATATATATATCATAATATAATCACAATTCGGGAAATCATGTCCGATTTAGGCTCATACTACGTAAACATATATATAAGATACAAAATTATAAATAATATATAAACAATAAAATGTACAGAGCTGAAAATTATTTTGAGGTGAAAATGAAAGAAGTCCTAACATTAAATAATTCAATCATTTTTAGGTATTTATAAAAACATCAACTGAGATATTATACAGTATGTGATAAATATATTCGCATTATATTGCCATTTCTATTACCATATTTCATTGGTTTCATTAATGATTATTATCATTTCCTCTGGCTTTTGTGTCGAGGAAAGCTAATATAGATTCCAAACGCAGATATTGATTTCGGTTTAATGTGTTTTTATATTACGTGTTAAATACTAAGAAAATGAAAATCAAAAATCTATAAACATACAGATTTATACTTTCATTAATATCCTATGTACACAGATCTGTACGTTGCAGTGTATCTCAAGTTTTATATTAGCTTATGTATATATTTTAATACTTCAGTATAAAGAAAATATATTTGATTTCTTGAGCCGAAATTTTTTACGATTCACTATTTTGTTTTTCATTTTTGCCCTTAAGCCAATACACGTTCTTCAGCACAAATCTGTAACTTTAGCCACAAATAATGTTTAATGACTCGAAACAAAAGAGAATAAATAAGAAATATGAGAAAATGAAAAGTTAATAACCAAAAACATCGAACTCAAAAGGAACCTATGAGAATAAAAATGAAAAAAAAACAAGCAGGCATAACTCAGTCCGGGTAAAAAAAAATTGAGAGAGAGAGAGAGAAAGAAGTGTGGAGAAAGAGAGAGTAAATAATAATGAAATGGGGGAAAAGATTAGCAATTGTAGCTACAAAAATATCTCCCGATAAATTATACATCCGAAAAGTAATATATATATATATATATATATATATATATATATATATATATATATATATATATATATATATATATATATTTATATATATATATTTATATATAAAACAGCCGAAAAAGAAAACTATTCTGGTAAAACAGGAAAAAATAAAGTTAAAGCATGTAACCAAGCCAGAAATCAATATATATATATATATATATATATATATATATATATATATATATATATATATATATATATATATATATATATATATATATATATATACTGTTGTGTATCCTCAAAAGAAAAGTTTAGTGTAACTAATACTTGCGCTAATGTATTGGCATCTTTCAGGTGAGTTTTCTTTCATTTGTAGTCATTTCCCCGGCTTTCACAATTGTTTTTCTTTCTATTGTGTCATACTGTTAACCAGTGAAATTTTAGATTTGTGTTTTCTGTGTTTTATCAGTTAACACTGCAGTTGTATTCCTTTGTACAGATATCATATTCTACTCATCTAGGCTTGGTTTTGCTTCTCTTTCAACACTTCAACATTTCTTTCAACAAATCCTTTCTTTATATTTTTCTTTTCTCCCACTTAGCTTCACAATTTATATGTTCTTCTTTCTCTCGCTTGTTCCCTTTGCCTATTAATTCGTTCTTATCACTCTCATTAGCTACATTAATCAATAAATGTTGCTACCAGCCTTACAAAACAAAATAGATTTATGTAAGCGCTTTCACGTCGTGCTCTTTTTCTTAATTTATAAATATTTTGCTATTTTTTTTTAATTTTGGTTTATTTATTGTTCTTCCTTATCATTATTGATATAGTTCAGGTATTTATATGTTCATACCAAATGCCACAAATCTTTATTAATGGATGTTGAATGACAACATATCTCCTCAGTTCAACAATAATTGTTTCAGTAATCACAGATTTGACAGCCATTCTTGGTATTTTCATCTCCATCCAAATGTTGCAGACACGCCTCTCATTTTCCCCCAATTACTAAAAGTTTCAACATAATTCCGAGATCACAAACAAGTACTTATCACTTTCCAACCTTTCACTTAGGTCTTCACATTGTCGTCCACGGACACAGTCACATTTACGTTCTTGACCAGGTTTTATTAACTTTATTGCAACTATCAAATTATTTTCCACTTACATAGGGAGTAAATATGGATATTAAAATCCCAGAGAATGAATAATGGTGTTGCTAATTTTCAATAATCGTTCTTACAAAATCAAAGGTAATAGGATTATATTATATATTCACGTGTCCTCTGCGTAACCATCTAAATTAAGGTTCTTCTATTATTGATCTGTTATTTATTCAGATTCAAATGCTTCAACGGTCGTCTTCGACTAAGGTCATTTCACTTTATCACTATTCTTTATCTGACACAATAATTTCGATTCTGGATATTTCTAAATTTGCGCAACATCTACATTCAAAATATCAGTTATCCATGTACAACATATTTTTTGAAGTTTTTCTTTTAGTTCCTAGTTTGTACTCTGCATAAAAAAATTATTAAAAAAAACATTTACGGGATGAAAATTAAGTGGTATCAAATTCACAGCGAAAATCTTTACTTTTTAGTTTTCTTTTTCTTTTTCTTTTTTTTTTTTTTTTGAATAGGCTCTTTCTTTTGCTATTTTTACGTGCACCTTTGTTATCCTATTGCAAGAAATTTCCATTTTATCTGCAACTGAATTCTTTATATTTCGTTCATAATTTCGTTTTTTTTTTCAGGCTTTTATATAATTATTGACTTAGCTGTAGTCTTTCGGTGTGAATATTTTATGTTTGCGACCAAGCACCTTACATTTTGCAATAATTTCTATTATCGTTCATGCAATATTATTTAAAAACTTATATCCGTTTTTGCCCAGATCTAATTTAGTCTTAAGTTCAGCCATTCTTACTTTGTATATTGTCTTCTGGCACACACGCACCTGCTCCAAATTAGTCATGTCATATTGCAATGTATTTTTTCCATTGTTTCTCATTTATATCTGTATACTTTTTCGTTATACAGAATCGCCCTATTCTGGCACTGGTGAAGCCATTTGAATTTAAACATAAAATTTCCTACAACTTCTATTATATTTAGCCAATATTTCAGTCTTATTTGATGTTTCTTCGATACACCACATCCTTTATTTTAATTTTATAAAAATGTATTGTAATTTATTTTCACTGTGTAAATTTTAATCTATGCTTGAATCTTTTCGCTTTTGATTTTTACGCTTTATTAAACTATGTATCATTTGTTAATCATATATTGATATAACATAAACATATGTATTTCAGTTCATGTTAAAATAGTAATAGAATTTATTAAATTTGATACTTATTTTATTTTCCCCATACATATTCTCGCATACGGATGTGGTCATTTTCCTCTAACATTAGTCGCATCATTGTGCTTAAGAATCCGTGTATGATTCTGTTAAATCGTTCGTATTTATTTCGAAAGTGGTATAAGTATTTTTAACGTTTCTAGCATGGTCATTCGTATTGTCCCTACATAACTATTAAAAAGAATAAATTAAATAATGCCCTAAACTTAGCAAAACAGTTTATGACTATCCACAATGAAAATATAAATATAATAAAACATGATAAATATCTATGTTATAATACAATAAAAATATTGACCAAAAACGTCCAAGACAATAAAAAATAAATTTTACGGGACATCGAGAATCTTTGATAATGCTGATGGACGCGATCTGGTATGCATGTACATAATCAGCAAATTAGTAAATATAATAAACATAAAAAGATACGGGAGTAGAGAGGGACACAATGGAATATGAAGAGCAGCACTATAGAAAAAATACGAAAATAAATAATAAAGTCTTGAAATTTCTAAGATACATAATTGATATAAAATGCAACCAAAAAATGATAAATTTCCTAGACAGAACCTTCATCCGAAACAAAGGAAAATAAAAACCATACACAAAATCCTGTAACAACCCAATATATATTAACAAATATTACAACCACCGCTTACCGTATTAAAAATATACCTATATTTATAAATAAAAAAATCAATAAATTCTAGCAACTTAAACATATTCAATGAAAATAAAAAAAGATACGAATAAATCCTAACAAACAACGGATATTCAAACGAACTAGAATGCAAAAACGAAAAACTACAAGCAAAAACAACAGAAAAGGAAATATAATTTGGTTCGAAACCCTACAAAAACATTTAAAAATATAGGCAAAATATTATTTCAACTAATTGGCAATCACTTCTCTAAAACAGTAAATTATTAAACATTATTAATAAATATCAAAATTAGTTAAAGCAGCAGGGTGAAATAATAACTTAGCACAATAAAAATACTCAAAAAGATCAAAAACAATTAAACAAAATTATAACACCCAGCAAAATAACATCACAATATGCAAGTGCAGCAACAAAAATTCCCACATAACAATACATGATTAACCAACAACATAATATACAAACTACTGTATCTAATAATATTAACAGACATGATAAAAATATAGCTGCTACAGGAAAAACACCAAAAGAAAGAAATTACAATCACAAAATGTTCTTTGATTGAAAATTTACACAAGCAATAAAACTTTATCAAGATACATATGGAACCATAAAAAAACTATATCCCCATCAAAATAAAATGGAAAATTGCCAATAGGAAAGCCCTTACTGTATTAACAGTAAAAAGAGCAAGTCATGTTTAGAGGAAAAAATTAGCAGAAAACAAAATAAACTCTTAAAAAGACAACTTAAAAACTAGTAAGTATAAGCATATAAATAAATATTTAGTTGCCATTTAAGCACTAAATAAAAATAAATAAACAAAATAAAATATAATATAAACCTCAAAAATAACTAATATAAATAAAATATAAAATAATTAAACAAATAATATAAAAAAATATAAATATAAAATAAAAACAAATATTAAATATACACCGTAATATGTAAGTATATATATATATATATATATATATATATATATATATATATATATGTGTGTGTATGTGTGTGTGTGTGTGTGTGTGTGTGTGTGTGTGTGTGTGAAAATATATAGAAAATAGGAAAGAACTGCACCACAGAACTGGATGAGCAATATAGCAGGCTGATCCATTTGAAAAACCCTTTCAGAAAAAATAAAATAAAAAAACAAATAAATCTCTATAGACACGTAAACCAGACTAGACGTAATCATCTTCCGTTTTAAATTTAGACACCTCAACCTTACCCTGACTTGACATCTATGAATGTAACTCTATACTGATACAAATTATTAACACCCTGCCCCCCTTTTATATATGAAAAATCGCGCTGGCCGTTACCATGGAAATTTTGATTTCAATAATGAATATGCTATTAAAACACGTAAATTTCAGAAATAAGTTATTCCAAAAAAAATTTCGCTTGAAGATGGAACAAAGCTTACTTTAATTCAGTTTAATTCAAATAATTATATTGAAGTTTTCGGCTCTTGTTTTGAAACATGAGAACTCTTATGTAGCGTGTTGGAATCATATATATATATATATATATATATATATATATATATATATATATATATATAATCGTCTCTCCCGTCGAGATTCGACGTATGAGGGTCAAGCAGATCAGTTTCCAGGAAACCGACAGCCCAACACCGGCACATGAGATTTGATTAGTGAAAGCCTCGTGCAGGACCATCCACACTTTTTGGAGGGACGAATACAGAGACCTTGTGCACCGAATGCCACAAGGTTCCCAAACGACCCTCCACAGGTTTTGAATTCAGAGTTGTCCATCTCCTAGACCAGTTACCATCCAAGGCCATAGAACCGAGTCTGTCCTGCTATTTTACCCATAGCTGGAGGGAGAGGATACATACCTTTCCCAAGGGTATTAGCACGTAAGTGAATGTAATGGATTCGACTGGAATTCGAACTCGGCTCTCCGATTCCTCAATCCAAGCCGATATCCATTACTCAATCCAGTGCCTCTTATAATCATAGTATACATACATACACACACATACAACGACAAATATAACCTTCCATACTTAGTTAATAAACAAAAATAAAACATTAAATAGATAACTTATAAACAAATAAACAATTTCCTACCACACACTATTTAAAATATATGTGTGTGCATGCGTTTATGTACGTGAGTCTGTATGTTATATACGATATATACATTTATTCAAACAACAAAGAAAACACTCCATAAACCTATCTACCCATCATTAATATCTTAACATTTGGGAAAAACACATTTCTATTTAAGCACTAATCATATATTTTAACAAAAAAAAAAAACACGTGTGCCTGTGTTTATAAACGTTTTCGACACAGAGGGAGTACTGACAACAGGTAAAGAATGAGGGGGCAAGAGCAGACCTCATCATGACCCTTTATGAACAAGCGCCTTCGGAGCTATGTCCAGATCGCCGCTCATAACTTTGACTGAATCTCCAAATGTCTTCAAGTGGACATCCAGCCCGAACTACACCCCAGGAATATGGACGTGGCCGTCGGTTCAACTGAAGGGCTCTGGAAGATCAACGCCCTGCCAAGCACCTAACCGGAAGCCGGAAGACTTATCTTAATTAATTATGGCCCCCTGAACTACCCGTGCCATTCAAGTGCCTTCTGCACCACCTCAATGTCCAACACGACATGAAAATAGATAGTTTATCGGCTTACGCGGAAACATTAGCTCGAGCATATAAATAAATATTTAGTTGCCATTTATAATAACATAAATAAACAAAATAGGGTCACTGATTCTACATAGGGCCAGTCTGCCAGCGGAGAGGTTGCAACGCCTAAGCGTAAAGTAGGGTCGACAGAAGACAACGCTGGAGGACCGACCGTGACAGTAAAATAGTGCTTGACCGCATCCCGTTCAGCTGCACCACAGAACTGGATGAGCAATATAGCAGGCTGATCCATTTGGAAAAGTCGGCTTTGCATTCGGCGATCTGAAAAAGAGCTACAGGTACTGATGGTCGAGCTTGGACTGATCCTAATTGATAAACACGGCACCAGCGTCGCCATGCACTGAATTTTCAGCCCTTCACAAGTCTGTTCTGGTCCCAAATGCATCTCGGCAACTGACGGCAAACGTTCCGTCAAAATTATTTAACTGGCTTTAGCAGACGGAGGTAAACTTGACTAAAGGAGGTAAACTTGAATAAAGGATTCAAAAGACCTTCCTCTGTGTGGGAGGTATCTCACGAGGGCTTGTCTGTCAATGAAACGAATGACATCCTCCTCGGGAAATACAGTGTTTTTTTTTTATGTTTGGAATGGTTTGGACGAGGTGGAGGAATAGAAAGCTGGCGGATCTCTAACGGGGGAAATGGGGAGTCACTTCGACTTACCTTTGTTCCGGTCTTCTTTTATGGTTAACACATCAGGGGCTGAATGAGACAAGGCATATTCCATGGCTCGTTCCGCACTTCTTTGCCCGGCTTTCTTTTCTTTTTAAACTTTCTCCTTCTTCGACTATCTCCTTCTCCCTCCTGCTTTTCAAGAAAGAGGAACGAGGCGTAGGCATTTCGTCCTCCCCTTTATCAGATTCAAACTGCAGTTGTTTCGGCAATTGTTGCTGCTGCGTTTTATGCTATTGTTTCTGAATCTGTTGTTGTTATTTTTTTATTCTGGTGCTGTTGTAGTTTCTGGTGTACATTCCAATGCTGCTGTTGCTTCTGCTGAGGCTACTGTCATTGTTGTTGATTCTGCTGAGGTTGCTGCTCTTTTTGTTGCCGTCGTTGCTTCTCCATAAAATGCTGCCCCTCTTTGTGGGCATCCTGCTGGTAAGAAGGGGTTGCAGCCTTTGCGTCCCTCCAAGCGACCTCCTTCCATTCACCGAAGCCTTTGGGGGTTTTACTACATACCTCTATCCTCACTGCTTCCGTTGATTATATTGGCTGCGGTTGTGTCGAATCAGATAGGTGTCCCGTGGCGCCACAGGACCAGCAGTCGGTTCGTCAGCCTTCAACAATTATCAGTATTTTCCTGTCCCGACACGTGTCAGGGATCTTCTAAAACCTTTTACGGGGCATTGTAACATGAAGGACAAAATCCTCAGTTGCAATGCACGTTTTCCTTATAACAGGGGAGACATTCCCGACCTATCCAAATTTCGAGTAGCTACACAGGCGATCCTTGATAATATCGCTGTGTACTATGTGACTGAAGACGGACAGTCCTTGTAGTTAAAATGCTGCCGGCTAAATGACTGACCTTTTCATTTACTAGCAGGATGTCCCACCAAGCATTATACAGCTTGATCAGCATTTTTGGCCCTATTTTTAGATATTTCAGAGGCTCCTCCATCATATCTCTACTGAGCCCAATCAATTTCCGTGTTTTCACGTCGGTGTACAGCAGGAAAATTGGCCTTGTTGCTACGGCATCTAAAGCCTCGGGAATTGTGAAAAACTTATTCCCGTTCACATATTATTCGCATTTTGAGCGTTGTTGGACATAATAGGACGCATCATTTTCGAGCCTATTCGCGGTCCAACTGTTTTTTTGTTTCTGGAGACTGTTCCACTGGTTCCTCTGGTGGCTGGTGAGAACTTTCCACCATGGTGGTCTGTTTGACACCACGCCAAACATAATCTGTAATGTATATAAAGAAAGAAACGTGGTGTGCGTAGATGTTTGTAGAAAATATCAATTATTTGATGTTATTGTGGAGTCTACTAATAATAATTTCTCTTCTTCGTTATATAAAAACACTTGCGAAAATTTCTTGCGATTTTACTAGTCAATGTCCTCTCAGATATAAAATACGTCTTATTAAAAATTCCCTTATGCGAGTACACAAGAATTCATCCTGTCGTCTACTTTTATTTAAAAAACTTAATAATGTGAAATAAATGGTTATGAAAACAATCTTATCAATTACCACATTAGTCATTTTATTTCTAAAGTAATCGGTAACAACACTGAAGACACAGAAAATACAAAATCTCTAAGATTGTCTACATTAATAAAATGCATAGAAACTACATGCAACACGAAACTTGACTTAGAGACATTATAAAGAAATTCACAAATCCTGTTGATAAATATAAGAAAATTAAGTTATTTATTGTAAAACTAAATAAAACTGCTAAACTCATTGTCAAAAATACTAATTCATCTGCAAGATCTACATTAGAAAGAACCAATATTATTTACGAATTTACATGTTCCTTAAAGTGTTCCTGACCAATCTAAATTGGTAAATAATTATACTTGTTATAGTACAACATTATTAACAAGAAGAAACACCTTACATCTCTCTGATCATAGCTCATATATGTCTCATTCAAATAGACATGGGACCTACCAAACTCTGTCGGTAACATAATCGTTGATAATACAGATATAATAGCATCATCCGCAAGTACAAAAATGCTAAAATAATGGAAGCATTATTAAAAAAAAACAAAAAATGAAAAAGAGAACATTCAATAATATAAACTATGAACACGGTCACAATGTGTTGATCGTGTTTGGAAAATAAAGCATTTAGCGTTCTCCCTCAGAACATTGTCAAAATCTGAGCGCAGACATCCAGCTGTCGATAAGTGACTAATGCCTTAATCAAGGCGCTAAAAATGTCGACATTTATTAAATCGTCACTGCGTTTAAACAATCACTGACCAAATGTCAGTCTCTTTTATGTTTAATTGCAAGGCATTAAGCAAGATAAAAAATGAAAAGATAACGAGATGGAGGGTAGAGCTTTCGTGTTTTTCCTTTGACGTTTTTTATCGGTCGGGAACGGAAAATGCCACGCTGGACGCGCTGTCAAGAGAGTGGGGATCAATAAAGGGCATAAAAAAATCTACAAAATGTTCATAACGGTCATAAGGCATCACGAGAATGATGTGTCTTTTTTTTTTCACTTGAGGCCGTGAAACGAATAACAAACAGTTGTCAGATTTTCAAACTACAAACCAAAACCGGGAACCCTAGTAAAAGCTACACAGCCATTTCAACTTCTTCGAACTAAATCTCGAGACAAATATTTACTAACTGTCGTTGACGTGTACTCGCGATTCCTTTTTCCTGTACCTGTACAAATGTACGTGCAAAAACGATCATATGCTGTATTTTCTCACTGTTCTCAATATTCAGAACGCCAGCTTATATTCATACAGTTCACGTGAATTCTTTTATGTCCGACCAAGTCAGAAGATAGATTACAGCCACTCCTTGTACCTATTGGTATAGCGAGTGGACGTAAGCTGGACTACAACATACAATCTTCAAGGGAATGGACATTGCAAGAGATACAATGGCATAATATTTAGCAATTGAAAACCCAAACCTTCCAATTAGACATTGAGAAGATGTAACAATCGAGGCTCTGTACGCTATAAGAACCCTATTGTGTACAAGACCTAATGTAATATTTCACGATTTTTAAAAAAATTTCCAAGGCGAAGTTAGATCGGGAACTTCCACCATTCATCATTCTTATGGTCAGGTATGTTTTACTTAGAAACCATATTTGTCAAAGCAAGTATGATTCCCCTGCGAATAAGCTTGATCTACTCCAGACAAACCTACACTATTCGTGAATCTAGCACCCCGACACAAGACAAGAGAAGCTATTCCGCTCAAAGATTTAACCCTGAAAGAAAGAGGAGCAGCTCTCCCCTGAACTAATATCTCTCCCTTTTGATAGTAAAAACGACACAATGCCCCTGGATACAAAACCCCGATAGTGACGATTCAGATATCGACACCAGATTAGCTCTCTCAAAACGAGAGCATAGTACAACAGACTCTGAAAAGCAGCTTTCAGAATGAGAGCATCCCACATCAAGTAGGAGACACAAACAATGAAACGAAATACTTCTAGATGGCTCTTTCCGTAACAACTGAAAACCCAGATCAGTAGCCGCCGAGACGATCCCAGAGAATTGTCAAGTTGTCTACTGCTGTATGATTTGTCATCATTTGTATGTCACGCCGCCTTCGCCAAAACAGCAAGATTTTTCAGTTACGTTCAATAAACTCATATTAAGCCAAACTAGACTACATTACATTTAGTATCAGTATTTATTTTAAATTTGTTTGTGTAACTGTTTCCCTTTTACTTTTTTTCTTTTCACATCCTTCTTGCACAACAGTAACAATTCAAGATGTAATTTCCCCTACATAGACATCTATATGACAAACCCGTATTCCTTTTTAAGTTTAAATCATTTAAAAAAAATATACTAGTTATTTTTATTATCTGTTAAATGATTTTGCTTTATTCAGGCAGTTGCTTGATTGTTTTGTTAGTCCTTACTTTATAACCTTTAATTCTTTGAGGTTTAAACATTGTATTCCATTATGAGTGAACGCCTTTCTTTTCACTGTTCTCCGATGCACTACCATTCATCACTCCCCTTAGTATTCCCAAATATTTCAACGGGAATTTGGTTAGGGAAATCTCATTTCGTTGAATCTTTAAATATATTATTCTTTCACAATTTTCTCTCAAACTAGATTTTCCGTTTGGTTTAGTTGTTGTCAGTTCATGGATTACTTGTTTTATGATAGATTATTGTACATTACTATTATCATTAAAAGTTTCCCACCACCACCATTTTGTAACTTATTTCGTATCTTTCCAGCTTATTACTTTCTGAAATATACCTTGCTTACTAATTAACATTATATTTTCGCTTTTTAGTTTTCCAAAATTCTGTCTTATATTTCTTATGCCATTTAATTTTTCTGTCTTTTTATTCCATTATTAATTTTTATATACTTTATATTTATTTTCATTACTTTCTATTTATTTTTCATTTCTTGATTACGCATCTTTCTCTTAACTTTTTTTTTCAACAGTTTCTATTCCTTTTTACGCAACAGAAATTTTACTTTTTATTACTTTTAACAATCGAATGTTATTTGGTTAATATTTAAATAACTTTCGTTCCTTTTTACGATTCTTGTTCCATATTTTACATATATTATCGAAAAAACATGTGCTATACATGAACGATAAATGCAGAAAAACGTTGACTACAGGGAAGTGAACAATTGGCGAGGAATAACACACAGCCAGAGTAAATTGGGTTATGATAGAATTAGTAATGATAAAATCTGTAATATCCTTACCAATTACAATTTTCTTAATTAAACTGACATATATATAGAAGCGTAGTGGTTATCCTAACGTAAAAGGGTATTGACGATTTCAAAGTGGACGCGAAATCTTTGCATTCATGTTCGCACTAATACACTTAGAATCCATTGCATCTCGCTCTAGGATGGTTTGGCTGCCACTGTGCGAGTAGGTTAATCCTGAATCTGAATCCATTTGCTTGAGGAGCTACCAACTTCATACAATAAATCCTACTTCTTACAGGAACTACAGTAGAACAACTAACTGTTATGTCGCTGTATTCCACTGGGAGTTTTCTTAGATATATTAGACATGATGATAGATTACGGTTGAGAGCTGCCAGATGCCATGCAGTTTTGATTTCCATGTCAATACTCTTTTCTACATGTTAGAATATATAAGCACTCCACTAGATATAGAGAATTCTTGCAAAATATATATAACCTGTTTTAAAGAATATATATACGCTCACATTCTAGAAATAGAAGTATTCAAGCGAACTATCCAAGATATATTTTAAAAGGTTAAAGTTATTAGTATAATTATAATTAAATCATAAAGCATGTAAAAGTCGGACAGAAGAAAGGGACAACAATCCTACTCACATGCAACTCGAGATTCCCTTGTTTCGCTCTTCAGGTTGTTTAAACGCAATCGTCCAATATCAATATACACTGAGTGTTTTAGAATAATCAAATAAGAGATTTCTAAATTGACTGCACGTGACATAAATTTTACAGAAATATTTTATGTTCATTGAACATAACAATTGCTATTTGTTTCTAGTACATTTGACAGTATTTTATAGTATTTTTATCTTTTTGCATTTTAGAAATATTTTGATCAATCGAAGCAGAAAATGCATTAAATTTTATTGGTATTTTTGTTGATATCTCATATCTACTTCGAAATAGTTGTACCATATTTCAACCGACATATTTGACTATATAGAATATAAATATAGGGTGAATCAAAAATACATTTAAAAATTTTGTTGGCGAGTTCTTCACACTGAAACAAGGTAAAATATTCGTATAAACATATGTCTAAAAGGCCACCGTTGTACCTCAACTCAGCAACTCATAACACCTATTCAGAATGTCCTCCGCTTACTTATAAACACGCATGTATCCGTCGGTCATTGACTGGCGGACTGTTTCCAATACACCAGCAGGTTATCGAATGGGTTTACAGTTCCCTAAGATGCGTTGAATAAGCGTTTCTGCAGTATTAATGCATGCTGCATAAATTAATTATTTTAAGATTGAGGTCAAGAAAATATGCAAGCTATGGAATCCGTCTTCCCTTAACTATCAATCTTTCATGGTAGATGACAGTGAGTGCACCAGAAAAATGTAGTAAAATGTTCTGGAACCCCTTCAGGCATGAGCCAAATGTGCCTTCGTATTAGCAGGGGAACATCCTTTGTTGTGTCTGAAAGTGTATTCGAAATAAAGACACTGTAGACAGCTTCTGTAAGAGGGGCTGGGAGAAAATATCGACCTAACATTCAATCACCAAGAATACCAGCTTACACATTAATCGCAAAGTGATGCTGGTGTCTAGCCTGTATTGTACTATGGGGATTCCGATCGGCTCATAAATGTTTGATATGTGTGTGGGGGTGTATGTAACTGAGTTAGTGAGTGAGAAACAGATACACAGAGAAGGAGAGAGAGAGAGTTTGTAACCTGTTTCTCTATCAATTTTAATCATCAGTTAATCATCTTAAAGATCATAGTTATATATACGTAGACTAGAACACCAGAACGTAATATTTTCATAGAAAAATTAGGTTGGTGCAAAAATAATGACGTAATAATGTCGGTTTTTCACGTATTTTTTAACGTCAAAAAACGACATTATTACGTCATTATTTCTGCACCAACCTAATACAAGTAAAATAATATTTTCATGACATTTACAATACAGGGTATTTCAAAAAGAATACGCCAAAATAATCACGTGATGTGTCAAAAACGAAAAAATTACAAACCTCTAGCATAAACACATGTGTTGTATATACATTCAAGTTTCATTTCATGTTTTATAAGCGCTCAATGTGGCCACCACCGGCAGCGCCGACAACATTAAGCCGATATGAGAATTCCTCCCAACCGCGCCTCAGTATGTCACGGTCCACCGTGTTGATTGCAGCTGTTATTCGATCTTTCAAGTCATCGATACTTGCTGGAAGTGCTGGAATATAAACTTGGTCTTTAACATACCCCCACAAGAAAAAGTCACACATAGTGTGGTCCGGGGATCTGGCAGGCCAAGCACAGAGAGTAAGGTCTTTAGCACCTCTCCTCCCAATCCATCGCTGAGGCATGTTTTCATTCAGATAAGCTCTAACTCCGAGATGCCAATGGGGTGGTGCTCCATCTTGCTGAAAAATGAAGTCATTCGAATCTGCTTGCAGTAAAGTGAATAGCCAGTTTTGGAGAATTTCGAGATAGGTTTGTCCTGTAATGGTGTTTCATTCAAAGAAAAAGGGACCATAGACTTTGTCTTGAGACACAGCACAGAAGACGTTAACTTTAGGGGAATCTCTTTCATGCTCAACAGTTTCATGTGGGTTCTCTGTTCCCCAAATGCGCACATTGTGACGACTGACTGTGCCTCTCAAATGGAAATTCGCTTAGTCACAAAAAACTAAACGGGAAAAAAGTTTCATCACCTTCCCCCATCTACAGCATTGACTCACAGAATGTCCTCCGCATCACCTTGTCATCATTAGTAAGTGATTGGACGAGGCTTAGTTTGTATGGTTTCATGTGTAATCGTCTCTTTAACACACGCCAGACAGTGGTATTAGGGATGGCAAGCTGAAGACATGCTCGACGTACGGACTTACGTGGGCTGCTCTCAAATGCATCATGAAACATCTCCACTTGCTCCTCTGTGACACGTGGTCTTCCAGGACTCTTACCTTTGCACAGGCACCCACTCTCTTTAAACTATCTAACCCACCGTCGAATGCTCTCACGATGGGGCGATTCAATGCCGAATTCTGTTCTGAAAGCACGCTGCACCGTGACATTGGCGTTTGTTTTCTCGAACTCAAGCACGCAAAACACCTTCTGTTGAGGAGTCGCCCTTTTGATTGATCTTCCCACAATTCAGCTGCACCGGAAGTTATACTAACGACAGCGGTGACACTGACACCCAATCAAACTTTGATAACTACTCTATCAAATAACCACTGATTCAGTCCACTACAATGCTGCAGACCTGAAAAAACAGCGTAATGATTTTGGTGTATTCTTTTTGAAACACCCTGTATATATAAAATTACATATTTTACATGGGTATAATTTTCTATGTTTTTTTTTTTCAAAGTGACTCTGCTGAAATCTTTAAAAGGATTTTCATAAAAGCCTTTACATATTTTTTCTGAGTAAAATACTGTTACTTATTTTGAAGTGAATAATTATAAGAATTTTCAGCACCTGCTAAAGTTTGTGTGTGCGTGAGTAGCGAATAATGCTAATTATAAATGTCAAACACACTTTTCGTTCGATAGTCTTAAATGTTGCATATGAATAACTTTCTGGAAACTGATAGATATAAACGGTACAAGTACAAGAAACTATTTATTAATGCTTGTATTATTATCCCGAAAACTACTTACGCTATCTCGTAATTTATGCAATTTTATCTTAGGTAATTCCCTTGAGCGTGCATCAACTGGCTCACAAAGTGGATCTGTAAATGTTATTATTCTGTTCGTTTCACATATTCAGTTCTTAATCTTCAAATCTTTGGGTAGCATTTAACATAATTCTTATTTAAATCAAAATATATATTGACTTCGATAAGTTTGGTACAAATCCAAACTAGTTAGGCATCCAGTCAGATCCAATGCCAATGTGGTATCGAATTATTCACTGAAACAATATTCTTATATTTTGCCTCTCCAATAGACGAGAGTATGTAAATCAACACTTCAACAGACGACGAAAAATGAGACACTGAACTCTGATGCCCATTGGGATAGTAAGATGCTTTTCAATAGCTAAGCGAATTATTACGAAACAAAACAAAAATGTAGGAAATAAAGAAAAGATTAATGAACTGTTATGTAATATCGGTGCTCCTATATGGCAGCGAATGCTTGACAATCTGAATACAGGTGGCACGTAGTATCGGAAAAAAGACTCTTGTAATATTCAAGGCATATAATACAGAAAGGGGTTTATAAAATTTGACATTCACAGGAAATCGTAAAGGCAACGGAGAGAGAGAGAGAGAGAATTAGTGCACAATCTTCCTAATTAGCTCGTGTGAATGTTTGATGGAAGAGACATTCTCTAACATCTCTATCTCTTATCAAAGTTTGTCTATTTGTTATTTTCCCCAAGGAAAATAACAAATCGACAAACTTTTGTAAGAGATACAGATGTCAGAGAATTGTAGTGTCATGTTTGCCCATATTCTGAAGTATTAAGAAACAGCATACATGTCCTAGAAACAAGTGTTAAGAGCTAAACTGCTATTTAATAATAATATTCCTATATGGAAGGAAATGCGGTACAATATTCTCGGTTATGAAGAGAAGATTTCAGGAAACAATGTTGTATCTTTAGAAAGGTGCTTTCTATACTATGGACGGATTATGTGATCAACGAGGAAGTTTTGTTTTTAGGAAAATGGGAACAAATTAAACGCATATACTTAGAATCAGAGATATTTAAGATTTATTTAAGATTCTCAATAGAAGTAGATAGCTTTGCCTATCACTCAGTTCACACACCTCCTCGGTCTTTTCTAAAGGAATAACTGTTTGTTCCCTGTTTCCTGTTTATGTTTGTATTTCTGGTACTTTTTTTCCCTTATCTTTCACTCTTAGTAGACACTTATGTCTTTGTGGCATGGTCACCTTGCTTGGGGTGATGTGATAATATAATGTATATATATTCAACAGAACGGAAATGTTTTCGCAAATTTTAAATATGTATTTTTTTAAATGAATATGAAAATCTCGTTTTCTTTAGAAGTTCTAAAATAAAATTAAAGTTAAATCACTGTATTGCACAGTTTCCGTATTGTTTCATAATTTCGGAAAAAAATTATCTAAATGATTTTTATTTTAATATCATTGAATCGCTTCACTTTCCGGCGTTTCCTTTTGAAATATGCATAACTCAAATAGACAATGATCAGTGACTGACCAAATCAAATTCAAATTTCAAGAATATGAATTCAAAGAAACTGATTAAAAAAACAAAAGTATAGAAAATAAATATTCATGTGATTTGTTAAGTCTAGAGAGAAATGTCAGCAGATTGAATATTCAATAAAACGACATTTTTTCATTCTCTTAATTCTCGTCTGAATTTTAACTAAGTACATTTAAACTTTCGGCGTACACTGTAATTTGAAGCATAAATAGAATATGAAAAATTAATGTATTCTACATAAAATTACCACATGAAATGTATCAGTCTGCGAACTAGAAAAACAAACTGTATTAATAAGAATACACTTGTAAAGTAATCTTTTTCTATAACAAAACAAAAGCAAGAACTTAGACCAAAATCCGAATAAATAGATTATAATTTTAAAAGTAATTTATAAAGTATAATCGAAATTTAAGAAATGAGAATGTAATTTAGTTAAAATAAGTATTAACTGATTTTCATACAAACTTAAAAGCCTTAAAACATTCGCTAAGCATAGTCTTCTCATACTTCGAAACATAAATGACATTTTTTTTCTCGAAGTAACAGCTTAATTCTCTCCGACTAAACAGATATGTTCTTCAGTTGTGAAAACAGGAATTAAAATATTTTAAAATATTTTCTAAAGAAAATGTTTACAAATGCAACATCAAAACAGAGAAAAAGATTTTTGTTATTACATCATGTTATTACATATGTATAACCTGACAAAATATTCAAGAGGATGACATGGTATTGAAATGGGTACTACGATTACACGGATATACTAAAATCAAACAAGTATGAGAATTTAAATATCTCTTAAGTGTTTTAACGGAGAAAGGAAAGTGTAATATAGCAAAATTTATATGGTTAGATATGTTCGATTCAATAAACACACATAACTACCAAGCTAAAGTATCCGTCCGGTGTAGTTTCTCTATTCGTGCATCAGGTTGTCGTTCTGATCAGAAGAGGAAAATTATAAGTGAAATGGTTAATAAAAAGAAACCATCTTCTCATTATCAATATATATATATATATATATATATATATATATATATATATATAATTATTTAAAATATGATTCCATCGCTACATAAGAGTTCTCATGTTTCAAAACAAGAGCCGAAAACCTCAATATAATTATATGAATTAAATTGAATTAAAGTGCTAAGTTCTGTTCCATCTTCAAGCGAATTTTTTTTTGGAATCGTTATTTATTTGTACTACTGTACGAAATATGGCACAAGGCCAAAAAGGGGGTTGGGGAAGGACTGTCTTCCTCTGTCTTAATTCTAAACTTAGCTAGTCACAGACACGGACCCAAACATACCAGCAATAGTCCTATCAACAAAACAACACATTCACTCCTACATTTCTTACTACATCCACCATAATACCTCAAATTCTCTATGAAATCCTAACTAGTCCCCATATGTACATTTCAAAGTCTGTGGGGGAGAGGGGGCAACAATTTAAAAAAACAATGAATATATGAATTAATACTATTTACATAAAACAAAAAAAAATAGGGTTAGTAATAAAAAAAAACACAATCCCTAATTGTGGCAGAAACATCAGTTAACTGGACGAAATAATTGCGGGATTATAACATTATAAAAAAAACAAGCACGCACACAAACACGCACTCATTTAGACAAAATAACAAATACGAAAACACACACGAAACGAAAGTCATCCCGCGACAACCAGAGAACTGACATCACTGACCACCTAACGACGGAGGGAGTGGCGAATTAAACAAAAGAAAAATAGGGACAGAAATAATAGTGGCCAATGAGCATGCATACCCTAGCTAAGTTAACCAGAAACGGGAAACTAAAGATTCAGACTAAAAAACATTAACTAACCTAATATCGCAGCGGGTTGCCTCTGTTCAACCCAGAAAGGAAAACATCCTGTACCTAACCGACATCCAAGTGCCACTTCAGTTCAGCCTCTTTCACTCTACAGAGTCGCGCAAGATTTACCCACCTTTTGCCGAATTCTGACGAAGAGAATCACCGCCTTTCCGTTCTAATCTTGACTTTAAGTAGATGTTTAAAGTACAAGATCAGTTAGGAAGAGGTGAACTTCTCACTTCCATGAATCCCTTCTGACGTGTCGACCAAATCACGACTCTCATAACTTCTAGCAAGCAATGGAACACATAAAGTTCAGCCTTCGTCAACGGCAGTGCCACATTGCTACAAACAGACGAGGACTCAAGGACAAAGGACTTTCCCTGCAACATGCGAACCATGAGGCACAACGGAGCTACCAACTTGCAATGAAAGAAGACGTGACCAATGGTCTCGACTTCCCCACTACAACGTCGGAAGTTTGGAGATTTCTCCAAGCTCGCTGCGCAAAGCTTCTTGGCGACCCAGAGGGTCCCACGCATCACCAGCAAGGTGAAGGATGCCTCATCGTTATTGAGACATTTCAACCCGGGAGCCCATGGCCACCTCGACCGAGCCTCCTGCTTCGTAAGACCGAGCTCGTCAATCAGATCATCATGAACGGACCCCCTAACTAGCACTTGATATAATGACCTACGAGACAACGGCTGGATGTTGGAGAGGCCATCCAACGGCCGTAAGAGGCGTTTCAGAGCAAGACGACATTCACGGTAAAAGGAGCACTCGGCTCGGGGTAAACGGCGGGCCTCCTCCTCGCACGAGTGCATACTTCTCAAGGATGGGAAATTTCTACGGGCGTTTTCCTTCCATAAGGCGCGCTCCTCATCCGGTTCGCGACACAAATGATCTAGGAACCTGATGCGAAGCATATAGAGACGGATCTCAATGCTAGGCATACCTAGACCGCCTTCAGATGGATGAAGGCAACAGATCTCCCGAGAGACTCTGGCAGCCTTGCCTCCCCACAAAAAAAAAAAGAACAAGAGTTTCACTAACGCCAGCAAAGTGCCAGGCAGAAGTGGAAGCACAGAGAGTCGGTAAAGGAGAATCGGGTAGATATGAGAAACACATACCTCCGCCCTCCCCTTTAAGGAAAAATTCCTCCAAAACCACAAATTAATTGCGATCTCGGCCTTCCCTTGTACCTCCGACCAATTCATTCCCAACTGGATATCTGGACCGAACCAGACGCCGAGTATCTTGACCGGTCCATCCATCCAGTGGAAAGGTCCGGGAAGAGAAACTCCCTTCAACGCACCCAACCGCAAGCCAACAGACTTATCGCGGTTGATCTTGGCCCCTGTCACCATCTCATAACCACTGATTTTTTTGATGACTTCGTTAATCTCAGCTCTGCTCGACACAAGAACCGAAACGTCGTCAGCATAGGCAGAATACCTGGCCGAGGTGGTAGCACCAGGTAGGGAAATTCCGCGCAGAAACGGATTCGCCTTTAACTTGCGAAGGAAAGGTTCCAACGCAAGAACGTAAAGCATAGGCGAAAGCGGACAACACTGACGAATAGATCGAGATACGAAAGTTTCCGATCTTACCCCGTTCACTTCAACCAGCGCACCGGGAGTCGCATACAGAAGACGGATCCAGGAGCGAAAGTCCGGCCCAAAACCGGCAGCCGAAAGAACACCCTCCAGGAATCGATGATCAACCCTATCAAAGGCTTTGGACTTATTCAAATTGATCAGCCCGGCTTCACTGTCGACTTTCTCTATGATCAAGTGGACCATATGAAGGTTGTCCTGAATAGTCCTGCCCTTCACAGCACAAGTCTGTTCGGAGCCAATCAGAATAGACAGGACAAGCTGCAAACGGTTAGCTATGATCTTTGCCAAAATCTTTAACTCTGTATTTAACATAGTTAAAGGGCGAAAATTACCTATCCCATCCCCACCGTTTTTGTCCTTACGCAGCAAGTTGATCACACCCCTGGTGAAGCGTTAAGGTATAGACCCCTGCTTCATCCAGTTGTTGAAAATCAGTTCCAGCAAAGGAACAAAAACAGTCGACTGGCTCAAGTAGACTTCGTAGGGAAGACCATCTAACCCGGAGATTTATCCAGACCAACCTGTTTCAACACTTCCCAGATTTCCGACTCTGTGATGGGACCCTCGCACCTAGCCGCTTCAGCTGCCTCAAGACAGGGAAAGTTGGCTAAATAGGCGTCGAACTGAGCAGGGATCAGACCGGGTTCCGTGTTAAAAAGATCCCGAAAATAATCTCGAAAAGCCTCACATATGCCCGAGTTTGTAGTCACGGTCCGCTTATCCGGCAATGTGACGCACGCGATATGCCGGCGTGAAGCATTCCTACTTTCCTCTGCACGCAATTCTGCGGCCATGTTCGTCGACCGAGAGGACATTCTTTTTAACCTAGCCCTAACTACCAGAGTTTGATCCTTCTTGATAAGCAAGGAGGCCAACTCTGCCTTAGTAAATGCTACTTCCCCACTATCACGGGATTTAACTGCCCGATCCACTCTTTGCTCTAAAGCCGTTTGCGCCGCTAATCTATCTAGATTGGGTCGACGGCTAAAATCGGCAGCAAACGCTCGAATTTTAGATTTTAATTTGTCCCACCAGGCATTTCCCACCACAGCCCCCGTCAGTTCCCTTTGTAACATTAGTAGCAGTTGGTCCCGGAATTCCTGCTCGACAAATAACGAGCTGTTGAATTTCCAGTATCCAGCCAACCTAACCGTAGGCTTAACTAAGCTTACACGGACCCGGACAAGCCTATCATCCGAATAAACTATATCATGGAAGCTTGGACACCCTAAGAGCCCTACATCGACTCTCCTAACTAAAACTCGGTCGAGGTAGCTAGTACGCACACCTACAGTCGAGCTACCACTATTTATCCAAGTCCAAATTACTCGTTGATGGTGCTCATTCCGGTATTTGTCGACAAGATCAAACCCGTCGACAACGTCGTGAAAAGGCTTCACGCCCTAGTTGTTAGTACCCGAATTTGAATTTGATCCTATTCGATCTATGTTGGGGTCAAGGATGGAATTCCAGTCCCCCACTAAAACTACCCGAGGTGATGTAATAAACGTCCCGATCTGCCGAAACAAATTAGGCCGCTCAGTCTGGATATTGGGCCAATAAATCCCTATGAGACGCAAAGCCTTATCCTTTATGGTAACATCCAGCACGCAAAGTCTGCCTACCGGATCTGCGAAGACAAGAGCACACGCAGCCTTCAAATACTTGCTCAACAGCCAAGAGACACCCCTCGAGCGTCCATAAAAACATGCTGAATAAAAAGTAAAACCCTTAGACAGAATGCCTTCATAATCGCGAGAAGAAAAACGGGTCTCTTGCACACAGCATATATTCACCTCTAAGCTCTGAAGGTCACTAGCGAGCCTCACCCTTCGAGACTCGGACCTCAGGCATTCACACTAGCCAACCAGAGAGACATTATCAAATCGATTAGGGTTGTCCTTCAGGATATACGTGGCTGGGGTGAGGACACCGACAGCTCGTCCAATCTCAGTTTCGGACGCCATCTCAGTTTTGACGGTATCATCATGAGACAAGCCGCCGATGTCCGAAGGATATGTTAATTTAAGAGCCCTATAAAGGGATGGGTGAACAAAAACGGGGACCCTCCCTTTAAACTCTTTATTTGTTTCCTACATCTCCGGGTCAAGTAGGTAGTAAGCTGGGGGCAACAATTTTAGAGGCGCTTGGGCCTCATCTATCATGCCCCAAATGCCCGCGTACCCGATCCAGTTCTTATAACGGTCAACACTCTTTTAGCGGATGGGAAATTTTCAGGCACTTCGACGTGCATTCTGTTAATCTGTTTGAAGTTCCAGAAAACTTTTAACGCTTTCGGGTTTCTCGTTTACCCGAAAAGCCTCTCCGCTTGTACCTGGGATACGCGGCAGACGTTTTCCCCTGGGAGATATGGCGGCTTAATTTTCTGTTTCTTCTTGTCAATTGCTGCCAGAAACTTGGGGCTATTTTTTTTCTTTAGAGGAAATTGAGTAGGTGTTGGAATAGGTGTGACTATGGGAGTGGTTGAGGGTTTCATGCCAGAAGGGGTCTTAAAAAGGGAAGGTTTTGTTGATGGATAAGATTTAGACGGTGTGTTTTTCAAAGCTTTGGGTGGAGGTGGTTTGGTGAAAGTTTTGTTGGTAGATGAAGGGGAAGACGGGGCAGAGGATAAGGGGCCCGGTGCCCCCAGCGATTTTTGATTTTTAGCCCGCTTTCTGGCGAGTTTTTCCTTCAGCTTTTTCATATCTAGAACTTTTTGCCAGCTAAGCTCATTCATTTTTTGCGGGGTTGTAGCATTTTCTTCATACGACGCTGAGACGTCGCCCTCAGAGCTGGTAGCGGGAATGGGGCTGTAGGTGTTTTTTATCCCCGAGTTCATGGAACAGAGGCCCCGCTGTCCGGATCTTCCCTTTGCGCCTACCTACGACACGCCATTCCCTCTCTTCCTTCTCCTTATCCACACTTGTGGAAGGCGTCGGTTTTGGGGGTAATGTGGGTAAAGACCCAACCGAGGGATTTTCTCCACCGGTCCGTTTCGCAGGTAGGCCCATTACAGCTAGGGAGGGTATAAACTAAATAAAAACAAAACTTTCTTTTTCTCTTTTCTTAAACGGTACTTATTTAAAAAAAAAATAAAAACGAGAACTGAAAAGAAATAAACAGAAATAAAAAGCAGTACTCCGGTAAGACTTTGTCAAACCGGACTACAAAAAAAAAAAAAAAGTTGGCCGAAGCCAAGAAAAAAAAAAAATCAAACAAAAGAAATAAAGAAAGAAAAATAAAACTTAAGAAATAACTTTACAGAAAAAACTTGGTGGGCCGAAGAAAGTTCGTCAAATTAAGCAATAACAAGTTCGTCAATCCTTGTGGGCCGAAGAAAGTTTGTCGAATTCTGTAATAACAAGTTCGTCAATCTGCAAAAGATAAACAATAGATTCCCAAAAACTCGACACTTCTTGTCAAAAAAAGGTCTGGCAAGTGAAATTTTTTTTGAATCACCAATTCTTAAAATTTACGCGTTTCATAAGCATATTCATTATTAAAATTAACTTGCTCGAGCAATTATTTAAAAAAGTGGGTGCGTAAGGGTTAATAATTTGTATCAATATCTCAGTTTCATTCAAAGAGGTCAAGTCAGGTTAAGGTTGGGGTGTCTAAATTCAAAGCAGAAAATGACATCGTCTAGTCTGGTTAAGTGTCTATGGAGATTTATTTATTTTTTTAATTTTTTTTTTCCTGGAAGTGTTTTGTGCATATAAGAAAACTGACATAATTCGATAACATTTGTTTTTTTGACGACTTCATAAAGGTTTTTTATTATTATTATTATTATTATTATTGGGTAGGGCATTTAAACTATTTATTTAGACAATGTAGTTTAAAATTTGTATTTATTATTTTATTGTTTGTTTGTTTTTTATGCTAATTATTCAATGCGAAAATTTGATGATATCGGCAAAAAACGCGTAAATTTCAAGAATTAGTTATTCCCAAAAATAATTTCGCTTGAAGATGGACCAGAGCTTGGCACTATAATTCAATTGAATTTAAATAATTATATTGAAGTTTTCGGCTCCTGTTTTGAAACATGAGAACTCTTATGTAGCGATGGAATCATATTTTTAAATAAATAATTATATTTAGTCTCAACTTTTGTATAGAGCACTGTTTTTTTTTAATAACAAAAATACTAAATACCTAACGAGCTCTTTCCTATTTTCTATATATTTTAACACACACACACATATATATATATATATATATATATATATATATATATATATATATATATATATATATATATTCGCGTTTAGCTTTATTTACTTTTTTAGTTTTTCTTTTCTGTATTTATTTTTTATCCTTTTTCTATTTTTTATCTTTATAAATTTATCTTTTTTAATGTTTTACAAGGACTTTGTGTTCTTGTTGGGACCTTACAGGATCTCCTTGTGTTTACAAGCAATTGTATTCAGAAATTAATTTCGGAAATATTTTATAGAAAATGCATATTAACAAAATCTATACAATCTCTTCGTCTTATTTATTATCAACACCCCTTCCGTTCAGCGTAGCTTTTCAACTCAAACTTTCGATTTTTTTTTAAGTACTGCACATTAGAACTCACGTATTTTGCATGGTGACAGCTAATATATAGCTGAAATCAGACCAATAATCATTTATAGCTGGGATATACGTTTAATGTGTCGCCTATGATGAGGGCCTGATAATGCAAAGTAACATGTGAAAGAAGGATAATATAATTACATATTACCAAACGATTCTTCTCATTAAAACGATAATGAAGACAAATTAGTTTCCGACAATTCTATAAAGAAATAATTGAAACAATAATTCATATAACCTATTCTTTGATTTTTATATACTTTTATATGTAAGCTAAGAAGATATAAGCAAGTACGTAAGTGAATCCTTAACCTTACGGAAAGAAAATTATATTTGATACGACAAATATTATTTGTCAGTAGAACGCAATGTGCCGATTGTTTAACGTTTCACCTATGGACACATGTAAAGGTATAATATATAAGCGGGAGATAACAGTGCGTACTTAACAGAATAATTTTATTAAAGACAAATGTGTCAATACAGTATATATATATATATATATATATATATATATATATATAATATTTCAATAGTATTGAGAATATTGTGAAAACAGGGATACATTATCGTTCTTTAGAAAAAGTTATATCTGGCTGAATTATTTTATATTTTGCTTCAATTATAATCAAGCGAATGGCTAAAATTTCTATAATCCATACCAACGAGGATTTCCTTTATACTAATAGCGCCATTCCCATAAATTGATATGGACTCTCTGTATTATGATGGATTTGAAGATCAACCGTATCGGAAAAATAGATTTTCTTTTTCATTTTACGCTTATCTGGATAAGTCGAGATTGATTAAATAAAACAGACCAATGTTTTCTTTCTGAATATAGTATGATTTTTAAAAGGAAGTTATCTGGTGTGACATTATTCACTTAAAATGTATTTTATCACGCATATTTATTAGAATATCTTCGTTCGTAAATACGCTTTTAAGTAGGCGCTCAAGGGGGTCGTCAGTGATGTTTTGACTTGGTTCATCAGGGAGTTTCGGGTCTTTCCACATCATACTCCCCATCACCAAGTCGACCCAATCAGGGGAGATCAACCCCTGATTCCCCCTTTTGATTGAACACTAACAGCTACTATGGCCTTTTTAAAGAATAAGAGGAAGAAAGACCATATGTTCCGCAAATCCGATTGGATGTTAGTAACAACCAATCTGCTGCGCGGACTAAGTTTTAAATGGCCCGCGGTTGGGACTGGTTTCTTTTCTTATTTCGGTGGATTGCAGTTTTGATGGATAACTGATGAGGTAATCTTAATATTCCTAAATCTTACCTTATTTCCTTGAGTATTTTAAGGTTTAATTATTTGCCGTTTTCATTTTGTACTTTTCCATTTGACGAGGAAACTTGAACTCAACGCTATTATCACATGTTATCGTTAGCCTGTTTCTTAATACAAATAATATATACAAAAGAGGGAAATGTTCGTATAAAAAAAAATAAAATAAATTAGACAAATGTCTTACGTTCGAATAAAAAAATATTTTAAAATTATATTTATATATATGTATCGCTAAAAACCGATGACAAACTGATAAAATAAAAATGATATATATACAAACGATATATGGTAATGATCAAGAAGAAAAACACTAGTATAAATACACTATATACGCGTTATGGTTCCGTTTTAAAATATACGAAAATGTGAAATGTTCGTCTAAAATAAAATTAAATAAATAAATTAGACAAAAGGTCCGACGTTCGAATAAGGCCTTACGTTCGAATAAAAATTAAATAAATACATAGACAAAAAGTCTTACGTTCGAAAAAAAAAATAAATAAATAAATAAAAAGAAACAGACGAAAGGTCTTACGTTCGAATAAAAATTAAATAAATAAATAAATAGACAAAAAGTCTTACGTTCGAATAAATAAAAAAATAAAAATAAATGAATAAAAACTAGACGAAAGGCCTTACGTTCGAATAAAAGAAAAAAGTCTTGCGTTCGAAAAAATAAATAAATAAAATAAAATTATGAGAATAATGGACAAAAAGTCTTACGAGATTTGTCGCGCCGGAACCGCTAAAAAAGGTAAATAGTAACATAAAAGGTACCGCGTATAATACGGGTTTGACATAAAAACATATTTACAAATAATACAATTTACAAATTGACGAGATATATTCTTTGGCTGTACTTGTACAATTCAATTCATTCGCACGCACAAAAAAATAAAAAATAAAAATTATAAATGCTTTTAAATTAAAATGTTTATAATATTACCATGTTGCAATTACATTAAACTTATAAATTTACCCGGCTTGATAATTATTTATTACATTGATGTCCAAGAGCTATCACGCTTTATCCATAACCATTTTGCTGTCCTTTCTGCTGTATTAGTTATGGTCCGAATCGCCTTTCTTTTGTTAGCATCTACTACGCCAATATCAGTTAGAGCTTTGCATAAGGACCTTGCAACAAAACCCCTTACTCCCACCTCGATTGGAAAACAGCTTGACTTCCACCCATTGTTTTTACAACTCGCTAATAGTTCGTCATATTTTACCATCTTCCGTTCGTGGACTTCTTCTGCATGTTCTTCCCAAGGCACTGTCAGTTTCCACATTATAACCTTTTTAATATTGTTAGAGTAGAACACTAAATCGGGGCGTAATAATGTTTGCACGATGTGATTAGGGAATTTTAGTATTTTCCCTAAGTCGACCCTTAATTCCCAGTCTGTTGCCTGTGACAGAATATTTGCTATGTTCTTGTGCTTTTTGGGGAGTTTCTCACTAGCTCTATGGAACTCTATGGCTCTTTTATCTGTGTTTAAAGTATTGGTGCTGATGGCCATATTAACTATCTTTGCTATGTCTTTTAATATTTCATCATGCCTCCATCTATACCGGCCTTCCGTTAGTGCTGTCTTACAGCTACTTAGAATATGTTTTAGGCTTCCTGGACGCGAACACAAGTGGCATAGTGGCGATTCTGTCTCGTACCATCGATGGAGGTTGGTAGGACTGGGAAGTGTGTCGTATACAGATTGAATCAGGAACTTTATGTTGATGTCATTGCTCCATATATCCGACCATTTGATTTTCCTATAAATCATGGATTCCCAATTGGTCCACGCACCTTGTTGCCTTAGTCCTACCATCTTTGCCACCCTTTTCTCCTCCTCGCCCTTACGTACTTCTTGTATTAAAAGGTTCTTTTCTTTACCTTTGGCTCCGTCCACCCGAATGGTAGGAAAGAACCCTAGGCCAGCTCGTTCAGTAGCTACGGCGCCTAATATGGCCTTTTCGCGGAGTCTTTCTTTGGCGACACGGAATGCGTTCTCTGCTCTCCATTTTCTTCCTAAGTAGACTTCAATGCCTGCTCCAGCCACCTTTGGGTCTTTGGACAACTCATACTGCGTTATTGCTCTAATGTTGGTGACTTTGTATTCCTCTACTAGGCTTTTGAAAGGAAGTTTCAGAGCGTTTGTGTTGCCATATAGAGCAGCATTGGTCAAACTTTTCGGTAGGCCTAACCATCTTCGTAGTCGTGTGCTAATTCTTTTTTCTAATTGTTCTATATGAGAAGCCGTAAATTCATAAATAGACAATGGCCATAAGATTTTAGGAAGAATGGCTTGCTGATAAATCCAAGCTTTAAATCTGCCTGGCAAGCCGGATTTGTCAACTCTCTTTAACCAAGTTTCTAGTTTGTCTTTTGTTTCTTGGATTGCTGTTGCATCTTTTAGAGAGTGATCTATACGTTTTCCAAGGATTTTTACGGGCTTTTCCCTAATTGTTGGTATGTCTCCCCCGGTTAGTCTGAATCGCTCCTTATCTAATACGTTACCTTTCCTTAAAACGAGTGACCTTGATTTCGCGGGGTTGAAGCTCATTCGGGCCCATGTGATCTGCTTTTCAATCCTCTTCAGTAGCCATCTCGCGCCAATAACGGATGTAGTAGTTATTGTCATGTCATCCATGTAGGCTCTTATAGGAGGTTGCCTTAATCCTGATCTGGTGACCGGCACTTTACATTCTGTTTCTGCTGCTTTAATGTTCATGGCTAGACAGAACAGGGTTGCTGAGATTGTGCATCCTGTTATGATGCCTTTCTCCAATTTATGCCATGCTGAGACTGTATTTCCTGATAACGTTCTCATTTGGAAGTTATTATAATAATCAGCGATTAAATCAGTAATTTTACTTGGTACGTAACGGCGATGGAGCGCTTCTTCTACTAGTTTATGTGGTATTGATCCGTAGGCGTTTTTGAGATCTAACCACACGATTGCTATATCGCCCCTATTTGCCTTCGCTTCTTTTAACAATTGCGAAACGACCCCTATATGCTCCATACATCCCGATATTCCTGGTACTCCACCTTTTTGCACGGAGGTATCTATGAACTTATTTTTAAGAAGGAAATCTGCCAAGCGTCGGTTTAAGATGCTAAAAAATATTTTACCCTCTGTGTTCAACAGGGAGATGCATCTGAATTGGTCTATCCTTCTGGATTCCTCCTCTTTAGGGATCCAAATGCCTTCAGAGTCTCTCCATTGTCCAGTTATTTTTCCTCTTCTCCAAATAACTTTCAGTAACTTCCATAACATCCGACGGAGCTTTGGACAACGTTTGTAAACTATGTAAGGCACTCCGTTTGGACCTGGTGTGGAGGCCGTTCTGGCTGCTTTAATGACTGCGTTAATTTCTTTCCAAGTTGGTCCTTTCATGTCAAAAGGCATTAGGGATTATCAGGGACGCATTTTCTACAAATTCTAACTGTCTGTTTTGATCACTCAGAGTTTCTTGTAGGAAAGCATTAATTTCACTGGGGATACTCTCCAACTGACCACTTCGTTTTTCCCCAAACAGCTTCTTTGGGAAATTGAATGGATTTGAGAGAAATGCCATACGTTTCTTTGCCCTTTCTTTCCTCCTTCGTCTATGCCATTCTGCTCTACGTAAAGACTTAATTCTTAAACGAATTAGGTCTCGAAGCTCCCGTAAGGGTTGTCTCTCTTCGGGTTTCGCGCTTTTAAATTGTTTCCGAAGAGATCTGAGCTCCGACCTGAATTGTTTAATCTTTAGTTCCCTCCTATTTTCTTTGCTAATATCCTTCTTTTCCTTCCGCTCCTCAAATCCAAATTTCCCTGCTGCGTAACTAGTGATAATTTTTGACATTATCGCTAGTCGTTTATCCACCGAACCTCTTGATGTTATTTGAATGATCTCGCTGATGTCCACGTCGAAATCCTGCCAGGCGTGTTTGTTACTGGCTGGTGGCCACTTTATCTTTCTTCGAAATGGGGCATAAGGCACAGCTTGAACCTCTGCTTGGGGGGACTGGGCACTGTGGTGAGCTTCCCGGCCCTGCCCCTCCTGCGTCTCACCAGGAAAAATTCCTGCGCGCTGCTGTTGGTTCGACGGCACCTGACACTTCATTTTTGCCTGATGTATTTTTAGGCCGCACATATTTTTACACATCTTTCCACATGGGCATGTCAGTCTCGTTGTCCGTAGATCATTAGCTTGGTTCATTTCCGATTCATCCGGCCTAATGGGGGTCTCATTCTCCCCCCCCCCCCGCTCGGGATCCTCTGGGGGTATTTATTCGCATGAGTTTCTGTAGCGTTTCGTTAATAGCGTAAGTCGGGTTGCTAGCCCAGAAATACATTTTGTGGTCTCTCCTCACTGTCAATTGTCTTTCCAATTTGTCAACCAGTCTATTCCTGTGTCCTCATCCGATCTGTTCCCGGATGTCACTGAAACAATAGAAAGAATAATTCGTAAATACGCTTTTAAGTAGGCGCTCAAGGGGGTCGTCATTGATGTTTTGACTTGGTTCATCAGGGAGTTTCGGGTCTTTCAACATCATACTCCCCATCACCAAGTCGATCCAATCAGGGGAGATCAACCCCTGATTCCCCCTTTTGATTGAACACTAACAGCTACTCTGGCCTTTTTAAAGAATAAGAAGAAGAAAGACCACATGTTCCGCACATCCGATTGGATGTTAGTAACAACCAATCTGCTGCGCGGACTAAGTTTTAAATGGCCCGCGGTTGGGACTGGTTTCTTTTCTTATTTCGGTGGATTGCAGTTTCGATGGATAACTGAGGAGGTAATCTTAATATTCCTAAATCTTACCCTATTTCCTTGAGTATTTTCAGGTTTAATTATTTGCCGTTTTCATTTTGTACTTTTCCATTTGACGAGGAAACTTGAACTCAACGCTATTATCACATGTTATCGTTAGCCTGTTTCTTAATACAAATAATATATACAAAAGAGGGAAATGTTCGTATAAAAAAAAATAAAATAAATTAGACAAATGTCTTACGTTCGAATAAAAAAATATTTTAAAATTATATTTATATATATGTATCGCTAAAAACCGATGACAAACTGATAAAATAAAAATGATATATATACAAACGATATATGGTAATGATCAAGAAGAAAAACACTAGTATAAATACACTATATACGCGTTATGGTTCCGTTTTAAAATATACGAAAATGTGAAATGTTCGTCTAAAATAAAATTAAATAAATAAATTAGACAAAAGGTCCGACGTTCGAATAAGGCCTTACGTTCGAATAAAAATTAAATAAATAAATAGACAAAAAGTCTTACGTTCGAAAAAATAAATAAATAAATAAATAAAAAGAAACATAGACGAAAGGTCTTACGTTCGAATAAAAATTTAATAAATAAATAGACAAAAAGTCTTACGTTCGAATAAATAAAAAAATAAAAATAAATAAATAAAAACTAGACGAAAGGCCTTACGTTCGAATAAAAGAAAAAAGTCTTGCGTTCGAAAAAAAAATAAATAAATAAAATAAAATTATGAGAATAATGGACAAAAAGTCTTACGAGATTTGTCGCGCCGGAACCGCTAAAAAAGGTAAATAGTAACATAAAAGGTACCGCGTATAATACGAGTTTGACATAAAAACATATTTACAAATAATACAATTTACAAATTGACGAGATATATTCTTTGGCTGTACTTGTACAATTCAATTCATGTATTTACTCACATTCGCACGCACAAAAAAAAAAAAAATTATAAATGCTTTTAAATTAAAATGTTTATAATATTACCATGTTGCAATTATATTAAAATTATAAATTTACCCGGCTTGATAATTATTTATTACATTGATGTCCAAGAGCTATCACGCTTTATCCATAACCATTTTGCTGTCATTTCTGCTGTATTAGTTATGGTCCGAATCGCCTTTCTTTTGTTAGCACCTACTACGCCAATATCAGTTAGAGCTTTGCATAGGTACCTTGCAACAAAACCCCTTACTCCCACCTCGATTGGCAAACACCTTGACTTCCACCCATTGTCTTACAGAATTGCCAAATATATAGATATAATTCTGTCTAGAAAATTCTCGAAAAGATTATTTAAATTCAGTATTTCGAGTGAATGTCATGATTTTATGTATATGGGACTATAGATTAAACAGTTAGTACGTGAATGTAGCATTGAACAGTTGGTACGTGAATGTAGCATTGAACAGTTGGTATGTGAATGTAGTGAGTTCAGTCCACAGTAAATATGAGGACACTAATCCCTGCATGAATAAGTCTAATAGGTTTGATTTTTTATGTATTTTATTGCCTTGAAAACAAGGATATCTCTAGATATAAGCAGTTATTTTAATTCTTTTCAATCTGCCTGATATTATGGCGTATTTTAAATTTCTCTTGGGTATTCCTCGTTTATCATTTTAAGTACATGCCACAAATGCACATTAGATTTAATTACGAGAAAATTCTATATAGTGATTTTTACCGTTGGAGTCTTCGAAATATCTTCAAGCCGTCTTTCATGCTGAAATAGATCTTTGTTTTAAGTGTTTCAGTGACAACATTGGTTTACTCGTTTTCTTAACCATCATTATTCATGATTCTTTCGATGAAATGTCATTCACCACTGCTATCACTGCTTACAGTACCCGTAACTTTGAAATCATTAGCATCCTTAGTCTGTTTTTGCGCCTATACTTTAAACCATCTCCTGATAAAACGAATAAAGCTTAGATGACAATAGAGGCTTGATCGCTGTTTGTACTGCACTGACTTTTACATTTTGAGATTGTGCCATATTGTTGCAACAGTGTTTTTATTCAGCTTCAATCTTTTAATTGATTTTGTAGATATTCTTCATTGTGTAGAATGAACGAATATTCATTCAATGTAAAATAGAGATTTTACCGTTCTTGGAACATTACTGGCATCAAAAAGTGCACAATCAAAAATCATTTTGTTACAAATGTTTTAACATTAGCTGCTCTATGTTTAAATCCATAATTAGGAAATAATGTTTGAAATATATTTATAGTATAAGCTGAAACAGATTCCTCTCATATATATATATATATATATATATATATATATATATATATATATATATATGCACTAATTTTGGACCATAATAAGCTATTTTTTCGCAACAATTCTATAAAGATTTGTCATAAGTAATAGTAATTGTTAATATTCTTTCAGCATTTGTAATGTTGCAATAAAAAGAATACATACTTGTATTATAATAAATTTACATATTCACCTTTATGTGCGATAATCTATATTGGTATGCAAAAGTTTGGGGACAACTACATAAAATGATGATTCACTTTTACATTATTAAGTAGTTAACGTTGTTTAGCAGTCTGCTAACTTCCGTTGTGTATGTGGACCTTTAGAATTGGAAAACGAGTTATTACATTTTCTTAGGAGCCGTGTAACAAACGATACACCGCCTTAAGTAGCTGGATGCTGACAACTGTGCATACAAGACTATTGGGCCCGTGAAGATAAAGTCTTCATAACATACAAATTTCTAAGTAAGAATTGTTCCATCTTATTAATATAAGATGCCTTAGTAAATCGTTGTAGCTGAATATTAGCTTGATTTTCTACACTAAATCAGGGCTAAAGATTATACAGAAACAGAAATAAAGGTTGTGAATACGCGGGGGATTACTACTCGGTAGTTAATTTTTGGTGATTATATTCAAACCAAGGGAATGTCTTTTGCTACTACTGGAATTGTTTGAAGAGCAAAAAAAAACTCGAAAGGCACAAATGTAAGTGATTAGTGATGAATAAAAGATTGTGAGAGTCTCGGTACGTAATCTAACATTAACAGCTTGAGGGTGAGGAGTGAAAGCAACCGTAACAGCTAGATTTCATTTGAAACAGGTTATCAAGAAATAACCAGGTGAATGGGTGTATAACAGAAAAGACATCATTACTCGAAAAACATTGTAACTGACAATTATTCTTTGAAAAGAACCAATAACATGGGATGCCGAAAAGTAGGGAAAAGTATTTATTATTGATGAATGAAAAATCGTTATCTTGCGGGGTGGAGGCTGTTTAAGAACTCTAGTGGAGAGTTCGCCATTTCACGGTGCCTGGAGTTCTGTCAATGTATTTGTAAACGTGCAACACCCCTGGCGCAGTTTCGAGAAGCTGTCTATTAAGGGTTGTCACAGTGGTGTTTTGGGGGGCAAGAATTGCCCGCCCACCAAGCCACTAAATATTGTTGTAGTTGGTTTGAATACCAGGAAAAACTGATTCCCTGAGTGTTGCTGGCGTTGTGACCACTTTAGACAACCCTTGGACGTTTACAAATCATTTAGTGTCCGCTGGAATAATACCTTCGCCAAGGGCTAATAATGAATTCGAAAATTCGGCTGACATAACATCGCCAGTTAGGTGTGCACGCATGTTGTTGGTAAAGTGCAATGGTCTAACAGTGGGCCAAAGTTGTGACGATTTCAAGCACGCGCGAATAGCGTCGGCCCTTGTCTCCTTAGGTACAACGGTTAGGGTCTGGCGAAAGTCAACGGATAGAAGGACAGTTTACCTCCCATAAGGTCATCGGAGTTTCGAATATCCTTCAGACAACAGTTTACAGCCTCAAGTGCAGTTTTGGGACTGACAGTGCACTCACCCCAGACGATGAGCTTACATCGCCGGAGTACCTTCACTAGACCTGATTGCTTGGCTATGCTGCATACAGCTGTTTCTGCTTTAATCAGGTCAAGCGGTAGTTTAATCGTTGAATGGACTGTTCGGCCACCCGGTAGTAATGTGGAAGCAATGCCTGAAGACGCTACTGCTAATGCCACTTCGCAAGAAGCAGTTTTGTTACGAACGTTTTTCCAGTTCCCCCAGGCGCGTCCAGGAAGAAAATTGATCCTGTATCCTGCCTGGTGGATGCAAGAACCGCATCGTAATCGGCACTTTGGTCTATGAGAAGTTTTGGCTTATTTGTTGTGACATAGGCGTTGAGCTCCTCAACAGAGTATGATGTCTCCCGCTCAATCTCAGTTGAGAGACTGGAGGAAGCCACACGACCTGGCGTTGGAAGCCCAATAGAGGCGGGGGATTTCCCCGCCATTTCAACAAACAGGTTTTCAATGATTATAAGCGCCCTGTTTTAAATTTCATCGTTGAATGTAAAAGCCATTGTTGGACAGAGCAGTTGCGCTTCTCTGAGTATGTCTTCGGACAAAAATCCTTGTATTTGTCCCAAAGTTATTTGAGATTACTGGGTTCGCATATTTGTAAGATTGTGGTGAAGAGGTAGCACAAAGCAGAGGGCATTTTTAAAAGAGCTTCCTTAGATATTGTGACATCCCACTGGCTGTCGTCTTCCAAAAGGCCGAGAGGGAGGCAGGCCTCACGAAAATTGTCACATAAAAATCTACTAACCGTCCGTAAGTTATTGTAGCTCGTTGGACCACTAATTTCGTGCAAAAGGAGGCGCAAGTAAAAACATTCCTGTCGCGATGGGGGAACCGTGAATACCCTTCCGAGTATGGTTTTTTTTACGCCGGGATAGCCCTCGACGTTGGCCCCGCACATCCGCAGAGCCCAGGTGTTCTTTTTTGTCCACACGTAGTATGAAGACACGTCTGAGTACAGTAGATTCCTAGCAAACTCGTCCTGTCGACAAAGTTTAAAGAACGCTGTAAGCGTTGTGTCTTTGGTACGCGGAGCCACATCCATTGTTGTATCCGCTGAAAAATAACGAAGTTCGTCGTTTTCTAGGTGCACAGCAAGCTGGACGATTGCTGGGAAGCTTTCGTGGATGAAGAAGCTGAATACGTGCCAAGGGACCTCTGTGCTACTAATGCCGCGCCCTGCAAGGAAGTCCTGGATTTCGTCTACGGAACCTTCCTGCCTAATAACAAACATTGCAGCATCAATCCCTTTGTTGATGTACTTGCATACATACTTGATGGAGCGAACTGAATGACAATATTCGATATTAATTTGCGCATTGGACGCTTTTGTTAGCAGGGGACAATTGGCACTACCCATCTGTTATCCAGTTGGTGGCCCTTTACCACGGCTGTAAATCATCCCTCAGTGGATAACCAACGCTCCCTGTAATGGTTTCGCTAAAGAAATCTCGTGGGTACTTCTGGGTGCCTTTGCAATCGCTGTTGTGACAGCTGGTGTAATTGTAATGCGACCCGCAGGGACCATGTATCATGTTGGTTGTCACTATTTCTTACAATTCAGGGTCAGCCGACGGATCAGGAATTTCCGTAGAAATAAGATGATCGATTTCTGTGGCCTCAATCTTGTCGCACAACCAAATTAGTATATGTGCGTGAGGCAGGCCGCGTTTCTGCCACTCGATAGTGTGCATGCGACAGCAAACATCCCTGAAAACTTGGCCCTTTGTAATCACATCCATTAGCTTTCCCAACCTCAGTTGGTAAACGTGCGCCATGAGGTTTGGACGGTCGTAGGCCGATTGCCCTGGTATAAGTTCTTTAGCAATTGCGTACCATTTTGGGTTACACGTGAAAGTTATGAATAGGTCTGGTCTGCCGTACTTACGAACGTATGTCATCGCGTCTTGCATCCTCGCATGTATGTATCGTGGACTGCCTGTGAACGTTGCAGGTAGTATGCACCTCTTGCCTATATGCCGTGGATCAGCGTCATTCCGTAAAGCATCACGGAGGTGAATGTAAGAGTCGCAGCGGAACTTGGTCTGATTCAATCTGATGAAACAGAGTATTTTGGATTCCATCTTAGCAGCCATGTCTCCTATGAATTGATGGAAAAGTTGAAGGCTTCGATGAAGATGATTGAATGCATCGTCATGTACCATAAATAGGTAGACGTAGAATGCCCTGCAATACACTGTTTTTAAGGTGGACCCATTTTGCAGAATGCCAATGTGGTACCCATCTTCTCCGTAAGGGAAGTGAAGTGGGTATTGCAGTGCATCGTAGGACCGGTGCGTTTCACTAATTCTTCGGAGCCCACTGCCGCGCGATTTGATAATAATGTCACGTCTGTTGTGCTGATCACCACTGACAATGACGGCAACTTCGTTACTTGCGGTAGCATTGTAATGAGGTTCGTGCTCTACCTGAGGCCGTTTGTTAGCATCAATTACAATAATGAAATCTGAAGAAGTGTTATTTTCGAGAGCATACTTAAAACTGCGGACATAGCTGTTTGTCTCGTGGAGCATTTGTTGGAGAATATATTATGATACCTATGCGAGGATGATTGTTCTGGCCTGTATCGTCCTCGGGAATAATCCCCATGCGGGCATCTGCCTGTTGATTGGAATCAGCTATGAAGTATATTTGTAAAAATCCGTATCATTGGCAGTCTCCGGCAAAAGATACACAATCCGGTGGTAAACCTGACCTTGAACCTTGGAGGTGTCATTCCAACCGACTTCGCGGAAGGCATTACCACCAAAAGAGGTCATCTGGAAGGCACAATTGTACTGTCTAATTTTTGCGAGGAAATGTCTGGACTGGAATCCTCGAACAGACCTTTCAACGAAGCAGGTAGCTCTTGAAAAGGTAGCAACTGTTACAGTTTTTTGTATATATTATGTAACTAGGTGATTTATTTGCCATATGTTACAAATTGTGGCACAAAGCCGAAAAAGGGGAGGGGTAAAGGCTGGTCATCATTAACTATCTTATACCTAGCTAATCTGATTCACGACCCATTCATACATTACAATTTCCTCATTCACCACAAGAACTCATCCATCACCGTTCAATCCTCCATCCACCATAATACCACATTCTCACAAGGGGGACCTATAAAACGCGCCCTACACCATAAAAATATAATGATACTATATATGTAATTTAAAATTCTAATAATGATCAAATGAGAGGGGAAGGGAGATGAACCCAATAACAAACTAAATATTAACACAAAATGCAAACTAAACATAATTGATGTTAGTAGGACCTGTCCAACCCTCAAAATAGAGAGGCCCCTGTATTCTGTCCAGGGGACAAAATCAAGAGGCAACTCTCGCTAATGGAGTGGAAAAAAGGATAAAATATTATGCGGGAATGGGATATAAAGCTGACCCAGTCGAGATGAAAAAGCGGGAATTGAAGCACGGGAAGGGGAGGAAGGAAGACTCTTTGTTATAAGCACTGCTGGTTTCGATGACCCAGGGACGGACCGTCGCCTGAATCTATCCAAGTCCTCATCTTTTCTACTAATGTGCTGTTGTCTTGGTTCAGTGTTTTCTTCCTCCTCCCTATTCCTCTTTAATGAAGAGACTCGAAGGGGAGGCATTTGCTCCACCTGCATTTCATTGTCCGATTCTGGTTTGATCTTCTCTTATCACTTTTGTTCTCGCTGCTGCTGCTTCCGGGCTTGTTTTTCCTTTTGCGGCCCCTTCTGCTTTTGTGGCAGTTTCCCAGGACTTTTCTGCACCTGCCCCACTTTGGGCTGCTCCTGGGGTTACCGTTGCTTATTTGGGGACGACAGATCTTGTTTTGAAGGTGAGGATGCACTTTCCTTCCTACGCCCTTTCACAGTCTTCCACTCGCTGTCAGGAGCCTTCTCCTTCGCCACTTCCGGAACTGCCGTTTTGACTGCTGGAGTTGTTGCTGTTGTCGCAGGGGGCGCTGGAGGCTGAGGGTTCTTAGCGGGACACACCTTTGCCATGTGTCCCAAAGTTCCACATGACCAACAGTATGGTCTGCGTCCCTCTACGACCACCAACATGCGTCTTTTTCTACATGTTAGTACGTTTGGTACGTCCCTAAATGACTCTCTATTCATTGTCACTTGTAGGACTATGTCCCCAGTTGCAATGCCCGACTTGCTTTTGATTGTATCCACCTCTACTACTAATCAATATTTGGAGAAGAAGGCTCCTAACCTATCTTCGCTGATATCCACGGGCACTCCGTGGACGGTTATCTTCGTTCGCCTAGTGCCCATGTATTCGGTTTGGAGCCTCAACGTTGGAGTAGTTAGAGTGCTCCTTGCAAGTTCTTTTGCTTCCTCCTCGCTCCCGAGAAGCATCTCCCACAGAGCCAATACTTTTGGAGTAATCTTCAACTTCCTCAAGGCATCCTCAATTGTCTCCCTACTGACCCCAACCAGCTTACTTGTGAAGCCGGATATATTGCATTGTCAAAAGGAGCACAAGAGGCTATTTTTCTTAAATTATGGATAAAACAATTATAATACTGGCAATAACTGAGCTAATAATTATTTACTGCGACAATCAGGGCAGTATTGCTTTGGCTAGAAATTCAATAATACATCAAAGATCAAAGCATATCGATATAAAATATCAGTTTGTCAGGGACCAAGTACAAAAGAAAACAGTACAAATTGAATACGTTCAATCGGGAAATAATATGGCGGATTTATTTACAAAACCAATTACGAAATTGAAATTATGAGCTTTTCACTTCTGCCATATTTGGTACTGACCTATAAGGTCCTCATTGGTCCTGGGCAAGACGTAAAACTGCATCCATTAAGTCCCTATAAGGTCCTTATTATTCCTGGGTAGGACGTAAAACTGCATCCATTAGTTATTGTCTTAAGAAACGTCAGTTCAGTTTTTGGTATGAATGTGAGTCCTTAGTATAAATGTAAATAGTCCTACTTTTAGCCGCAATCCTCTTCTAATGACCCTCAGGATCACTCTGACCCGGAGTGATAGTAACTGTTTTAATGGGTACCAGCTATGGGAAAAATAACAATTTTTCACTTTTTAGTGACTCTCTGGATCACTCTGACCCGGAGTGATAGTAACTGTTTCAGTGGGTCCCAGCTATGGGTAAAGTAAAAATTCTTTCCACTTTTTTGTTGTGATCACAACCTAAACTTATAATATTATTGCTAATGTTTATTAATCTGAATACTTAACTGTGGACGAAGTGATATGACTAATTTTTTGTGGATATTAATTTTCTTTAAAAAAAAAAAGAATATATATAAAAAAAATAAATAAATAAAAAAAATATAATTTTAGGAATTAAAGTATTTATTGACTTTACTAATATTTTGAAGGAAGATTCCATAATATACCCAAAATAAGGGGGTGTTACAGTTTTTGTATATATTCTGTAATCAGTGAGCCAGTTCGAATGACACGACTCAATTTATAGTCTACCAAGAGAAGGTTAACCAATCAGAAGCCGCAGAACATTCTATCCGTAGTGTATAAAGGCGGCCATTTTTGTTTACCCTAGCCGAATGACCAGTGCCAACTTGTCAGGCGAAGATGACAGAAGGAAGTACTACGCTCTGCTACGTTGCTGCGATATCCACTGCTATCCTGAAATACGCTTTCCTACTGTCTCCGAAATATTCACTGCTGACCTCTGGATTCTATACTCGAAGACGACCGTCAAAATGTCTAACAGCAACTGGACCTCAACTTCCACTGCTATCCTGAAATACGCTTTCCTACTGTCTCCGAAATATTCACTGCTGACCTCTGGATTCTATACTCGAAGACGACCGTCAAAATGTCTAACAGCAACTGGACCTTACCCTCTGAACAACACAAACATTCAGACTCTCCAGGCCATTTTTTGGCATTGCAATGCCCACAGACAAATGGCATAGATCCTATTTCAAGGTTTTTGCGACCGGAAAGCCTCAAAACTGTCTCATAGTTGAACGCCAGCTTAAACCAAAGCGGCTTTGGTGGGCTACAGAGCCCTCGCTTTGCATGGCGGCGCTGGTTAACAGTCTGCAACCTTTCAAGCCTTTCAGTAGGTCCTTCTACAGCTCTAGCAGCGGAAGTTGAAATTGCATCGCGTTGCCGCCTTGTGCGCTTTTGCGCGGAACTTTCCGACGTACTTGCAGCAGAAGTTGCAGTGGTGTCGGCTACATGGTGTGCGGTTTTCTCAGCCATGGATTCTTGGGATCGTCGAATGGACGTTGCCGCAGCTTTTGCTGCGTTACGTGCGGTTTTCTCAGCCGTGGTCTCCTGGGACTGTCGAATAGAAGTTGCAGCGGCGTCGGCTGCATTGCGAGTAGCTTTTCGATGCAGGCTCTGTCGAGACCGCAAAAGCGCTTTTGATGAAGCCTCTTTTTTTTGTTTTTCAAACGTTTAGGTAGTATGTGTAAACTGATTTGAAGTACAAATGGCAGTTAGGCTCAGCAAGCGTTTCATGTGCCAAAACATACTGCCTCCGTTGAGATTGACTAGAAAGCCTCAAAGAGGCCTCTACATCGGTTTCCTCCTACCGCTTTCTCTTTGCCGCAGAAGCTCTTTTAGAATGTCTGCCAAGGTTGCCTCACCATGGTATTTTGGCACGCTTAGCAAATCTGCCGGGTCGGTCATAGCCACGGCACTCAGAAGAGTGCAAAGTAGAGATTGAAATACACGCCAGCCGGTTTTCTCCCAAGGAGGCGCACTCAGTGGGATTCTGCTCCCGTTTCCCCTTAGCCAGTGAGGCTTTTTTAGAACGCCTGCTAAGGTTGCCTCCCCTGGGTGTTTTTGCAGCTTTGCAGAGGTGCCGGGTTGGTCATCGCCACCGTACGCAGAAGAGTGCAAAGCAGGGGTTGAATTAGACGGTATATGATCATCTGTAACCGGAGTTATTATGTGCTCCTGCTCAGTTGTCTATTCTGCATGTGTAAGGTTAACTGTATTAGGGCTCCTCAGTTGCTAACGTGCGGATTTTCGTTGTGTACGAGCCATTTGAAGGATTGTAGAAATGATGTGTAAGAATGCGAATAAAAGTTGATGCCGAAGCTGAAGCGGTGCAACCTCGTTGTATACGAAAACTAAAAATGCAGTGGAGCGGTATGGAAAAAGCTTCTCCAACTATGGGCCGTGCTTTCTGGCAACACGAAAACGTCGCTGTTGGAAGAGGTTACGCAACCAAAACGTTGAAGCGTTGAAGGTTAAAAAATAGTGAAACACTGAGGTGTACTTGGCCGCTTAGTAAAGGCTAAAGAGAAGTAACTTGCCACAGCAGTTAACTGTCTAATAGCAAAACGGAACTACGAAAAGGTCCTCTTATATTGCAGCAAATTTTGGACGCACACCTCATAGATGAAGCATCTGAAATCTTGTTCTACAGAGACAGCTGAAAAACGATGAAGTTTTAAGAAATATCGAAACAAAAAGGACATTTACACTTAGCATTAGAAAGAGACAGTCGATATTCCTGGGGCACATAATAAGGAAAGAGAGTTTAAAAAATTTGACATATAAAAGACAAGAGGAAAGCTGTGAATAACCTACCTATATTACAATAAAGCTTGTGTAAAATTTGGGGCGTACAAGAATTAGAAGATGTAGCAAAAATTAAAAATAGCTAATGTTACATACGAAGTAAGGTGTGGCAGGCCATTATTGCCTACGCCCTGAAAGCAGAGTACATATAGAAGGAGCCAGGATTGTTATCTCTAATCTTATGAGCACTCGTAAATTTGATTGTTTGGGAAGTTTCTTAATTTTTCCTAGCTTTTGAGTTCAAAATCCGCTTTTTAGGTAATTAATGTAGCGCAATTTAATTTCCTATTTATTTTTCCACTTTCGATATTCCACGCTAATAATATTTGTAAATATCTACAAATCTCAGAGAGAAGTACAGCCATTCCTATGTTTTATCTTACTATCCTACTTGTTTGTGACTGAGAATCGGCTTAAATTTCTAACGAAATGTTCTTTTTACTTTTATTTTTTTTACTTTGTGTATTGTGACATTTTTTTTATGTGTGTTTTTATATTTTGTAGAGCACTTTGATTTTCTTTTCTCAAATTCCCCATATTGTGCACATAGAAATATTAGACTTGTCTTTTAATCTCTTTATTTCAATTATAATGAACAAGATTAATTTTAATATTTCAATGATGCAGTATGGAAATACAAAGTTTAATAATTAAATCTATTTAGAAATATTTTCTTTTGACTAATCCTTTATCTTCCTATAGCAGATCATATTCGCAAAGCTGATTAAAATGTTTTTAAAAATTTAAGTAACATTATATAAATTACATAAGTTTCCGTTAATTACCTTAATTTCCGTTAATTAAATTGAAGTCATTTTTTATTGCTAGCACATGTGCATTTGTCATATTGTATCGGTTAGGAAGCTAAACTTGCATACCATTAGGATTTAACTCACTTGGTAATACTTTGTCGCATAATCTACGCTTAATTACTTGCATTATTTACATTATTCTGACTGTTATCCTCAATGCCATATTCACGTTTCGGCTGTTGTACGCTCGAACTTCAAACTGAATCCTTTATTTTGTCTACCGGGGAAGATTGTTCTAGTTGCAATTAACATGCCTCTTCCGAATGTCTTAGTTATTTCCCTTTAAGTAACCTCTCCAATTTTTGTTTCCAACTGCCTGGGCAGTGGCCTGATATCGTAATTTAGGTCCAGTCATTAGATCTAACTAACGTCTTTATCCACTAGGCCATGTGTCATCCGTGTATGAATTTTTGAGACTTATAAACCTAATGTCTCAGCAACCATTTATAGCAATGCCCATATTGCATTTTTTTCTCTTATTATTATGCATTTTTACCAGAGCTTATATTGCATTTTTTGTTGTTATTCATTGTTTTTTCTCTACCACTGCTTATTACTAGTTCCATATTTCTATCCTTGGTCGGCTCGAGAGATTTCTGTGGCCTAGAATATGTGCTTATTCCTTAAGTTCTCTATCTATTATTTCAAACACACCCCACAGGGAGCGGTGATCCCCCTTTCCCCTCCATATGTGGTGAGTTACGCCTGATTTTTATACTTTAGTTAGCGGCCTCTTTCTCATTTGTATTTCGTACTACAGCTGCACAGGATGGCATACACACAGTCCTTAGTCATGTTCTCCTCTATGGGGGTGTCTTACTCAGTAAAGGTGTCTGCGGAATGTTGAACGCCTTTTGAAGGTTGCCTTGATGTTATATGGACAACAGATTATTTGTATTTTCTCCGATAATCCCCTCATATAGGGTAGGCAAAATGAAGCTGTTTTCTGTGTCCTAATATCTTCTTGTACCATTGCTCTGTTCAAGATATTAGTACACCTAGGAAGGCGAGATTGTTGTTTTCTCGCGACATTGTGAACTGTATCGATGATTTTGTTGAGTTCACATGGTCCAGTAGAAGCTGAACGTCTTCCTGGTGTGGCCAGTATATGACGGTGTCCTCTACGTATCTCAGCCATAGTTTTGGCTTTAGTGGTGTTGATTCTAATTCCATTACCTCAAAGTATTCCATATAAAAGTTTACCATTGGTGGCGATAATGTTGCTAAGCCCTCATCCTGTCGATATATCTTTAATCCCATTCCGAAGTATGTTGTTTGCTTACAGAACGTCAGTATCTCAATCAAGTTATCTATTTGTATACTAGTCCGTTCTCTTAGGGAGAGTGCATCCATGTCCAGGTTCATCATCTGGTTGGATTGGATGGGAGTATCTTTGATTACTTCCATGATGTGGGCGGATTTCCGGACATATGATGGTTACTTTCCGATTAATGGTTCGAATATATCTTCTAGGAAGCGACTCAGCGTGTAACACACAGAGCCTTGTCAGCTAAAAATTCCAATCACCTGAGGAAGACCGGAGCGTACAACGGCCGAAACGCTGTGAATAATGACGATGAGAATAACAGTCTGAATAATGTAAATACTGCATGCACTCATAATACCTGATCTCAGAGATATAGACAGAAACTAGAAACTAAATTAATAAACCGCTGAAATATTTTCTTTATTGCTATCTTCCTGTGAGGATTCATTAGATATTGTTTCGAAATGTATTTCAGACTGTGACATTTTTACTGTGACTCCATTTCACAATAATACCCAATCTCAAGTTAAGAAATTTATTTGATGTATAAATCTTAGATGACGGTAAACCGAATCTAAAATCGTCAAATGACGTCACTCCTCACCATGTAAATATTATTAGGTTGGTGCAAAAATAATGACGTAATAATGTCGTTTTTGAACGTTAAAACATACGTCAAAAAACGGCATTATTACGTCATTATTTTTGCACCAACCTTATATATGTTAGGCAACATATGATAAGCATCAACATTAATTATGAAAGGTCTGCGAAAATTTGAAAAAAAAAAATAATTATATATTTACGAGATTAATGCTATATTTTTTTAGCTTACTGTTAATAATGACTAATATTAAGTAAAAACATTGCAATATAATTGCTTAATGTTTCCTGAACGAGAAGCGGTGTACATGAAATGCATTTGATAATATTCACAAGCGAAATATATATTTATAAAATCTTAGTCATACTACGTACGTTTTTTATTCTCTTTGTGTATGTTATTTTTTTAGGACAGATAAATACATATAATAGGGAATCAGCTTTATATGGTGTCTATCATTATCACGATTAAATGAGATATTGTGACGGTCTCAGAATCTCATTAAAGCGGGAAACTTGTAGCCTCTATTTTACGTTTATTCTACACTCTCTGTATCTACGAACTCTCTATATCTACCATTAAGCACAAATACATAAATTTCCAAACACTCAGACCCCACCTATATATATATATATATATATATATATATATATATATATATAATATATATATATATATATTACAATTGTATAACTTCCATTCGATTAACTATGTTAAATATATAGTGATTTATATATTTGAGTTTTCATTAACTAAGATGATTTTCGTCTAGCTCAATGTCGGAATACTAGATACGTAGTCCTCAAAATGAGCCTGGCAACATTCACACCAATGCAACAAGCCCTATTACGTCCATATGTACATGAGGTCTGTCCAGAAATTATCAATACAATCTTAACCTTCTGTGTTGGCTTGCTGTAGTTGAACATCGCTTTTGATACGCTGTCGTTGGGTTAATCATTCGGTAACGGGACGCTACTTATCTTGTAAAATGTGTAACTACGGCATAGTGAATAGAAACAATTCTTCTGCAATGTGATTAGGCGAAAGGTCAATTATCCATATCACTTGTGATTTCGTTCGCATTGAAATGGCGTTGCCCTGATAAATAAAACTTGACGAAATAACTTTTGAGGATTCGCTCAGATGCATTTTATATTCAAACGTGAAAGACGCTTCGATAAAGGCTTAGATGATAATCATGCTAATTTAAGCTTACCTAAGATGAAATTGCTTTGTTAAGTCTAATTTTTACGTAACTATGAATTGCTGGATTCTTTTCGGATAAAACTTACATAAAGAATGTGCAAACAATGTTCTCCCATTTTGTTAGTGTAAATTAATAATTCATAAAGAATAATGTCGAAAAAGATATCAATGCCATGTACCCCTCTCGTAAATACTTGTCTCCTTCAACTATGATCTATCTCTATAAGAACCTGATCAAACCAAAAATAGAATAGTGCTGCAGTATCTGATCTCGGCTGCTCAGGTTTTACTTTCCGATTTGACAGATTTCAAATGCATCTTGTCAGTAATGAATTATTCTTGTTCTTGCAACCCTCAGATGTAACGTTGCTAGCCTCTCGATATTATATCGCTCTTCCTAATCTGATGATCTACGTTTCTGCGTTCCACCAGTTTTATCCTTCACAGCTAAGATCCGCCATACAGCGTACACTGTGGTGAACCATTTACATCCGCACCTTATTTCATTTGTAAGAAGGAAGTAACTATCGAACAGCTTCAACCCACGAATCGCTACTTTCTGGGCCCGAGTTGCAAAAGGATGCTTTCACAACTACTACACTCTTAACCACTTCAAATATATTGTTAACCGTTATATTTTCCACGTATCATTATGAACGGCGCTTCTTAATCATTGATCATACAACAGCATCATTCTATAAATATTTATATTGAGTGGCTCTTGCGTCTTTTATAGTGTGTATATTATTAAATAAAGAAGCAATTAATATTATTATAAAATGGATTAAAATAAAATACATCACTGAAATGAAGATGAGTTTTATATAAAATGACAGGTTCTTTTTAGACGTTGGTTAAATCCAGTGACTATACCCAAAGAGTTGTGAGTTCAATACCATGCTATTGTAGTGTTGACCAAAAAAAAACTTGGATAGTTGAGTTAAAGGGAAGTAAGACATTCTGAAGAGGCGTGGAACGTGGAACTAGAATAATTTACTCCTGAGGACGAAATAAAGGTTTGGTTCGAAATTCCAATCACCCGAAGAAGTTCAGAGCTTACAACCGCCGAAACGTTGTGAATATGGCAATGAAGATGAAGAAAACAGTCCGAATAATATAAATAATGTAAGTTCTTTTTTCATTTTTAACAAATACGTGACATCTTTTGCCACACGAGACTGATCAGACCACAAATCGAGTATTGACACTGTATCTAGGCTGAATTTGTCCAATCCTCAATTTTCAGCCTCAACAGTGTTCAAAGAAACTTATAGGTAATTAATTGTTTTCCACCATACAATCACATACCCACAGGCGAAGCGTCATTAACTTTTATCTACTTTATTGACATTTAAATCGTCAGGCAGACGAAGTTCCTTAGTTCCAACATTCCATAAGTTCACAGGTAGAATTTACTCAACCACATACTTACGTCTTCATTCCCTTTATATTCCAATGGTAAAGCGGAAGTTAAACCCATACAAACTCTTTCACAGAATTTTTGCCGTTTCCTAGAAGTATGCGTTCCTGTTCACTACAATACTCACCTCTTCAAATCTAGGGTCAACCATTATCTATCATATTTAATAAGCTTCTGCATTGAGCGACACTTAGCATTGTATTGAAGTTAACTAGAGTATAACAAGTGAATATTAAAATCATGAGCAAATTTTCCATATTTCAAAAATGATTTTCCATTGTAAAATTGCTGTTTCTATTTTACACTTTTGATCATCCATAAAGGTTATCATTTATTAATGTTTCTCAGAGAATGACGAAAGACGCAAGCTCTCCAACTGAAAGAAAAGGTCTGAACACCTAAAAATTTAGAAGATTTAACTGTTCAAGGAATCATTTCTAATGTCATCATTTTTAATACTTCATACATTTAAATTTATTTAATTTAAATCTTAATTTATTTTATAAATTCATATTTATAAATGTGCTTATAAATTTAAATTAGTTCCCGTGTAAGCCAGTGGTACCTGCCACATCTGCTTCTCTAGTGAGTAGTGTGGCACGATCTAAAACAAAACCTGTCAATGATCGCAAGGACATTTCTTGTAAGGTCAAGGGCCATTTAGCAAAAGCCTGGGCTCCATAGCTATGTATACAGCCATTGCATGTGGCAGGGCTGTGTGTGTTACTCAGAAGAGGCTGTAGCATTAAATCTAAACAGGAAATCTGAAGTTGAGACTCGATGGGATTTGGCTGACAACACTTACAAAACTCCGGCAACTGTTGAACTCAATCGGGCCCCAAATGTAATGCTATGTATTCCTTTGGCTTAAAATGGGGTCACATGGTTTGGATAGTGCACTGACTCCATATGCAACACCCATTCCTGTGCCATGGATATGTCACTGCAGTTTCACCACCCGCTGATAGCTCAATAAAACTGATAACATTTTAATAGTTATGTTTTTACACACAATCCTCGCAACTTCCAGACACTAGGTATTTTTCTCGTCATAGTATGCCTACATCATTGGAAACATACGTAGCAAACAGATCGATAACCATGCAGCAAACAAGCAGCAAAAGAAAGAAGACTCCGGTTCTTCGAGTCTTAATTTGTGAACAATGCGCACAGTCTATCTGACTACCTTCAGAAAAATAAACGACGGTCGTCCGACCGAGATGATCGATCGTGATCTACAGAGACAGAAAACGGGACGTAGTAGTTCTGCAGGAAAAGTGACTTTCGCACAATGGATCTCTAAAAGATTAACGCTCCACCTTTTTTTCTGGAAGGCGAGAGATGTCTATGAATGGAGGGAACACAGATTTGGATTCGTTGTCAAGCAGACTATCCTCCAAATTATTGAAGCTGTGGCTGGTGGCACAGAGAAAATTCTCACTGATCAACTCTCTACATTGGAATGCCTTTAAATCCTTTCGTGTATCTATGCACCAATACTCTAAGTCATACCCAAAGTCAAAGAGCAATTATACGCTCAACTTGACAGTGCCGTCAAACAAATCACATCTTATGAATTCATTTATATTCTGGGAGACTTAAATCAGCAGATCTAAGGTATTAGGTCACCACGATAAGGTTAATATTAGCCGTTTTGTTATTACATAAAATTTGGCATTCAATGCTCAAACAGCCAATGTTACGGTCGGCTGAAATTTATTAAATCACTCCCTTAAAAATACAGTTTCTTAAATCCGGTAACTGTTACTGCTATTTCCAATATTGATGTTAATTTCCTTTTTAACCTTTTGATTGAAGTAGAGTGGAACGTCAACATCTTGATTCTGCTATTCATCTTAGCTGCTGCTATTGTTGAACGTACCCAAGTCATGTAGTTTCTGTTATTTTGGTATAGTTATTTGATACCATATTTAACCAGTAATCATAGACAGTAGTTGCATGCAGCTGCTAATTTAGATATCTCTGAAAAAGTTTGGCGCCATGTATGACATCTACATGAATGTATCTATCTGCTGAGACTATTTAAGTACAAAACTCGTGATATCACGTTAAGGTTTTGGGTTTTGTAGCAAATTACGGTGGCATGCAACCTATTCTATATTCAATTTCCTTATCTCATATATCATTTTAAGAACTGAAATGATTGCATAATTTTACACCACTTTCTCTTTTATTTTAAACATATTTACTAATATTTTATAGTGACCCCAACAAAAAGCGAACAAAATATTAACACAATCTGGCTACTCTACCTTGGATTGTAATCACTGTAGAAGAAGAAAAAGGGAATTTCATTCTAGCAAACATTTGAGGTGAGTGAATTTCAAATTTAATTTTCGGCATTTCTTGTATATAAGTTGACGACAAAAGAAAAACTGGTCCTGAAATTTATGACTAATAGATATCGGTTGAAACTTCGATGAACTTAATAAATCGGATGTGGATAATCTTTCAAACTTTGTTTACAAATTCCTAGTAGCGCACGTAGAATGATCTGATATAATATTTGCACTATCCCCGATTAATTACTGCATTCCTATAGTTTGAAAATGTTAGTAACATAATGATTCGCTATTCAAAATTTGTTTACTGCTCCCGATCGTTTTGGTTTAGGAATATTGAAAATCAATGGCTTATTAAAATAGGCGCTAAAATTACACAAATATATGTAATTATAGCTCTGATATTTTAAGATCTATCTCATAATAAGCATATAAAGGCAACACGTATAGAATCTATACCGCTCTATACAAGAACAAAACACACATCACAAAGGCTTTGTGATCTGTTCACAAAAAGTTGTCGGGGTCCTCCAGCAGAATAAGTGATGAAACTTCGAATTTAGATTTAGAAAATTTATACAACACAATGTATTTAACCTGATCGGCAAGAGATAGTTCGATATTTGCAATGTTTATTTGGTTTGACGCAATTGATATGTATTGGATATATCAGGTGCGATTTTGAAAAATCAGAATTGTTGTTTATAATTATACGAAAACATAAGCGTTACTAAAATTATATTACGGAACTTATAAAATATACATTTAACATTTTACCATCTCTATCATTTTCTTAATTTTTATTATTAATTGTTTGTGCATATTACCATGATATTTACAATTATATTTATATAATTATTTTATAGGATTTCGTGATGAAGCAATTTTATCATAGTGGATACACATATTTAAGTAGACGCTGCATTTATTTTTTATTTTAACCAATGTTTTATTTTGTTTACTGATCAGAACATTCGATAGAAATGCTCCTTCTTGCAGGATTCTAACCTGTATCCTCCTTTGCAGGAGAAACTGTGGTTAGAACTGATGTGCTTTAACCCTATCTGATACGAAGAGCGTGGCGAGTAATCTAGGTTGTATTTTTGCTTTTTAATCACATTTTTCTTCCTCCGGATTTTCGAAAGTTTATAACAGCTGAGTTTCCTATCCGAAATGTACACAAAGCAATTTCTAAGGAAGCAATGGCTTCTTATGTATTAATCCGAGATGGGTTTTTTATTAATTTAAATGGTATTTTTAGTGGATTGCTACAGTTTTTAAAAAAAAGTGTTTTATTTCCAGTACCGGAAATTCAAGAACATCATGATAGGGAAAGAAGATATTGATGCGTAAGATTGTATAAATTATATGTTCATTTAGCGCTTATTAATATTTTCATATACAAGCTATTTATAAGGTTTTCATCATATTTTCAGAAGTTGTGTAACAAACACGACACGAAAAGCTTTACTATAGATAATTTTCTGACAGAAGTTGTCTAAATTATTAAAATGGTAAATTTAATCACATTCTTTCTTTATTCCTATTGTTCAATGCAAATAATTTTAAGTAAATATGAACTCCACAAAATCAAATTTAGAGAAAGTAAAACATAAATGTGTTGAGATATGCCAATCCTGAGAGAATAAAATGATGACATGTAAATCTACTCTACGTCATCTTCAATTAATTTTGAAATCGTAACAGATGTTATTTAATTACCAGTAAACTGTATCTCATACAAGTGATACAGCTTCAGAAAATAACGGCAATAACCAAATTGATAAATTTTGAATTCAACAGGGATACCCAATGGAATTATAATCGTATGGGAAAAATGATTCCTATTTCTTACGCGGACAAATAAGTATTTCTTTACTAATTTTTCAGGGATAAAAGTAAATTGGGTTTTACTAAGAAATGTATACATAAATGTCAGTGAAATGAAATAGGCTCGGTAGCATTAGAAAATTGATGTTTGGTCATTTAGAAAAATCTTAAGTAATGGACTATTCCAGAAAGCATTTTTATCTAAAACAGGACTGTAAATAAATATAACTGTTTTCAAAGTGTTTTACCATGACACACTGAAATTAAACTTATTACTTTTCATAACGATTTATCTATTTCAGATTTTATAACTTATGTTCACTTTTATGATCTCTATTGTAACATTTACTCACAGACAGAATGTAGCGAAGGCTCTCCGTTTGGTCCGACAGTTTCCACTTATTGCATTTATCGCCTATTAAATTTAGATTGCAAGAAGTTTGTAAATTCACTTCATATGTAAGACATGTAGATGGTGATCTTATATTAATCTAAAATTGAGATGGAAATAAAATATCTAAAGTAAACTATGTCTTACATTTGACTTACGAATCTCACATAACCATTAGTTTTCATTTTCGTTTCACTAGATTTCACTGATTAACTGTTTAGTGATTAAAATTATATTTTCTAATTTCCTAATAAATTATTACTCATAAAAGTTACAATTTGAATAAACTTTTCAAAATCCAATATCATTTGTTCGAGTAATTAGACTGTCTTTTTTCTGTACCGTCTCCTTTGAGGACTTGGCCAGTCATCGTTCTGCACAATTTCTTTCATTTGTAGCTCTCAGTAAATTTTGTATTTTGCTATCTCTCCTAATTGCTGTTCCGCCAACCACTTAGACAAACTCGTTACATATCCTATGCAATGGATTTCTCTTGTCTTTAATATGTGCTGTCTGTGTTAAAATTTCTAAGCCTCTTTCCTCATTACGTACCCTAGGAAGTTCAACTATTTCAAATATTAGTTATTAGTATTCTTTTCATTTGCATTTTCTCTTCAACATCGTCATTACTCACATATACAATACATGGTATTGTTCTTTAGAACTACAGACCTGTCACCGAAAGTATATTCTTCATATCTGTTAAGATTATCCAGCATTCACCGCCAAAGTAGCGTTTCGGCGGAAGAAGCTGTTCGAGTGGAACTTACTTCTCATGAGGGGAATACGGAGGGAATGTAGGTGTATTACTACAATGTGAGTGGCAAGTGTTATGGTGAAACACACCTATTCTATAGTTAATAGACTCTCCCACCTAATATAAGTAGAAGTAGTAAGAGAAACGATGGTCAGTCGATGTCGGACGACAGTAGTCGACAGTTAGTCGAATACGAAAGTAATCAGAGACCACAACAAGATTACTCTGCATAATACCTATTATATCAGGTTCCTAACGTTTTGTACGTCGAACTATTTAGGACCGATTTAGTTCAAATACAAGCCTCAAATGCAAAATAACTCCCAGAAACTTTTGCAACGAGGGATTGGCAATCATACGGAGGAAGAAAAAATTCGCTCGCCACAATAACTATGGCGACAAAGTCTCGGATTCACACTTAAAAAAAAAAAAAAAAAAAACATTTGCAAAGTTTTTCGCGAGTGAAGACGTCAACTTAGTGACGTAAAAATCTGTCGTATTCTCATTTGAGAAAAGAAATATTTTTTTCCGATAATACAGTTTTCTCAAATAGGTCATTAATTGCAAATTTGTAGCACCCCCCGTCTACAGTATTTAGGCATTGTGTAATTTTTTTGCGAAGATGGAGGAATGCAAAAATATATCCGGGAATTCTTTAAGTTCCAGTCGGAACAACGACAAAATTAGAGCAACAAAAAACATTCCAGATGCAACTACAGGGGGAAAATTTTAATAGACAAATGCAATTCCAACCAAAAAGGGAACAGATGCATAGGGAGTTTCAAAACAAAACTCTGGAAATAACTGAGAAGAGGAAAGAGAGAAATCTACTAAATTATTCTTTCCCATATAATACAATATGGAATTCAATTGAAATATTCACGTACAATCCAGATGAAGAGTTAACTTTTGAGGAGTATTATAAAAAATATACGGGTGTGTATAACGAGGACTGCCACTCGTGGTCTGAAGGAAAGAAGGTTAAGTTTCTTTTAAGCAAATTAGGAACTGCTGAGCATAACAAATTGGTAAACTACATTTTACCGAAAAAAACTAGCGAGTTGACATTTATCGAGGTGGTAAATATATTAAGTGAATTATTTAATAAAAAGACATCTCTGTGTCTCAAGAGGTGGAAATCTTTGAATCTGATGAAAGATGACGAACAAGACTATATAACGTACGCAGCCAATGTGAATAAGCATTGTGAAGATTTCAAGCTGGCAGAGTTAAGCGCAGACAATTTTAAGTGCTTGGTGTTTGTTTAGGGGCTGGTATCGGAAAGAGACACAGAGTTGAGAAAATTAGTACTGGCAAAATTGGAAAGCGATCCAAGTATTACGGTTCAGAAATTGGCAGAAGACTGCACAAGATATGTTAGCGTAAAGAAAGATTAAAAAAAGATAGAACAGCCTGGCGTTTCGCATGTAAGGAAAATACGCTACAAAGAAGAAAGTCAGTCTACCAAAAAGAATTCTAAAATTGCGGATTATCAAGCAAAAAGTGAAATACCAGAGAAAAATAAGCAAAAACTCCCGAAGCCATGTTTTTCTTGCGGTGAACTACACTGGTACAGATATTGCGAGTTTAGGAATAAAAAAATGTTTCAACTGTAAAAGAGTGGGTCATAAAAGCTCGCACTGCAGGTCAAAAAATAAAAATAAGAAAATTAAAGTCCAACGATGTAAAAGATGGAATAACCAGAAAATTTCTTACCGTCGTAATAAGTAATAAAAATATAAAAATGCAACTTGACACTGGTTCGGATATTTCTATCATAAATTTGCTTACGTGGAAGAAGTTGGGGAAACCAACCTTAATGAACACAAAAAATATCGCGAGTTCAGTGACTGGAGAAAAAATACAATTTATTGGAGAATTTGTTACAAACGTCAGGTTAATTAAAAGACCGCGAAAAGCTAAACTATTTGTCATAGAAAATACCACGAACTTACTTGGTACGAATTGGATAACAGAATTCCAATTATGAGATCTACCGATAAATTCCTTCTGTTACAAGGTAGAAAGTTTAAACACCGAAGCCCCAAAATTAGTAGAGAAACATTTCCTACTGTTTTTTCTCCAGGGTTGGGAACGTGTACCAAGATGGAGGCAAAATTCCAACTAAAAGAAAACGCTCAGGCGGTATTCAAAAAGAAAAGGAATGTGTCGTTTGCATCAATTGAACAGATAGATAAAGAATTAGACAGATTAGAGAAAACCGGTGTACTTAAAAAAGCTGAGTATAGTGAATGGCAACACCCACGGTATACGTGAAAAAAAGCCCCAGAATGTAAAGATGAAGCCGACACCGAGAAAAACTGCGGAGCGAGTTACCCGCAGCCAAGGATATACAGTATTATTAAATGATTTAAATCAACTGAAGTCACCATAGAAAACGTTAAGAAGCACAAGATCAACAAAAGGGAAGCTAGAGGCTGAACAAATAGAACCACAAGATGAACCTTCAGAAACTGTAACCCCATCCTTAAGAAGCTCAAAGCGGAAGGTTGTTTCTGGCAACATTATGGAGGTACCAAAATATAGAAAAGAAGATTGGCAATATGATGTACTTGGTGAAAGGCGAAACTTTCACGTGAAGACCGCACATTAACCAGATCAGACGACGTTCTACAGACGTGGTTGACAGCGGTCCCGCGTAAGAAACGCCGATGGAGGTGATTTTCGATACGTTTGATCTAACAACGCCTGCAACGATTTTACCTGAGGTACGCCGATCCAGGAGAAAAAGAAAGGCAACTAATCATTTAAAATTGGATCCAAAACGTAGGAGATACTCTACGATGTTGCTAAAAAGGTTAGGACTTGCGGAACCAAGGAAGGTAGTTCATCCATTCACTTATCATGGAAGTAGCAACAGAGTTGTGAGAATCTTGCTACATCTCTTCTTCGGGAGGGGGTTTGGATGGTGGAAAGTTATTTGTTACCAACAAGGACGCGAAGACGCTTTTGGACTCTATGAAGCCTGAAATCCGTGGGCTGGGCATTACCCACCCAAATATGACAGTAGTACTCCATTTTAGGCCTAAGCATACTCTTGTAAATGTCGCAGATAGCACAAGGCGTCAGGTACTTACTGAAGCGGTACAGGGAACCAAACATTTTTCCTGCATCTTTAGCAATGGATCATATGTAAAAGTTTCACTTGATTTCAGAGGTGAGTTTAAGGCCCGGTCGTCATTAAAGTCACGTGGGGTCATCCATTCATCATTATACACAGTCAATTAAATAAAAGACAGTTAACAAAAGTAAAGAAAAATCTTATATGGTTAATGCTCATCGTAGGACCTGGGATGTCCTTGTATTACTATTATTGTGATTATTATGGTTATACGATATAAATTTTTAAACATACATTAAATTAACATTTACTTTCATGTGTGGCTATAACATTTCGCACAATTCTAAATGTACAAACTTTGTCTCTGTTATCTACGAACAGTATATGTTGTAAGATCGTCGTATACACGTGGTTGTAAATACTTGGGTTTGAAAATTATTTTTAATTCACTTTTTAAAATAAATATATAAGAGAGATTAAACTTTTCAAGCAATATAATAATATTCTATGACACTGACAATCACTTATGATTAAATCACTAAACGATGCGAATATTCGTGAAATAATACTAAAATGTATTGCAATGTTTGCTTTTTGAATAAACATAAAAATATTGGATAATTTCTTCAGTTAAAATACTATTTGATATTTGTCGAGGGAATGAAAGTTGCAGGTCCCAGAGTGGACAACCTTTTTTGACCCTTGAGACCTGTACCAAATGAACGACATCATTTGAATTTTTCAACTTCAGCAACAACCAAAATTGATAGTTCATACAACTCTAAGAACAAAAATAACAATGAAGATGTTGGCATTTATCTTCAACTAAAATCTCAGGAAATATCCCCAGTTTCTATCCTGGAAAAGGCGATAAAATTTGAGAAACGTATATTCCTGAATTATTTTCATAGAAAGATTGTATAAATTCGATAAAAAAGGTAACATTTGTTGCTCGATCAATGAATGTCGAATATTT
>OZ010574.1:146773755-146816255 GCA_963932145.1 Acanthosepion lycidas
CAGGCGATATGTGACGAATCTCTCACCGCTCTGTTGCTACTACCATGGAATGTGCCCGGACGAACTACATTTTTTGGTCCCGACAGATCTAACCTTCACAGTTACATAGTAGCAAACCACCCCACATTCCCTCTGTATTCCTCTTAAACAGTTTCTTCCCGCGAATGACTGCACTGTGGAACATACCCCCAAGTAGATATTCCCCGTTCATTATAATCTTAACCTGTCCAAGACTAGAGTCAACCGTTATTTTCCACTCCTATTCATAAATCTACGTCCCTGATCCTTGTAAAGTGTGTCATTAATGTAAAAACAAGGTAAGCAGCAGAATAAATAAGCAGTTTTTGATTTGATTCCTAACAGGTTACATTAGGAGACTATGTAGCGAAGCCCTCACAGTGAAAACTTTAATGAAGGTGTGATACCTTGATGATTTTGATGTGGGATTATAGAAAGAAAAGTGATGAGATCACAAGGAGTTCCAGATGATGTTAACTTGAAAGCTCAGATTTACGTCTTTTTAAAAGTCATCATAGAATCATTTCTCAGTTAGCTACCGAACACCTTTCAGAATGTATAAGGCTTTTGCAAAGAATCATGTCATTATATTCCGTGAGAAAAAGTAAAAATATAACACAGTGATATGGAGAGCGTTATAATGATGAAGTGGGCGAGTTGTTCTTCTGATTGTAACTCGATAGAAAAGTTGAGGACCATTTTGAGAAATAATGTCAGCAAAGATGAACATTCTGAATACTAAATATTCTTTTTAATTTGAAGGTCCCAAAATCAATGCTTTAAACCCTTCTAAAACTATCCACGGAACTCAGCATATATTTCATATTAAAGAGTCTTTTATGATGATAATAGTTTTATGTATTTTTATTTAAACATTTATTTGAAAACTCTGCGTATGTTCCCTAAATATATATTTTAATGACTACTTACAGCCTTAATACCACGGTGAAATAAAAAAAATATGGAAAATTTTGTAGAATAAAATATGTGACACTATTTAGGGTTGCGTGAAAAAAAAAGAAAAGAAAAGGCAAGAATTAAATTTAGGTAATAAGAAGCCATCACGAAAAGACACTGAGCGATGTTATTTTTTCTAACAAAGAAAAGTGGTAAAGATTTTATTTTCATTATAGAAGAAAGTAACATCTCGGTTCTGCCGGGTTTAATTTGATTTATGACGACGCACCAAATAGAAGATAGCAATCTGCCCATGGCAATAATGAAAATTTCAGGTTGGTCAAGTGGCCTACAAGGCAGAATGCTAAGATAAAAATTAATTGGGTCGCGAGAAAAATGTCCGCTGGACCACCCGCACAGTACAAGGAAAGAAAGGTTAAACCTTTAACTATCTGCCAGATGACGACCCACTTGATGCTGGCGAAAATCTCGAATGACGAACTCCAGGTGACATTCGGTTAAGATTGAGATTAAGAATCACACTACGGGTCGTATAGGTTTGTTGCGGGGAAGAAGAAAAGAAAGAAAAGAAAAAAATGGAAGATAATTTTTTTTTCTTTGAGCGAGATTTTTTAAACCGAGACAAGTCTAGCCACACTCACGCTGCTGGACGTCCATTGGCTGAATGGTGGCGTGAGCGGTAGCCGAAGGTAATCATGAGAAGGAGGAGGAGGGGCCTGTTGACGCCCCCTGAAGGGATCGGTATGAGATGCCACTGTGGGAGAGAGGGGAAACCCGTTGACGCCTCTGAAGGGATTGGTATGAGATACCAATATGAGAAAGGAAGAATTTGGGAGGACGATTCTCTTTAAGTAGGAAATTCCAAAAATGGAAAGTGGTGGATTTTCCTGTTCGAGAACAAAGAAATCCTTGTTGTGGATTTAGAATTATCAAGGAAGCTCAAACCCCGACAGGCCCACCCCGGTTTTGGTCGGCGTCCATATAAGCAGAGTCGCAACGAGTGGACGGCAATCAGTTTGTTGGGGTTGAAGAGACAGGCAAGCAGTTAGTTGGGGTTGAAGACAGGCAAGAGTCAGAGAGAAGTTAGTTGCAATTGAGCTGTTGAGCCCTGAGACCACGCAATCACGACCTCAACTTCTAACCAAGAACAATTTATTTTTGAAGAACGACTTAGACTCACACCATCAAAACAAGTTTTACGAATATCACCTGAAGATACACCAAAAAACCAAGTTATCGAAAAACAACTTAAGATATTAAGACTCTCCTAACAAACGTAAAGTGTCACGTATCCATATTAGCGGTTTGGGAAAAAGACGCAGTCCTGTATTCAGCAACCAGATATAAAATATTGTTATCCTTTTTTAACACATTTGAACTTTTCGAGTTGTTACTTTATTTTCTTTTACATATACTTGGGCGGTATTACCCTTGTTTGGACTCGACTTGCATTATGGCCCGGCGACTGATTGATTTCGTCTATCTAAAATCAAATCACAACGTGGGTAGGTTAGACTAGAAATCAAAACAGTTACTTCGGTAACCAGACGTTGGAGGCGAGCTGGGAACAAGGCTGATACCAAATCTAACCAGATTTCCATCCGTCACAAATCTGTCTCATGGTATTAATTAAATGTAGCCAGTTACACATTAAATATGATCTATGAATTGTAATGCATATTAATTGTGCAAATATCTCTTATAATGTATATTTGAGTTTTCTAAAATTCACGAAAATTTAAACTCGACTAATAATGTAATTTATTTTTTTCATATATATATATATATATATATATATATATATATATAGCAGTAAATCTTTCACTGCGCTAATGTAGCTTTCTTGTGACTTCTCTATAAATATTTTCATGATAATTCTTCTAATGAATATTTCTCTTCGGCATCTAGTCTTTAAGAATTTAATATTAGATTGGCTACAAGGTATCATCACTTTACAGTTGAAATGGTTAGATGGAATGTTAAGTTTTATGATATGAAGCATGAAACTGACAATCATCACGCAGTGTTCAGTCCTATGTTCCCATTGTCTATATTTATAAACGCTGTGGCCTTGCTAACTTTAAATGATATATGTATAACGATACAAGTACAAAAGAGATGTTGAAAAGATCTTGATCCGAACGTCTTCTCAAAGTATTTGCAAAATTTCCACCGTACAACATTCCAACAGACGAAACGTTGAAAGCGTCTCCCTGTTCTATAACTATTTCCATGGAAAATAAGCTGACGTCCTACATTCATTAATTGCGCCAACTCTAACACTTACAGTCAAGACCCAACATGCCACATAGATTTATGTTAACTACTATATTCCTATTTCTTTTCTATTAGTAAGAATAAAATTCCAGTCGAACACCTTATTCCCATGAATCAGTAGTTTTGGAAACCGACTGTAGGAATCCTTCTACTCGGTTTTTCGTTGAATGTTAAAATTTGGAGTGTCAGGATTCAATACATTAATAAAATATCGTTACAGGGTCGCTCGTAATTTGGCCGTCTAAAATAATCAAACGCTTTTCATTGTAGGAATAAAATTCAGTAGAAAAGACGACGTAGTTTCAACAAATAAACATTGATTTAATATAACGATAGGAATACAAACAGTTGATAATATATTGGTAAGTAATGTCTTTTGTTTGGGTTGAAATAGTTCTGAAATGAAATATAAACTGTCTTTGTGTACGTGTGTGAGAAACAATAAAATGTTGTGATATGTGTGTTTGTATGAAAAAGTCAACATGTGTGTGCGTGATTCATAGTAAAAACGGATACGAGAGATACGAATTGTTTCTTACTGTTGGCGGTGATGTCGTGGTCTGGAGTTTGTCAACGCTGTCGTTTTTGATATGAGGTCATGAAGATCATCGGCGAGAGGTGTGTGTAGCTTGCTGGCAGCCGCGTGTATATTGTGTCGGGAACGGATTTCGTATGTTTTTATACACTTTTTCCGAACAATATCGGTTCCAGAATTAACTTATTTATTTATTCCCAATTGGCCCTAAGAAGTCACGTGTTATGTCTTCTACTACGTCCGTACGATATTTGGTCGGTATCTACATAAAAATGATGAGGACTAATACAACAAACATTCTGATTTGTAATCTATTATTTTATTGGTGTGTTTTAAGATGCAAGTGCTTTCTTGTGTGTGATTAGTTTATAAATATTGTAGTTGATATTTTAGTGGACACGACTTCCAACAAAATGCTTCTGACCAATAAACTCTTAACCTCTTCAAATCTATGGTTAACAGTTATCTCTTTCACATGTCCTTATAAAGTGTGCCTCGAACCTCTTACTTATCGCTAATCAACCAAATCCTTCAGTAAGTCTCTACATTTAGTGGGTCTTGTGCATAGTAAAAAGTGGTATTAGTTAAAATAATATTAGATATTCGATGCAGAATATATTGCTTATTTTAATTTTGAGTTGTTGAGTGAGGTTAATCTCGAACTGCGATCGTCCGTTACATGCTTGAACGCAATCTTGATTTGAAGATATAAAGACTGATATTGAGCAATCTAACCATAAAGAGACTACACATTAAAACTATATTTTATCTCATATATATATATATATATATATATATATATATATATAATGATAAATTGAAATTGAACACTTGGAAGGATGCATATATTTTGACAGCCAATACAAACTTAGGCTATCACGATTTATGATGAAACTTCATACTCGAGAGTGAAACTAATAGAATTATCCCAAATTATCTCTTTGCATTTCACACGCGCTGAAAAGCTGCATCCGTAGGTCGAAGACCCACAAACGTAAAAATGAGAGACACGGACACACAGACACATGCACACACGCATAGAAAGACACGTGTAATTTCAACTAACAATTTGCAAGTCGCTTTATGAGCAACAAGCCTACCTTTAAAACACTTACTATCCCGACAACGACTACCGCCACCACGTTTATGAAGACAACAACGGGAACCGCTACAAAGAACTATTACCTCTGCTACTCTTGCAACTACTATCAGGACTACTACAACCACCGCACGAGTAACAGCAAATCTCAAGGAACACCTTTCTGGCAGGTCACCACTTTCGAAACTCATCTACAGGACGCGATAGTCCGTAGTTGTTTAAACCAATGAGCAAGAAAAAAAAAAAAGATAAATTTCCTGGGAAATATCTACTGAAAACCAGGTGATTTCCCCAATGAAAAAAAAACAAACTATTTTTGTTATAGATGACAATATTGACAATGTGTTATTTTTCTTACATTACGGCAAATGCCCTCAGCAGGAGTTTTAATAGAAATCTTGTGAATACTGAATTGAGGATTATTACGGTAAGTTATAATTATATTATAAGTTTGGATTTGATCAATATAAGTCCTGACCATAAAAAGTTTTATTTTTTTAAATTTTAAACTCCCCACACCGCTGTTGGAGCTGGAAATATTATCGTGATTGTAAAGTAGCGATTTTTGTTCCGATCATATAAAAGAAATATAATAATTATTGTCGAAAATCTCAAAGATTATATTGGTAAAACTTACTAAAAGACGGAGGGTACACATTACATTTTAAATTACAGCATTTAGAAGGCTTTTCCTTAGTCTCCGTGCTCTTCCTTTCTCTTCTGCTCTCAGCTGTGCTGTCTAGTCGAGAATATTATACACTGTGCCTGTCAAAGAATTTCGATAATTGCAGAGAACTGTAGCTAAAGAAACGTGTGACATCGCAGCTGTAAACTAAGTATGAAAGAACAGAAATAGCAAGGGAAAATAGAAATCATTTCGGAATTAATGAAGTGAGAAATCGGACAGTTAGATAATCGGAATAAGTGATTCAAGGATAATAATGAATCTGCTGCGGACCCTCCTACCGCCAACTCAGCCGTCGTCACCGCTGCTGCCACTATTAGATATCTAGATGACGCTGCTGCCGCTTTTGACGGGAACGTGGCACTACAGCCTAGAATCAGCTGTCCAACCGGTTCCAGTAGACCACCTCCGTAGTAGTAGAATTTCGATTCGAATCGATAATAAGTCTTCCCTGGGAAAAAGAAACTGATAAAATTAAGGCAAGTTGAGCTGTAATGCCGTTCTGTTTCTCCGTCTCTGTCTTTTTTCCCGGAAAATAGAGGAGATAAAAATTTAAACTCTCGCACTCGGATCCACTCAACAACGCACGCGTGCCGCGCGAACGCACACCTGCACACACACACACATACACGTGTCTGTGTATTCGTGTCTATCATGCACGGCCGTATATCAACATCTGAAAACTTGGGTCACCAATGGGGGCAGTAATATCGTTTAATATTTAGATCGTATATTAACGAATATATTCATTAACGTGAACATAAAAAATATTCAGTTTTGATTATTTTATAAAATTGCCAAACGCTGCACCTTCGGCCACATGTGTTGTTTTTTTTTTTTGTTGTTTTTTTTTTGTTTTTTTTTTTTACACTCCCATAACGTAATTAGCTGAATACGCACACCTACACAACTTTTCCACCCTCATTCATTCATTTTTTTTTACTTATATGCCATGGATTTATCACACAAATCTATTCCTACTTAACTAAGTATGTGCGCGCATGTCATCCAGTATATATATATATATATATATATGTGTGTGTGTGTAGATAGGCAAGTGAGACATCTTAATTTATTTTATAAAGAAAAACATGAGATAATATAAGCCTTTCTATGGTTCATTTCACACGGCCAGTCGCATTACAAATATTTTCGTTCTCACACAAAATGTGACTTGTGATTATGATTTTATATTCAATATTATAATAACTTTATATACAGCATTATACGCAGGAATATTTAATGCTTCTATTATTATTTGAGGAAGTCATTGCGAAAATACATTCGCATACGTATATACTCTTATAAACATAAATTCAGTGTATAAACATAGAGATATACGTTTGTAGCTCAATATCGATAATAATTTCTGTAATTTTCCTTGAAAAGTAAATAAAATTAACATATAATCATATTTGCCAAATTATACTCATAGTTACTCAGGATTGCGCAGATTGATATATATATATATATATATATATATATATATACATACAGACACACTCATTATATATATATATATATATATATACATACAGACACACTCATTATATATATATATATATATATATATACATACAGACACACTCATTATATATATATATATATATATATATATACATACAGACACACTCATTATATATATATATATATATACATACAGACACACTCATTATATATATATATATATATATACATACAGACACACTCATTATATATATATATATATATATACATACAGACACACTCATTATATATATATATATATATATACATACAGACACACTCATTATATATATATACATACAGACACACTCATTATATATATATATATATATATATATATATATATATATATATATATATATATATAGATAGATTTTAATTTGCCTAAAATAAAAAAAGAGATTAGAAGTACTTTCGCGTATTTTAGCATGCGATTCTTATAACAACAACAAAGTGTTCGTTTAGTATATGGATGATAGCCTCTTTTGGATATGACTGATATTCATGAGGATTCTTTACCAGCGGGACATTACTAAGCTAAAAAAATTACTGTGAAAATAAAAAAAGTATAAAATGATTAACATTTATATAAAAAAAAAAAATAAAATAAAAAGGCGCTACAAAATTTCTGAAAGAATGATACCTTTCTATATTCATTTGATCTTTCTTTATTTTTATAAGCTTGTCTTTTTACATCTTCAAAAAACATGTGACTTATTCACGACGGTAGTTGCAGAAAAGCTCTTACCTCTTCGAAAAAAATAATATTAGATCATATTTTAAGAAGTCGTTTGGGCGGAGTACCTTTCAACATCCACTGGTATGTAACAATCGCTCTCAGATATGATGCGAGTGCTAGAAACTTCTCGCCCCGACCCATATTCAAAGATCCAAATGAATTTTCTTTCTTCGGAAGGGCTTCTTGTTTGAGTCACAATATTTTGACACCTGCTTCCATATGCTAACCCGAAATGTATATGTACACGTGTACGTACACATTTAGACGTTCTAATATTTTACACTCTTTTGCGTGTTTAATCGTTTGCTCAGGTACCTACGTTATAGCTTCATTTCATATGCACAAATTCTTATGTATGTTTGTTTATGTACATAACTTTGAAATATAGTTCCTTACGTTGCATATTTCAGTAGGTTTCGCTTACGAACTGTAATGAAAATTCCAAACTCATGTTATGATTTCTAAGATATATGGCACTCAGATGAATTTCAGAAAAAGCTATGTGTACGAGAAAATAAACATTCATCTAAAAAAAATGGAATCGGTTATTTAATCCCGTTATTTCAATAACCTCGGCATTGTTACTTTTTCTCTTATTTTACTCATAAAATTCTGGTTCCACATCCTCGGAAGACGAACGTATGTATATGAATATTGTGGCTAATTTATTCGTCAGCATTCCCAGTCCAGTAAAAACTGAACCTAGATGCGTTACTAAAAACTAAAATTATTTTAATTTACGCAACATCACTACTTAGAATATTTTATGATTTGTGAAGCAGCCATCGTATATAATAAATTTAGGATTTTATACATAAAAAATATGTTTGTAGAGGACTAAACTAGAAGGTAGTTATAGTTCATGATCAGCATCAAAACTGTTTCTACGTCGGAATAACATGTGATATAAATAACAATGCACAAAACTTAAACAACACAACTGGTTACCCATTCATTTTCTTATGCGTGTCTATCCGTATTTTGATGTAAATAACGTGTCTCAAACAATGATGAAGGGGATGTGAAATAATATCGTATTTTACCGTATTGTATTGTTCTTGAATTTCCAAACGATGCTTAGAAATGGTATGGAAAAAATTACGTGTTTATTCTTTCTTCAATAAAACGCATTTTTAGTGAATGATAATATAAATAAAAAGAAATATATGCTTATATTATCGTGGGCACGAACACACAAACCCTACCGCACATAGACACAGAAACAAGAATGAATGTACAACCGCGTCCACATTCACAAACATACATACAGATTAACACGTACACATTTATTGCATTCATATCGGGTGAATAAACCTTAAGTTTTAAGAATTTATTTTTACAGGAAAAATATTCTACATTTAAATATCCCATAATCTGATAGAAATACATGTCAAAGTGGATATTTACTTTTACATATATTCGTTAAAATAAAAAGTAAACTCATGCGCAAACACACACAGATGAAACACGCACGTACGTACCGCCTAATATATATATATATATATATATATATATATATAATGCATAATATATATTATATATATTTATATAATACATAATATATATATTATATATAGTTATATATATATATATATATATATATATATATATATATATATATAATGTTTATTATATGTATATAATAATGTTATATATATATATGTTTATATATATATATATATATATATATATATATATATATATATGAAATCTCGTTGAACGGAATAAGTTCTGGGGAAAGTGATACACGAGTTTTTCTGCATACTCTGAAAAACAATATTCCAGATTCTAGCCTATGGTAATTTTTAATGTATTTTCACTGATAAAGCATTTATTTGCATGCATTTACGTGTGACTTCATTTTTAAATTTGTGTTCCACGTGTTGTATATTTCAAAGTAAAGCGTCCGTGCGACTGCGTGCTTAATGGCGAGTGAGATTTAACGGAGTACAGATACACATATGATTAACGGAGTAACGATACACATCTCTTTAGGGAATGAATTCTTAACAAGAGCGTTCTCGTAGTAAACGGACGATGAAAAATGTCATTAGATTTATATACAACTTTGTGATTCTCAATCCGTATCAGCACGTGGCTATGAGTAATTATGATATTTTCGTCAGGCGATTGATGAAAAATGCCATATACTTTTCAAAGAAAATTCGTTGTAAAATCACGAAAAGATCAATACAACTTCCACGAGCTAAAACGTTGGCCATAGACGACAGCTATTACAAAAAACGGTTGCACATATACACGCAGCTATTTATTTTGCATTTTCATTGTGTGACATTTCTTGTATCTACAATAGTTATCAAACTCATTTCTGTAATAATAGTCTACTACGTTAGCTTGCGACTAATCGCACAATAATTTCGGACCATCTGTAAAATTGCCACTTTAAACTTTTCATTATTTCTTTTTATTTGGCATTGTTTCAGACTCATGAAAGTTTCATCAATATTTATAATTGCTTTCGGGCTGGCAGAAATATGTACTCGACTCCGTGTTTTAGACATCCAAGAAAAGTTGGGGGTGCTTATTTTTATTACTTGGTACGAAAAAGATTTGAGTCATAAAATGTATATATACATAACACTTCTTGTAGAGAAAATTAATAGCCCAACTGAAATTCAATAAATTTCATATGAATTTAGGCGGGGCTTAATGCAAGGTGAAACTGATAATAATATAAAGTATGGTACAAGACATATTGGTAGTAATAGAAGATTTAGGAATGCACTAAAAGGGAAAACATGTGCAATTAGTCTGAAAATCAATATTTGAAAATCCAGGCTCCTAATAAAAAATTAAATTGATTTACAAATGGATAATCAGGTGATTTGTTTGTAGGTCTTCAAGATTGAGAGGTGCTTTTTTTTTTTTTTTTAGAACTCTCATGAAATAAAAATTATTACCTATAGGATATTAAGTGTTTCATATTCTTTAATTAATAATACACACATACACACACACACACATGTATATATATATATATATATATATATATATATATATATATATATATATATATATATATGCGTGTGTGTGTTATGCATGCTTACATTTTTATCTGTTTGCTTTGTTAGAGTATGTTACATAAAATGAATATGTGAATGTATCTGAATGTGTCTATCTCCCCACGTAAATATTTGTATATTTATTAACTAAACCTGTGTAAAGAAAGCAGTTAAATAGATATAAACAAATGTTAAGTAGATTGTATTGCAAAAATCTCACTGGGTACCTGAATTTCAGATATGTTGGACTTTGTTTCTTATGCCTTGCTATTCAGACCAGCAGTTAGTTTAGTTTTTATACTCAAAACGTTCAGATCTTACCTCTGTTCCAAACAACAACAAAAAAACAAGGGTAATTCCACATCTGAAAAGTGTGTGTGTGTGTGTTTGTATGATAAAATAAAAATGCTAGTTACTAATACTATTGATAATATACAATCAAAGTATACTATCTAATGTTTCTCAAATCTTACAGAGCCTCTACCAACAAAATGCTGTATATAAGACTAGAACGATACCTACTAAAATATGGGTAACACTTTCAATACTTATCAGAAGTCAACAGTTTTGAATCACTCACCAGAAACTTCAACTACAATAATTTCACAAATCTATTCTTATGTTGACATTCGATAAGTATTGAACGTTTATACTTATAATTTCATCATATATATTAGGTTGGTGCAAAAATAATGACGTAATAATGTCGTTTTTTGACGTATTTTTTAACGTCAAAAAACGACATTATTACGTCATAATTTTTGCACCAACCTAATATATATGTGTACGTGCGCGTGCGCGCACGTGCGTACGTGCGTATCTGTGTATTTCTCTGTGTGTGTGCGCGCGCATGCGCACGTGTATAATTTGAGGGTCTTTCATAGGATGATATCAAGTTTGATATGGAGGTCACTGCATAATGACTGAACTGCAACTTTGGCTTTGTGCCATTTTAAATAAGTTATGCTGGTCTCAATCGCCATTTTCTGTGGGTTCGATTCTCAAGTTTTTTTTAGTGTTGTGGCTTTGTAGTCCATCTCCAGTAGACATTGCCAATATTTTTGTCTCTCTTTTTTTTGTATTCAATTACAGAGAAGATTTATTATCTCCAGGCAACTTTTAAACATCAATTATTGATGTTGCTCTTATAAATTACGATTATGATTTACAATTATTTATCTTAGATTTACTTGAATACTTAACTCAAAACGAAATGTCACAATGATTCACATTACAGTTGCCTGCATTATCTACCACAAACTCATGCTTATTTAAATGAATAATAGTTAGGAAGGTATAAATGCGTTGAAGCTCATCATCTCTCTCAAAACGGGGTTAGCCAGCTCAGTAAAACAGCAGGCCCTGTTAGCAAAATCATTTTCCACACCCAATCCCTTTGGCTTCTCTGTCGATACTTCCACAGAAAGTGCTCAGATGAACTATACTCCTTAGGTTCACCAGTTCTTATCTTCACGGCTTGGACTCAGCATGCTACGGAAATTGTATCGAACCAACCTCTTTCCTATGAACATCTCACCTATGAAATACAAATTTCATAGGTGAGATGTTCTACTCAAGCACCTTCCTCCCACCGAGCTCTGATTTGTGGAACCCTCTCGGAAGAGGATGTTTTCCTGATCACTACAATCCTAACATGTTCACGTCTAGTAAGAACCGTTACCTTCCCCACATATTCGCATAAACTGTGCCACTTACTCTGTAATACTCTAACTCGACGGGCTCCCGAGCCTTGTACAATTTGAGCCACAGGGTAAAAATTATATATGTGCATTGGTGGTGTACATGCATAAGTTGCTGTCTATATTCTCTCTCTCTCTCCTTCATATATACATATATATATATATGTGTGTGTGTTTGTGTGTTTATATGTGTGCGCTGAATATTTCTCAGTAACCAAGTAAATATATCAACAGATTTTCGCATCAACTTAAATAAACTTATCTATAAACCACATGGCATATTTCAAGTATATTTAAAGCAGCAGGTCAACTACCTTCATTACAGTCCACCGGAGCGAAGCATGATAAAACATTCATATGATTTACATCAGAATTTAGATATATATTTGTCAAAAACCTAGATATTACACCTGTTATATTTACTAAATGATTTAGAAGCTATTACTATTAACATTGCATTTTTTTAATATATTGTTTATTCAAAATAATATTATTAAGCATTTCTTTTATCTCTTTTCTATCAACATGTAACTATATTGATGGTGCTGCATATCTAAAATGAAAGGTGTAATAGTGAATACTAAAACATTTGCGATGTCTTTACTAGCATCTTCAATGTGAGTCCAATTAAAAGCTATAGTCAAAAGCCCTTGAGATATGATGAAAATAAAATAATATAAGATACATATGTCGAATTATGAAAATCAGATTTGTAAAGGAAAATACAGTGCTCCACTTTTGCATATAATATTGTTTCATTTATACGCTAGATGAGATGAACAAGGGGAACCATGATGTTACTGACATGAAATATTTTCCCGACTAAAACCGAAATATTTTTTTGTTATTATTTAGTTTAATGCATTGCAGTAAGTCAAATACTCAAATAATTTCAACGGAGATATCGAATATTTTGATGCTGAATTTTCACCCATTCCATTGTAAAGTTAAATATGATTTAATAATTACGTAACTTCAGGTAGCTTTCCTATAAAATTATGTGGTTTTGTCTCAACCTCGGTAGGGTTATCAGACTTAAACATAGTAGCGAATGTTGTGTAAACTTAACCTTTAATATATAACAAATTATATTATTTTCATTTCATAGATTATTTCTTCCTATAAATGAAGCGGCCATTTTCAGTTCACACATATGCACACACACACACACACACATATATATATATATATATATATATATATATATATATATATATATATATATATACACAGTGCGTGGGGGCTTAGAAATCGACCCTACATGATGACTGATGATAAATTTTGTCGTAACACTGCTGGCAACCCAACAGTATTGATTTACGTGAACACCTTCATTATGCGTGCAAACTCAATACTACTATACTAGCTCAAAACTTTTTTCAACTGCATGTTATAAGTCCTAGTGTTTGAAATTTCCCTGAAATTACCAACATCTCGTCAAGCCATCAGTCCCATGCGCAGATGCTCTGCATTCATCAGTACATAATTTTGTTGATAACCCAGTTTTCATGTACTTCTTCGCCCAAATTACATGTTTCATTTTGTAAAGTTTGAGTAAATGTGGTAATAGGTTTACTATTATAGCCAGTGTTCTGAATATTCTCTATCGTTTTTTCCTTCTTTTGCATTAACAAACCCAGATTCTTCAGATATGTTCTTGCTTATCAATCTATTTTCTTGCTTTTTATTCTTTTGTTTTCTCATATTTTTTGTAATATTTGTAAGCTCATTTTCTTTTATGATTGTTCTTTGAATTCTGTTTAACTTTGTTCCAGTGTCCAACCTTGTATCAAAAACATTGAGTAATTTTTTTAGAATATTTTGTTTCACTTCAATACTGATCATTCTCTTGCACGGCAATTTAGGTGCCTAAAATAATAAAAAATAAAATATCAGTAACTCTACTATTATATAATAATTTAAATATTTTCAACAACCTTCGGTTCGCATAAAATATATTAGATTATTAGAATGTTTCTATGAAAAGGAGGAGGATAAAAACACTCAGAAAACAGTCTGCCTGCTTTATGTGAAGGGGTTGTCAGAGAAAATACAAAAGATCTACGGTCCATATCACATGAGGACAAACTTCAAAGGCTGGACGACACTTCGCAGATATCTCTCCCGAGTAAAACACCCATAGAGGAGAACACGACTAAAGACTGTGTGTACACTATCCCGTGCAGCCGCGGAGAGAAATATAAAGGAGATACAGACCGCCCCCTTAAGGTAAGGCTTCAAGAACACCAGAAAGCTGTAACACGAGGGAAAGTGGAAAAATCTGGCATGGCTGACTACATATGGAGAGAAAAGGGATATCACCGCCCTCTGTGGGATCAGGTTGAGATCATAGACAAAGAACACCATTGGAAAATTCGTAAACTTAAGGAATTAGCACATATGCTAGGTCACAAGAACCCCCTGAGCCGACCAAGCATAGAAATGAATACAATATGGGAACCAGTAATAAGGAGTTCCAGAGAAAAGCAATAATAACAACAAAAAATTGCAATATGAGATCTGGTAAAAACATTCAATGATAACAGCTAAAAACTGCAATATGAGCACTGGCAAAAATAGTTGCTGAGACATTAGGTTTATAATACCCAGAAATTCATACACAGATCTTCTCATAGACGTGACCCAGTGGATAAAGGCGTTGGTTAGATCCAGTGACGGGACCCAAAGAGTGTGAGTTCAATACCAGGTTAAGTGGAGAACTTGCAGAGGGGAATTAACAGGAGATAGCTGACATCCATTAAACATGGTTCGTGGAACTAGTCTACCCCGGTGAGCGAAATATTGTAATAGATATGGTGGAAAGTTGAGGACAATAGTCCGAACAATGTAAATAATATAGATAATACCTGATCTCAGAAATATAGACAGATACTAGAATATTTCTATTAAAAATAGTTATCATATACTGAAATTCATATTGTTATTATATCAAATTATATGTATATCCTGAAGATTTTGCCAACATCGAACTGTTTGTTTCATTTATTGGGACATCCATGAAGGGTGTAATAAAATATGACAGATTTCCTATAATTTTCTGTATATTTTATTCATGTTTATATCTATGAACTTTATGCATTATAATTGTATTTTTCCTGTCTTTATATAAATGTTAACTTGACACCCACTCCTTTCATTATTTTTGGAATACCAAGTGCAGCCAGCAACACAATAGCCTTATCAGTAACAATAGGAATATTTAAAGGGTGCATGCTGTCACATGTTCCCCAATTACAAACGCTAGATAATAACGAGTTAAATACACAACTAACTCAAATACTATGTAGTTGGGGCCGACAGTGTGGGGACCTGAAGAGGCTGGAGAACTCTCCCTTCCCTATTACAAACATCAGATATAATTACAGTGGAGATTGACAGGGTAATTAGAATTGCTCTGCTAGATAACTCTATTTTTAGTGGGAGCCTTGAAGCATTTCCAATAGTTTGAAAGAAACTGGAAATTTGAAGAAGAAATCATATTTTTCCAAATAACAGCATATTTAAAAAATCAGCCATAAACTTTAGAACTCTGATGCATTGTGAAGACATGTTGTCACTTAATCTCCAATGAAAACCACCAGCAGAGTGATGACTCGTGTACTGATACTTAAAAATAATACTGCTGATAATAATAATAATATACACTCCAGAGTTGATTATCATTTTTATAGGTAATATTGCAGATATTCATAGCAGAAAGATAATTACAGCAATAAGATTTGTGAGTTGATAGCACTACATTTTCATATATTCATTATAACCCTAATTTTGATTTTATCAACAATCTAGTAGTAATTATATTTTACAATAGTAGGTAATTGTAAGTCTTTATAAACCAATATTTCACAATATTCCAGGACTATAAACAGTATTCTGGCTGATATTAGTAATGTTGTATTCTAAATGATTATCATTTTTCTCAGATTTCTAACTTTTCCAAACAGGCTACCATCTTTCTCCGAGACTAGTCCAATCACGCCACGAAATATGTCGAGCGTTGACTTCAAAATCTTCTGATTTACCTGAAGAAAACACTGCCTCCGCAACTTGATATTTGATATAGCTCCAAGAAGTGTTCATTCACTTACGAAATCTCCTCGTCTCTCATCTGCCATCACGATCACATCAAGAAGGTTGAGGTATACGCTTGCTTCTCTTGCTTTCATTATGTTCCATGATTTAAATTCGTCCAAGCTTACGTTCCTCACTAACATTTTTTTTCTTTTTCTATGCGTCCTGTCTCTTCAAGATGTGTGGATTCATATCACACTGCAACGTCCTGCACTTTGTTTTTGTTGTAAGCATTGTCTTTCTGTTTTCCGTTCCAAATCTCTGTCCTGTCAGTCATTTCCACAGGTAGATTATTCACTGCATTCCTCTGTCTCTTTTGCCCTTAATGTCCTGTGAATACCATATTCTCCAAGCACACTTTCCTCATTTTGTACCCTGGATATTTCAAATACTTTTTTCTGGTAATGAGTATCAATTTTGGTTCCATTTTCCTTAAAACTTTGTTGATCACATGTTGAGTCAATGCCATCCTCAGTTTTCTTCTGTAGAATCATATATCTATTGACTCAAATCTCTTCTTCATCTGTAAGCAGAGTGTCCTGAATTTACTGCCATACTGAAGGATCGATATATGATCCGGAAATTCTACTGTTCTTTTCTGATTATGAATACAAGTGTCCTTTTTACCTTATAACATCCACGTTTCCCACATGTCATGTCTATGGTATTCGCAGCAATTTGGTTGCCTCAAATCTTCGCTACATCTGTGGGAAAATTTTCCAACATTCACCATACCGGAGGAATTATGTTATACAGCTTTTCCGCAACGGTTTCTTGTATTCTAGTGATTTTTTTTCCCAATTTTTAGTACGTAGTTTAGATTTTGGAAGGCAGATTTCTCCATTCAATATTCCTTTGTATTTTGATGTCACTTTATCAGTCAACCGCTATAACGCACAAATTTCTGTGTATGTTTTATTGTGACTTAAGCTCTTCAATTTAACAGATCTCCTATCTTGTCTGGTTCGTCGACTGGCGCTAATTTTATGAATTTGCTGATCTAATAAAATTTTTTCTCTATATATGCAATGTATAGGATTCTTTAGTTCGATTTAAAACCTTATAATCATTACATTATGATAGCTGTTAAAAATCGTATTAGATAATATATCCTGCCCAAAATGAACCGTGCTATTCAATATTTTGGCATATTGTTTTGTTATTCATAATTTTAAAAGATTTATAATTTGAGAAAATATCACTAATTAACTTCCTAAACCAAAAACGACTGGCTAGATTCATTAAAAAGTGGTGGGGAGTTTATGTATAGCGAAGTAACAGACAGAAGAATACAATCTTTACTAGACGAGATACAAATCCATTGCTTTTGTGTGCTGTTTCGGTGAAAAGTAATGAATCCTAACAGATAAAATTAGTTGTGAGATTAAAGGAGGCCTGGGAATAAAAGACGAATAAAAGGAGAGATGTATAAAAATATACAGGGAGGAAATATTGGATGAGTTGATTATTTAAGTTTAGAAATAGAACCACAAATTTGAATAGATATACATATATATGATAGACAGCCGTGAACACAAGGAAATGAAAGGAGCAAACGCTACGCAATTCAGTTATATTATTTTTTTGATGGCGGGAGCTCTTCAGGCAAACTACATTCTCATCAAGAGGATTTTACCTTTAAACACTATCAGTGTCGTTTGTTTTAAAGTATTATTTAATATCACATCTTTAAGCTACGTACTCTTGATATGCATCCTTCAGACATTTTTGTTTGAATAACACTGGGCGAGTTAATTCCTTTTTTGCATATATTTATGATCATGTGATAGTTCTAACTGGATTATAATTATTTGATTTTTTTATATCTTTTAATTTTGGTTCTCTTTCTGTTATTCTACAGAGTGATTAACTGCAGTCCATTACTTGCATGTTTTTCTTGTTTTTAAATATTATCTTAACTTTTATAAGTTTTTTCTTACAGTCTTATAATCAATGATTACTGATAACATTCATGTATTTATTACCTATCGTCACTTCAGATAAATAAAATTATTTTTCTTTAGTCCATTTATCTTCCTCGACGCATAGAATTACACACACATGCATAGAATTTGCAGAAAATATTTGGAGCTGCAACTCTTCCCAAAATCAAAATTTCCTAGTAAATAATATTAGAATTTATTTCGACAAGATTACATTAACTTGCAAATCACTGTATCCTGAATGTTGATTAAACGCATTCGCAGCGTTTTTTACGAATCGTTTATTAACTTTTATAAAAAACATACAGATTATAAAAGTATACACATATTTTCATGTACATAAATAACCGATACAATGATGCTTTTAAGCAAATATCAGATTCACACTTTTTATACTTTTGAAATTCTTTACGAATTGATATCTATCCAATATTTTCTCGAGTATCGAGCATGAGGCACATTAATCAATTTCGTGTCTCGTTTTAATTCATAGTTTATCTCTTGTAATAGAAAGTTTTACTAAACATTTGTATTTGCCGATCGTTATTGTCAACATCGAACAGTGTATTTGAATTCTAAGGTTAGCATGATATACAACAAAATGTGATATTCTGATCTGTAAACATTGTGCATAGTGCATCGCAAGCGGCACTGAATGAAACTGATGAGGACATTCTCCCGTTGTACTTCGGAGGTAGTATTAGTACAAACATTTACAGTGTCTGTTGTATTGTGAAAGATGTGAAAATGAATGCAGGCACACTTTTAATCAAAACCTTCTTTGTCAGTACATGCTATTTTGTATTAGGGCGTTATGTCTCTAAACCATTAACTTTTATTCGACCTCTCAAACTATATTTGCATCTTTAATGTAATCTTTAAGGTTTAATTCTTCTCTATCCCGTTATATATATATATATATATATATATATATATATATATATATATATATATAGATGCGCTTTCAGGGAGTTATGTAGCGTTAGGTGTTCAGTATATAAATTGTACTTAGCTTAACGGAAAACTCGATCATTTTTCAAAGGAAAATATTTTTCAACGTAATTTAAATCTGTAATTACAGTTACAAGATGCGTCACCTGTGTTCATATTGTGCAAGCATTATTCTTTGAAAATTTTAGAGCAGAATTTAGGTAATAATTACATCATTTAATAACAAAACACACACACATACAAACACAGACACACGCATGTAAGTGTGTGTGCGTATGTATGTATGTATATATATATTATGCATTTGTGCATCAATCCTTCTTTTGTAGGAAATACCAACATAACACTCTTCTAACTTCAGCTGTTACTAAAAATAATGGAAGACTTAATAATAAAAACAAGTGATCAACTGTTGAATAATGCTGATTATGAACACAGGCAAAATGTGCTGACTGTGTTCAGAAATTAAAACATTTAATTGGCTAAAAATATGTTTATCAAAATGAACAAAAATTCCTTATGATGAGCAATAGACTAACCGCAAGCACTCAAATCCAAAGTTCTAAATTTTATGTACAAAAATAAATCTCTTGTACACATTTAGGAAAAAATAATTAAAAGCTTAATCGCAGTGACTTGTCAGTTATTATATATATATATATATATATATATATATATATATATATATATATATATATATATTTAGTTGTAGACAGAATTATTCACCCATGCTTCCATAATTACAAATAAAGTTGTAATACCTCAAATTTTCATGGCAGCCGTCTTCTCCGTGATTGCAGAATGGATAAGTTACCCCGTTATATGACTCTCACATATTGTTTTCTTCATTACCTTTTCAAATATTATAGAACCATGTCAATAATATTTTATTTTTAAAGGGTGTTTGTATTAAATTCTTATTAAGAAAAAAAACAAGCATTACAATTGCCATAGAGGAATATCATTTCATAATTTCCATAAAAAGCGCGAATAATTTTTTACTGCCTCAATTTTTAGAAAAATCTATTACTATGAATATAATAGATCGAAACTTCTAAAAATTTCACAAATTATTCAAAACTGTATACGGAATCAACTATTTATGGAAAGTCCAGTAAGTACTTGCAAATATTCACATTTCCTTAGAAAATCTGGAAATATTCAGTGGTGCGGGTGTATAATTGTCCACAACTGTATATGTCTCTCTGTCCCACTGTTTATATATATATATATATATATATATATATATATATATATATATATATATATATATATATATATATGTGTATGTATGTGTGTGTGTTTAAAATCTGGTATGGCTATAGGGCCGAAATTCTAAATAAGGGAGATGGAGCCTTTATAGTTATATTTAGTGTGGACATAATCAAAACTGCAATGTTATGATCATTTTGAAAACTCTCTACGATTTTCCGGCTACATTTTTTTTTTTTTTTTTTTTTGTAATCATTTCATCATGAAAAAGGCAATAAATCCACTACGTCTAATTGAGAATAAAAACTCTATTAAGGAGAGAGGATAACAAAAGAACATTGATTTAGAAGCCATAAAAATATGTGAGTCTATACGTAAATGGCTAAAATGGAAACAAACTTCTTTCTTTTTTAAAATAATATTTACTCAATATAAGTCCCAAGATCCACTCAAGGTATTAGGTTACTCTGTGGTGCTTTATGAGCATAAGAAATTTCAAGAACTATTTACATTATTCGGACTATTGTCCTCATCTTTGTCGCCATATTTATTACGTTTCGGCCGTTATACGCTCCGGTCTTCTTCAGCTAGTTGGAATGTCGAATTGAACCTTTTATTTCACTCACTGGGGTTAGTTTCACGTGCCATGTTTAATGGATATCAGTTATCTCCTGTTAGTTCCCCTGTCCAAATTCTCCACTGCCTTAACCGGGTATTGAACTCACACTCTTTGGGTCTTGTCACTACATCGAACCAACGCCTTTATCCACTATGCCATGTGTCCTTGAGGAAATATAGATAGAAATTTCAAGAAGTTACGTTCTTGGGTCTATTCAAGAAAAATAACTGCTAACTTTAGACTTGAAGAGGGCAAGGTTTCATTAGTGAATAACATTTCCGAGTTCAGTCGGAGATGTCAGAAGTATAATATGGAAGTAGACTTTAGAAAGAACCAATGACCTAATCGTAAACAGGAAACAAGAGAGAAACTATTGTTCCTGTTCACAAAAACTGGAGATTATTATGAACTGGACTACAGGTGAACTTATCTATTCCTATTATAACTGCAATTATATTCTGCATTATATTCCTAAAACATAACTAGGGATTAATACCAGTTTTCTTCATCAAATTATGCATATTTGAATTTTAAAGCTGACAGTCTCTTTAACTTTATATTTTTGAATTAAAATTTAACCGTCTAATTTAACCTAATATCTAACCACACCCCCTCCCTTTTTATATATAAAGACTAATTCCGTAAAAAAAAAAAGTTGTTAGTCTGCAGATGTTATTTCTTGCAATGAAACACATCACATTTACATACCGGGTGTAACAGCAAAATGTTCAAATCGTGTATAAAGAAAACTGGTCATTTGTTAGATTCGTTGTATCTTGGAAATAATTAAAGATATCTTACTGGAATTCTCCGAAGTTTTTATAACTCTACTGAACTCTACTTTGAGCAATAAGTATCTATAATCTCTCTCCAAGCTTAACAGAAAAATCGTGAATATAGGCCATAAACGAAACGGACATGAAGATCATTTATTAATGAGCGTCATGGATCGGAAGCTCATGAAGGATTGAAATTAAGTTCAAAGATATATATATATATATATATATATATATATATATATATATATTCCAGGATCAATTTGAAATTTATTCAATATGATCATCACCCTCTCTAACCTTCTAACTTTCTGTCCTGGAGTTAAATGTTGCCTTACAGGTTTCACGTACGATTACATTTTCAAGTTTTTTTCATTGCTCTTTGAACTGTCGTAGCTAAAACTCCTCTCCCACATGCCAGACGTCTTAGGGATTGAGTTTGATCGTTTCTAATTGATATCTTTATCTCTAAGTTCAAATGATGATCCCTATTCCTGTTGTGAATTCCTTATCCAGATTTCCTCTCTAGTTTTCCTTCTTTTTTAAACTTGTTCTTCGTTATCTTGATGGTTCTTGCATGGACGTTGAAGATGGAAGAGAGATTATGAATGTTGGTACCATTACTGAAGGCCTGAATGGTATTTGTCCTCTCAACATTGTTCTGTCGGGAAAACAGTGCATCTGACCCAAAACGATTGTAGGCTGTTTCCCTTCGAACTGAATAAATCAAAAGGATTTTCTCATATTCTTGCGACAAATGGTGTCAAGATGGCTAAACGTCTTATGTGAAAACCTTTTAAAAGTAAACTCAGTTAGGTAAGTAATTTTTTATATATCAAAAATTTTGTGGGATGGACTTTTATCGCATGCAGTTACACGATTTGGACAATTATATTGTGTTATTACACCCGATATATATATATATATATATATATATATATATATATATATATATATTGTATATTCATTTTATTGTGCATATAACGGTGAACAGTTTTAAATATTTTTACGATACCACAAAAACCTTACATTTTTATATAAGTGATATTTGTATCCTTTTTTTATCGAGATAAGCATTTTTAAAACTTGCTATGCATGAATAGTCTATAAATGGGTAACAATATAAACATATGACAGAAGGAGTGTAAACAGCAAAGAAACAGATATAATGACATATACATAGAAACACTCAACGATACTTAAAATTAAGGATATATGTATAATCTATAGAAAATGATAAAATATTTCCCAGTTAGTTTTAAATGTAAGCAAATTTCATTCCAATTTTCTAATGAAGCCTCTGTAAATAATAAATTCAGTCTTCTTTTTCACGGCAGACCTATTTCCCTTGACACGAAAAAAGGCTGGGTTTTGATAGGTAGCTCACTCGATATAGATATTCATCAAAAGTAAACAGAGCCCAGTAAAGAATAATAATACTCGTAATATATATATATATATATATATATATATATATATATATATGTATATATATATATATATATAATATTAGGGTTTGTATTTTTAGATTTTGAGTGATTTAATTTTATCCTTTGCAAAGAACAATTAATTTTTAAAAATTGTCCTTGCTTACATCCACTACTCCTGAAATCTTTTGGAAGTTTTTATAACGATTTTGCTCAAAAGTATACTTGGGTGAATTCAGTTATATATCGATAACAAAATTTTAACTTAGGCGCGTTTGCCGAAAGCATAACCATGAATAAAATACACGATTCTTTCTCGCTTACTTTTCTTCGTATAAGCTCAATCGTTCAAACATTCACTTTTAATGCTTATATTATGTTTTATCTTTTGGATTCCTTTCAACTATGTTATATTTTTCACAAAAGTGTATAGGATACATCTCGCAATATTTGGAACTTCTCTGTAATACAAGTTGTACCGGAAAAGAACAGGAAACTCTGTTCATGTTCTACGTGATGAGTTTCAGTTCACCTCGCCATACAAGCAATCTATTATCATTCTTTCACATTTTCGAGGATATAACTTATTCTAGTTGAAATGTTTGTTATTTTTAGATGAGATTTTATTTAAGTCTCATTCTGCGAATATTTTTTATGTTGATTTCATAATGACTTTTGAAACAAGTCTAAGAGAATAACGACCGCGGTATCTAACCCGTGGAGAAGGTAACGGATAACTACTCATCTTACTCAAAACGTCATTGCAACCACATGAATAAAAAAGGAAACCAAAAATTAACTTAATGGCTCGAGTTATGTTCTTAACTAGTCACGCCATATCAAGACATGCATTTAGTTGTCGTGCCAGGCGCCAGTCTTGGCCATAAATATCTAAACTGTCAGTGGATATACCATCGTTTTCACAAATAAATAGTTAAAAATGACTTCGAGTGAATGACGCCTTGTGAACTGGCGGTACAACATTACAAGCAAATAACTGTATCAAATAATGAAAACTACGTCAATTGATGGCTTTCAAAAGCAGCAACAACTAAATATATTTCGTGAAGACAAATAAAATAGCATATTCATCGTGTTGACATCCACTTCTTCGGATAAAAAGTTAGGAAGAATTCCCCATCAATGATGCGAAGAGCGATAATATCTACTGAATTTGACAAACCTGTTTTTCTGAAAAATTGTTTTAATAGAATAATTTCATAAATTTCAATTGAAAGTAACCCTGTCTGATCGATTAATTCATAGCGAATGTTTCCTTATAAGGAACTGACTTATATTACCATTACCAATCTGTGGTGAGTTCTTATCGTCTATGTTCTTAAACAATATCATAGATTTTACATGAACGGTTTATATTAGCATCTATTTTTTTCAACACATCTAACATTTTTGTATTTCTCCGCTTATTTTTTTTTAGATTGAGTGCGAAATTCTTGGTTTTTTTTTAAATTATCGTGGACGCTTAAATACCTGAGGCATACTCTGTACCAAGGACTTGCAGTATTTGCGTTGGTTGTCTTGTCACTATTTTTTGTGCGTGCGCATCTTGACAGTGAGTGAATATCAACACTGTCACGCTAATTGTATTCAAATGCAATTTATCTGTCTTATTGTTTACTCTTTTCTACCTACGCCTATTTTTCTCTTTTATGTCTGCATGCATAGTTTTGTCGATGTTTGTTCGTCCTTCTTCTATTGATTGTGTGCAAAAGTTCGCATCGCTGTAATATTAAAACTTGAAATTGGAAAGAATTGAAAGTTTTTTTTTTCTTCTGAAAATATTTAAGGTCTGCTTTTATATTCATAGGTTAGTTTTACATATTCTGCTTAAAATAGTATAAATCTAGCAAAATCATACGTTATTCTGAATACTTGTGCTGTTTAATTTTTTTAAGCATCAGGGTTTAAGGAGACAGAAGATGGAAACTGACGTTCCATTTATATTTTGGGAGATTGTTTTTAGCAGAAAAGCAAGAAATCTGAAGGGTTTTCCGCAGGTAAGAGATACGAAACTGTTAGAATTGGCTAGTTGTTTCATTTAACCTATTTAAATCTAAACCAATCAGAGCTGATTAACAATCTGCTAGCAGGATTAAAATCATTTCTGCATCAGTTGGGCTATATCTGCTCCTCCATCGTTTTCCTGCCTCGATAGATTTGAAAATCGTTTCCACAATTTTATGTGGAAAGACTTCTCGAATTTGCAGAATATTTCCTCCAGACACCTCACCACAATGCTATTACAACTCTATCTTTATTTCCGTAGTAAATGCTCAGAAAAATTCTATTCCACCAATTCAATATAGGATATACTATGTTACTCGGATATTTTTCGAAAGCTGCAATCTTATTCCTTTCAGGCCAATCTTTATCTATCAGCGTTTGTCTTTGTTTTGAACGAGTGTTTTATCGTTTAGCAATGTTCTTATCCCACTTTCTTTCTGGTCGTAATATGATCTGATTACTTTTGAAACCCTCCAATTTCAGAATCGATGTTTACTTCAATTATAACGGATCCCATTCTACTTCTCTGTCTTTTTCATATAGAGGTAAAAATGTTTTATGAATTCTTATGTACTTCTTCGTTTATTGATCCAGATTTCTCATCTCTTCGAATATTCATTTCAAGAAATGCCTTGAATGTATTTCTATGGTTAATGATAATGAAATTCTGTTTCAAGTGGTGTGACTTGGCTCTCCCCAGAACGATCTTGCTTTTTTAAATCCTTAACATTTTTCTTTCATTTCGCTTTTACTGAATTCACTTCTACTAATACATTATTATTATTACTAAGTGAAAGAGCAAAACAAGTATCTCTGTGGTACAAATATAAGAAAACCAATATATCAATTATGAAACCCACCATATCTGTGCAATGTGTTAGTCTGAAAGTCTGTCCTGAATTGCAACGGTTGCTAGAGATTTTGCGCTGTTTCTGGAATTGCGTCATAGTTCTTAATATGGTAGCTCTTGAAAAACCTAACAGTTCAGCAACCTTAGTGATGGAGGTTCCTGCTATGCGAGTTCCAACAATTTGCTTTTTTCTCGTACACGGAGAGGACACACATTTCGTATAAATTTCACTAAATTCTAAAAATAAATGAGACAAAGACATTAAGTTAGATAAATAAACATATTTACAATAGATATAAACTGTATAAGTCCTTAATATAATAGATCTTCGAAATATAGAAGTGGAATTTGCACCTGTTCCAATTATTTTGTCTAACCCCTATATATATATATATATATATATATATATATATATATATATATATATATATATATAGGACGAGAGAGAGGGACATAGACAAGACATATACAGACAAATTGCAGGACGCGACACGAGGTTCTTGTTACCGTAAACATCAGGCTACCAGAACGCCAGATAATGGCAATTCCTAGAAACTTCAGTTTCGAGCTGAGCCTTGCCCCCTTTTTTTTTCTTTTTTTTTTTTTTTTTTTTTTTGAGGGATTTTGCTTAGTAGCATTATATATATATATATATATATATATATAAAGAGAGATCCAGTGAAAGGACCCAAAGAGTGTGAGTTCACTACCCGGTTAAAGCAGTGGAGTACTTTCAGAGGGAAATTAACAGGAAATAACTGATAACTGATATCCATCAAATACGGCACGTGGAACTAGAACAGTCTACCCCAATGAGCGAAATAAAGGGTTCACTTCGACATTACAACCACCTGAAGAAGGCCGAAGCGTACAACGGCCGTAACGTTGTGATAAATATGTCGACAAAGATGAGCACAATAGTCCGAATAATGGAAATAATGTACATAATACCTCATCTCAGAAATATAGACAGACTCTGAAAGAGAGATAGATTTGTATATTTTGGCTGCAAAATCATTCAAACATCTTTCATTTAATCTTCCATGTCGGCTGTATTCTATTATATATATATATATATATATATATATATATATGTAATAACATTATTTACTGTTTTATCAGTATTAATATCAATACTAAATTATTACTGAAATCCAAGTTGTATTTGCTAAATATCTGAGGAGGAAAGTAGAGTCGATCTATGTGCCATGTCTTTTTAGGATGATGGAGGTCATGGCTGTCTTCAACTTCCTCTCTTTCGTAACTCTTAGTAATTTTGTTGTTTAGCTATCTCTCTTAAACTCTGTTCTGCCACCAATTTACACAAGCTTATTGTGTAGGTTATGCGCTGTTTTCCTTGTCCCTCTTGCATTCAGTATGTCCTGTCTACGTCAAGTCTGTAGGCCCACTTTCCTCAATATGTGACCTAAAATTTCAACTGTTAAATATAGGTGTATATTTTGTCTCAAATTTCTCTAAACATTTTTATTTTCAGTATTCTTCTGTAGAACCACATTTCTGTTGCTTCATGTCTCATATAATATCTTTGAGGAAATTTTCCAACTTTCACTAGATGACTGTCATTACATAACTTTTCAGTACTTGTTTCTTTGTTACTTACGAAATTTTCCTGTTTCTTAATATTTTCCTTAGCTTTTGGAATACGTCTTTCGCTTTCCCAAAACCCCTTCGGATTTTGGTTTTCGCACTTTTCCTCGTCTCTTAAAATAATTTTCTGATATTTAAATTATTTTACTTGTTTAATTTTACTATCTCCAATTTGTAATTCGCATTTTGACCTCTTCCTTCTGCTGACAACCATACATGCTGTCTTCTTGTAATTGGTATTGTTCATTTCTTCTCGATTTCGTTCACTTTAACACTTATTTAGTTTATTCTCTGTGACTGCTATCAATATTGATTTATCTGCTTATCTTATATTGTTAAGATTGTGTTTAACAGTTGTAAGACTTCTAATTCACTCAGAATTGCCTCACTGTATCGGTTGAATGTCCGGTGATAAAGGAAAAACTTGTCCTACAACCCTTTATATCTTGGCATATTAAATGAATTCATTTTTTAACCTAATGCAGGCGGTTTTTCCCAGTATAGGTTCTGAATAATTTTAATATTCCTCGCAAATATATCAAGACAGATCTTTGTAAAAGATTCATTTTAGGGGTTGCAAACAAACGCTTCTTGCGAGTCTTGCGTTCTAGCCGGAAATTATCTGCCATATGAGGCCCCATATAACTTTGCAAAGTCGTATATAATAGTTTTAGGGTATTTAAACCATTGAATGTTTCCCTTTGCATTTTAGTCAGCAAGAAGGCTCTCCACGACGATGGTATTCTGAAAACATGTCGATTGCTAAGCATTGCTTGCGTCAATAGCCAGAGTGCTACTACTAGGGTGTAGAATTTACTAATGGCACTCTCCAAACCTGGCTACGCTGTGATGTCACAGCGCCACACGCACACGCACATACACACACACACACACATATATATATATATATATATATATATATATATATATGCTCAAAATATTGTTGAAAATGCTGAATATCTGAATGAGAAGGCATGTAAATATAAAAAACGCAATCTACAAACCACGTCTTTTATTTCGATTGCTTTCATATGCTGCTTAGACATACGTATATATATATATATATATATATATATATATATATATATATGTTTGTGTGTGTGATAAGTGCTGATATACCGCACATGTAAGAGTGGCTTATCACTCGTTTGCGTTGTCACTTTTGAAACGCTTGTCCCACTACGTAAATATGCTCATGCTGTTTGATTTTGTAAAGCTTCAGGCAATGTTGATGAATTTCAAAAGAAGAAAAAATTTCTAGACACAACCATTCAATAACACTCCTTTACTGGTTTTCACTTTTGTCAGACGTCATTTTGCTATAGAGAACAGAGAGATTTGGATTCACGTTTAATTTAAATAAAAGGATGTGCTCTCGAGATATTTCTGAACCCGTCGCAAAATGATGAAGAGATCATGCAGATTCTCTTTCTTTTTCTGTGTCGTAATTTCACGGACAATAATGGCTCTACATATCTTCCAATTATAGACAGTGTTCCTGCGTTCTCCCATACAATTACACAAGATCCTTGTGCATTTTAGGGTGAAAGTGTTAAAGTTTTGTGAAAGAAAGAAATTTATTTAACCGATATATTATGAGCAAATAAAACAAGTGTGCAAATATAAACAACACAGGTAAAGAAATTATCAAAAGAAGTCCTGTGTTCGTGGCCGCATGCTTAAAAGTTCCAGAGTTTATAATTGTCAGCCAACTAACAAAAGGTTATCGAGAATTGAGGCTAGACAACACGTTTGAGCATTCATTCATGCTTATCAAAATACGCAAGATTTTTGAACTTGTTTAAATCGTTCTAGATTTTCCTCTTATTTTCAAATCTTCTACCATCTCACTTGATTCAATTTCTGAGATGAGAAATGTTCATTATTAAACACTGATTTATTGTGATAACTGTCCCATTCTCAATTGTTATAGAACTTGTAGTCATTGTACTTGTTCACGTATATGTTCAATTCTCTTTATTTACTTGGGTATAAATTACAAGATCATATACATCAATGTTAAATAATAAATATATGAAAATTTCCACTGTTCGCCTGCTTTGTTTTTGTTTTTTTTAATATAGATGAAATTATTTATTTTTAATGTTGTCTTGGCTGCTTAATTAAAATCTGTAAAGTGAGATATAAAGTTGTGCCCGCATGTATTACCGATTGTACTGGATTTTTTCTTTTATTGTGTGCTTGCATATCTGTGTATTTATTTTTGGGTTTAGAAGATGAAATCTTGACTTTAACAAATACATAACCTTCTAACTGAAACTGACCAGTTCCTTTGTTTTTGATCCCCCATTGCTTTGGGGTATAATATTTGGCTTTTATCTGGAGTTTGAACAGATGAAAAATGATGATGCCTCAAAAGAAGAAGTGGCTCAAAAACAAACAATGGTTTACTGCCTATTTGCTGATGCATATATAATGGGAATAAATGAGCGGCACATTATCTCATACTATTTCCCAATGGTTTTTGTTTGAATTCATATCAGTATTAATGTAAAATTGCATGCAGAAATATATGTATGCATTTGGAGATAAATAATTTAGCTGCGATTATATTAAACATTCGTTCGTTTTATTAATATTTTCATACATTTAATCCAATAGAATTCGCTGATATCTCGAGTAACATCTCGCAGAAGACTGTCCTTAACTTCGCTGTCAATTCGTTCCATGTTTAGAAAATGTATATTATAATTATTTGCAAGTAAATAAATAATAAAACATAATTAGGTTGTTTATACTCGGAATATTCTCCTCACTTTTGTTGTTATTTCGACTTTTCGACTGTTGTTCCCTCCAAAATTCATCGGGTAATCGTCGATTCGGCCAACTTTTAGTTACTTTCGAATTGAACACTTTGCATTATTATAAACTTACGTAGGAATAGTACATCATTTGTCCACATAAACGAATAAATATTTCTGCCAATTCTCGTTAAAATACATTGAATTGAGAAAATAAATGTTCGTGCGTTCACACATTTTGAGTCATCATATTTCTGTAATATAAGCTTTTGTGTAAAAAATAAAATTAGCGTTGTGTTTGTACTTGAATGTATGAAAAATGTATGAAAAATGTATAGAACTTACAGTTAATAGTGAATAATATATGAGAAGAGAGAGTGTGTTCTATGTAAAATGAAGTAAATTTGTCTGTGTTATTGACTCGTGGTGTGGAGTTGAGAGAGTAAAATAACAACATACATATGATCACCGTATATATCAGGAAGTTCATAGAACCGAATACCGTTGTCTGCACAAAAACAAACATGGGCTTGCATTCTTCACAGAAAAAAATAATTCTGCGTAATTTTCTAATGAACAACTCTTTCTTCCTTTATTATCTCTGACTCTTCAGGACAAGAGAAAACTCGGCTATCCACAATTTTCTATCATTTGGAGCTCATGTTATGGTGTCTTATCATTATCCCATCTTTTGCTTGTTCTGCCATCTATTAGGTTGGTGCAAAAATAATGACGTAATAATGTCGTTTTTTGACGTTTAAAAATACGTCAACAAACGACATTATTACGTCATTATTTTTGCACCAACCTAATATATATATACAATCCGTCTTTACTACAATATTTCTTGTGAGTATCAGAATTTCCTAGCCTTCTTTTCTGATTATGTGTCCAACAATTGAAAGTCTTTTTCCGATACTAATTTTAGTCATCCCTTCATGCTCCTATTTTCCTTAAACTTCCTCGTTGTTTATATGCTCTGTCTAAAGTATTGTCAACATCCTTGTGTAAAATCCTATTTGTTCCCCCAAGTGTTATTTTCATTTGTGAGTAAACTGTTCAACATTCACCGCCATATAGTTAGAAAGATACAATATATCATCTCAGTAATATCTTCCTTGTTTTTCAGCATCATGCTTTTATTTTTAGTATCCGCTTATAGAACCACATACATGTTGCCCCAAATTTCATCTTAATATTAAGTAACTACGTGTTCTGCAAATCATGAAACCTATAGTAATATGTTTTTATGAGACTTTCATATATTGTAATTTTACTACCAAAAAGACAATTAAAACACTTTATTAATTTATCTACTGATAGACGCGTATATTCAATTTCGCAAATGGAAACACTGTTTTTGCCTCAGGCATTTAATTATCATAGTTACATGTTCATAAATTAGTATGTAAATGACACTTAAGAATACATTCGTAAAAGACAAATATATATTGCAATTATATTTGCATTTGTAATTTATGACAGATATCTATAAATATTTATGTACCAGAGCTTTCTCTAGCAGAGAATCAAAGGAAAATACTGGTGTCAGAGCGATTAGGCTGATCCAATAATCATAATGTCAAGTGCCTATCAACATTGAAAATCATCATGCGACAAACTTTATATGAGCAATTAGACCAATCACATTAACTCAAACAAATCGACTTTTTTCACAATTACGAGATATTTTCATCCATCTTATATTAATCTATGCTGTATATATGTTTTGATTTCCTGTTTAACGCTACTGTGGAATCTTCCACAACACAACCAGCTTTATCTCTTGTTAGGAAATGCACTCTTCCTATCTGGTAAGTAAAATTCTACTTTCATACAATATAACAAGTATTCATTGATCATTCACCTCCAATCTGGCTTGCTGTTGGTCAGTTCCGACCAATCAAACCGCCTGCACGCGACCAATCTGTTTTCTCGCTCATATGCTAGGAGCCACTTGACCATTATATAAACCGAACACACGTGATCTTTTTGAGTAGTAGTTACCAAGTGCCAAGATGTAACCTTCATCGACGGGAGTCGGTGACCAGACGTTAAAGATAAAAACCGACTGACCAAAGCAGTCAATGACAGCACCACAGAGAAATTGTCAACTTACTCCACGTCGTTCGAAACCAGATTTTGCCGCGCAAAAGTACATCAACGCTGACTCACTCACAATTCAAACTCAACCAACTCTGTGGACATTATTTCTCAGATATTGCTTATCTAAAGTGAATTGCATTCACTATCTATTAAGTAAACATTTATGTGCGAACGACCTTAAAAAAAATTACAGTAAAAGGTAAATTACTTCTTAAGAACGTTCTGTTTAAAAGACACTTAATTAACGAACGATTACAAGAAAGACATTCTGAAACCTAAAACATCTTACACATTTGCCAACATAACATATACCAAATATTCTGCTTGTATATTGTTTTGAATTGTATATAAATGTTTTATTAGTTTCTAATTAAATATGTCTTGTTCTTAATATGAACTCTGGTACAAATATTTCCAAATCAAAGGGACACGACTCTGTCCTATCTTTTCATTGCATGCTTGTACATCAACCTAAATAAATCTAATTGTTACGTTTTAAAAAAATCGAGTTGAATTTTGTATTTTATTTTGATGTTAGTGGAAATAGTTAATTGACACGCAACCTATTCTCAACAAATATTACCACATAATTAACCCATCCACTACACTACTATCTAATATTACTTACTAGCATGGAGCCTGTAGCCTGTTCTTCTTAATAAAATAAAACAGATTTGATCAAATTTCGTTATTAGCATGGATTGCGTCCGTGTTTCTATTAAATTTTTACACAAAAAAATACGTTGATATATAAATGGATAAACTGATCGATAGATAAATTAACAAGGTAAGAAAATACTAATGTTTTTGAAACCAAGAGAGAAATGTACGCAATGCGATTTATTTTAGAAAAGAAAGCCAATAATATCTTCTACAACATGCTTAATATGTCATTTAAAAAGATACACCAACTGAAATTCTTTAAAGAAATGTTTATTTACCTAATTAAGTTATTATGCATTCGTAAAATTTGATCAGGGGAACTAGTTTTAATTTTGGTTTAACCTGATTATAGAATTTATGCATGAATATCTTTAGAAAAAGCACGAATTCAGATCTCTTGTGTTTTGTTCTTTCACCAGTCATCCTCAACATGAATTTATCTCGATTGTATGAAGATAACAAAAAGTTTCCGTCCATGTTACGTTGTCTGCAAACGTAAGGACAGCAAAGATTTCAGATATATCCAGAGATGTTGAGGTTACATGTAGATATTTGTTTTCTAAGGAATATTTAATAATTGTTACTTCTGTAAGTGACGCCTATCGTTAGAACAGTTATGCTTGCCTGCTATTAACGTAGTCTGATGTAATTATATGTTTTTATTCGCCGAAACAATATCATTTATAAAGTGTCTTTTGGGCGTTGTTTTTTCCTGCTCATTAATTTTCATGAGGTCAGTTTAGAATAACTGTGATAACTGTGTTTGCTGCTACACAATGGTTTAAAGAATATAATATGTGTGTGGTGGCTAGTATCTTTTTCATATTGATCTTGTATGCAGCCAGGTTTTGCTTAGTTGGCGGATAAGTGAAACGTATTTTCTATGCATTTACATTTAGGTTAGATGAACATAATCACAAAAAGAAATTTAAATAAAGTTGTTGAAACAAAGTATGAAAAGTATACAAAATTAGATATAGAGACATAATACGTAAAAAAAAAGCTCAAATTAATATTTGACTTCAAGCCAGGACAGCGGGCAAAGCGGAATAAAAATGGTTGCAGCATCCGTAGAAAGACATATCAGATTGTTTGCGAGCTCTTAGACGATGCAAATATTTAAGATCTGGTACCTGATTGTTAATGGTTATCTGGTGTATATTCCATCTATTTGTATTAAAATATAAATTATTTTAGAATGTTATTTATTTTAGCGTGTCATTTGTCACAAGGCCCGTTTTATTTCATTTCATGTCATGTTTAATTTCAATATGTGATTTCTTGCCTCTGTATTTTAGAAAAATGCCGAAAACGTGATTTTTGCTTTAAGGAATGTTCGTTTACATAGTAAATACAATGAGATCACTTATGTAGCATCCGATATAAATGAAATGTTAAAATAAACATTTCCAATTTTTCATATTCAGTTGTGATAAAAGCTGCAGTATTTTTTCTTAAATGCTATTTATACTGTTTTGTATACTGTTGAATTTACATAAATTATGACCAAGCATACATAATTTTATAAGAAAAGCTGTTTATTCCAAACATTTGTATTGTCCAAATGTTATACATTTATAGGCGTTTACTTGAAAACATGTCACGAAATATGGCAATAAATACTCTTTATCCAATCGAAGAATTGTTTCCAAAGTTATCACGCATCAAGTCAAAATCGTGAATGTTAAACTTAGGTTTGTCTACCGCTATACAATACCAATGCGAACGGAATGAAAAATAAATCATCATCTTTCTTTAAACAGTGAATACAATTTATCATATACATGTAATATGTTGATAGTTTTTCTAAATAATCTGACAGAGTGTGCGTATCGAAATCATTAAACTATTGAATTGCCCTGTGAGATAAACATGTTAACGATTATTGATTTTTATTAAATAAGAAAGTTAATAGGCCACGAAAGAAGAGCATTCACATTGGACTGAACTCACTTCAGTAATAATCATTCGAGAAACTATTTTAGTTCTCCACGGTAACACACATACATAGTGTGATTTGGAAGGATTTGATTAGTTAACGATTAATGATGACTCTAGAGAAGATGGAACATCTAACAAAACGGAAATTTTCCAGATTTTGAGTATAGAATTTATTATTGCAAACCTATGAATATTGAGTGTCTGTCTGTGATTGTGTGCGTGAGTGTGTGTATATTTGCAAGAGAATGATTGACAATGATATCTCTATTGCATATATGAGGATTTTTAAATTATATTTCCTTCACTCATAGAGAGTTATTGACTAGAGAATGTTAGATTGCCCATTGTGTTGACTTCAAGCCCTGACACAAAACAGTGTATGGACTGAGTAATGACGAGCCACACGGAAGAATAAATTGTAGGAAAAATTTACATCGGTGAGATAATTTTTATTGTTATATGCGTCGTGTCCCTTCAGGGCGTAGGCTATCATGACTCTCCACAATTCCCTGTCCTTTGTAGCCCTTAATAAATGTTGTCTTTGGGTTATCTCGGCTAAACCCTGTTCCGCCATTCCTATACGCAAACTAGCGTTGTTTTCTGCTCTAACTCTCATACATACAAACGCACAATCTGTTTCAAACTTGAAAGCAATCTACATGTGTGAAAATTGCGCGGAAAATCGATAAAACCCAAAAACCGATACGCCCAGATTGCGCCTGAACCGCATGTCGGTTTTTAGCGAAAACCGACCGGATTTATGAGGAGGCCATTGGGAGTCAACATGTGAAGTTTCAACTCTGAGCGCCCCCCAAACAGAGTGAAAATCGACAATCGGTCAAACCTTAAAAATGTGTTTTCTGGTTGGGTATTTCCTAAATGCAGATTAATTTAAGGTCACGCTATGCACGGGAAGAAACAGGCCAGAAGCGTGCAGTAAAGTGGAAGAAAACATTTTACCTCAAATTCTGGAACGGGTGCGGGTCCATTGAAATTCGGCTTTTTTATCCCTGCTACCAGGGCTGACTTTGAGCCACAAATGACATATTCGACTTTGTCAATGCTTTTGCTTTAATCGTCGCATTTGACCAAAATAAGCACTTCCTTTATTCGCGTATTTACTGAAAAAAAAACCCGCATACGTACTGAGTGAAAATGGTTCCGCCTTCAGTAGTCCATTTTCCATTTCTTTAAACTTTTTTCGCTAGCCCAGGCCGCATCACAGACCTGACGAGGAGTTTTTGCGCTAAAACAGCAGGGCTTCCTCCCAATCCATTTCAAAGCTAATGCCGGCAAACGGTTAGCGGCTTTTCGTTGTCGCACAAATCAAACTAGCAAACGCAGATCATTGCATTCTCATCGCCGGCATCACGTGCGTTAGAGCCTCGCTGCATATGCAGCAGGCAGCTTGACCCCGTTTACGGCCAAGCCTAGCCCTTGCCAAATCATGCGCGCGTGCGTGAATGCGCGCTAGCATCTTCCATTTTGCCTGAGCTGATTCATTGATCTAAGTCATGGCCATTGTCCAGGCTACACCAATCAATGACAAGTCACGATCCCTTTAAATACATTCAGCGCAGATGCATCCGCACTCACGTCTTGATTTTATCGCCATTAATGCATTGTCCTTGGATTAATTGACAGCTTCTTGCTACTGCAAGTTACCTATTTGCTTAAACGTTTGCATTACCCATTTTATCTCCGCGTGCTGCTTCTACTGCGCAGCCCAGTCCATCTTAGCGTTCTATACTTATTTCTACCTTTTCGTAGTTCAGTTTTGCTATTAGACAGTTAACTGCCTACTTCTATTATGCCTATACTACGCGGCCCAGTACACCTCAGCGTTTCACTACTTTTTAACCTTCAACGCTTCAACGTTTTGGTTGCGTAACCTCTTCCTACAGTGACGTTTTCGTGCTGCCAGAAAGCACGGCCCATTTCTAGGAGAAGCGTTTTATATACCGCTCCACTGCATTTTTAGTTTTTGTATAGAACGACGAACATCCACACGTCAACAACTGAAGACCCCTAATACCGTTAATGTTACACATGCAGAACCATTGGCTGCGGAGGAGCACATAACAACTCCGGTTACAGATGATCATATAGCGTCTACTTCAACCCATTCTTTGCACTCTTCTGCATACGGTGGCGATGACCAACCCGGCAGCTCTGCAAAGGCTGCAAAAATACACCCAGGCGAGGCAACCTTAGCAGGGGTTCTAAAAAAGCCTCACCGGCTAAGGGGAAACTGGGGAGAAGCGGCTGCTGTCTACTTCAACATCTACTTTGCACTCTTCTGAGTGCTGTGACGATGACGAAACCGGCAGCATTGTTAAGCGTGCCAAAATACCATGGCGAGGCAACCTTAGCAGGCGTTCTAAAAGAGCCTCTGCGGCAAAGAGATAGTGGGAGGAGGAAACCGAGGTAGAGGCCTCTTTGGGGCTTTCCAGTCAATCTCAACAGAGGCAGTATGTTTTGTCACAAGAAACGCTTGGTGAGCGTAACTACCGTTTGTAATTTAAATCAGTTTACACATATTCGTTGAAAAGTAAGAGGAAACTATCTAAACGCTTGCAAGACAACAAAAAAGCGCCCGCATCGAAAAGCTACCCGGAATGCAGCCGATGCCGCTGCAACTTCCATTCGACGGTCCCAGAGGACCATGGCTGAGAAAACCGCAGGTAACGCAGCGAAAGTTGCGGCAACGTCCATACATCGGTCCCAAGAATCCATGCCAGAGAAAACCGAAAACCATCCAGCCTATGCAGCTCCAACCTCTGCTGCAAAGGCGTCGGAAAGTTCCGCGCAAAAGCGCACTAGGCGGCAACGCGATGCAATTTAAACTTCCGCTGCTAGAGCTGTAGAAGGACCTACTGAAAGGCTTAAGAGACTGTTCACCAGCGCCGCCATGCACAGCGAGGGCTCTGTAGCCCACCAAAGCAGTTTTGGTTTAAGCTGGCGTTCAACTTGAGACAGTGTTGAGACTTTCCGGTCGCAAAAACCTCCAAATAGGATCCATGCCATTTGTCTGTGGGCATTGCAATGCCAAAAAATGGCCTGGAGAGTCTGAATGTTTGTGTTGTTCAGACGGTAAGGTCCAGTTGCTACCTTTTCAATAGCTACCTGCTTCGTTGAAAGCTCTGTTGGAGTGTTCCAGTCCAGACTCAAACATTTCCTCGCAAAAATCAGACAGCACAATTGGGCCTTCGAGATGAACTCTTTTGGTGGTAATGCCTTCCGCGAAGTCGGTTGGAATCCCACCTTCAAGTTTCAAGGTCAGGTTTACCACCGGATTGTGTATCTTTTGCCGGAGACTGCCAATGATACGGATTTCTACAAATATACTTCATAGCTAATTCCAATCAACAGGCAGATGCCTGCATGGGGATTATTCCCGAGGACGATACATGCCAGAACAATCATCCTCGCACGGGTATCATAATGATTCTCCAACAAATGCTCCACGAGACAAACAGCTGTGTCCGCAGTTTTAAGTATGCTCTCGAAAATAACACTTCTTCAGATTTTGTTATTGTAATTGATGATGACAAAGGGCCCCAGGGAGAGCACGAACGTTGTTACAATGCTCCCGCAAGTAACGAAGTTTCCGTCATTATAAGCGGTGATCAGCACAGCAGACGTGACATTGTTATCGAATCGCGCGGCAGTGGGCTCCGAAGAATCAGGGAAACGCACCGGTCCTACGATGCACTGCAATACCCACTTCTCTTCCCTTACGGAGAAGATGGGTACCATTTTGGCATTCTGCAAAATGGGTCCACCTTAAAAACAGTGTCTTTCAGAGCTTTCTACGCCTACCTATTGATGGTAAATGAGGGTGCATTCAATCGAAGCCTTCAACTTTTCCATCAGTTCATAGTAGACATGGATGCTAAGATGGAATCCGAAAGACTCTGTTACATCAGATGCTTTACGAAATGACGCTGATCCACGCAATATAGGCAAGATGTTCATAATATCTGCAACGTTCACAGGCAGTCCACGATACATGCACGCGGGGTCGCAAGACGCGATGACATACGTTCGTAAGTACGGCCGAACAGACCTATTCCTAACTTTCACGTGTAACCCAAAATGGTACGCAATTGCTAATGAACTCATACCAGGGCAATCGGCCTACGACCGTCCAGACCTCATTGCGCGCGTTTACCATCTGAAGTTGGGAAACCTAATGGATGTGATTACAAAGGGCCAGATTTTGGGGGCTGTTTGCTGTCGGATGCACACTATTGAGTGGCAGAAACGCGGCCTACCTCACGCACATATACTAATTTGGCTGTGCAACAAGATTGAGGCCACAGTAAACGATCATCCTATTTCTGCCGAAATTCCTGATCCGTCGGCTGACCCTGAATTGTACAAAATAGTGACAACCAAGATGGTTCATGGTCCCTGCGGGTTGCATTACAATTACACCAGCTGTCACAACAGCGACGGCAAATGCAGTACCCACGAGATTTAGTGAGCGAAACCATTGCAGGGAGCGATGGTTATCCACTGTTCCGGCGAAGGAGTCCCGCTGAAGGAGGATTTACAGCCGTGTTAAAGGGCCAAAAAGTGGATAAAAGATAGGTAGTGCAATACTGTCCCCTTCTGACAAAAGCGTTCAATGCGCACATCAATGTCGAATATTGCCATTCAGTTCACTCCATCAAGTATGTATGCAAGTCCATCAACAAAGGGACTGATGCTGCAATGTTTGGTATTAGGAAGGACTTCCTTGCAGGGCGCGGCATTAGCAGCACAGAGGGCCCTTGGAACATATTCAGCTTCCCCATCCACGAACGCTTCCCAGCAATCAACCACCTTGCTGTGCACCTAGAAAACGACGAACTTCGTTATTTTTTCTGCGGATAGAGCAATGGATGTGGCTGCGCGTAACAAAGACACAACGCTTACAGCGATCTTCAAACTTTGTCGAAAGGACGAGTATGCTAGGACTTTACTGTACCCAGACGTGCCTTCATACAACGTGTGGACAAAAAAGAACACCTGGGCTCGGCGAAAGTGCGGGGCCAAGGTCGAGGGCTACCCAGGCATCAAAAAAGACGCCACACTCGGAAGGGTATTCACGTTCCCCCATCACAACAGGAATTTTTTTACTTGCGATTCCTTTTGCAATTTTCTTGCTTGGAAAGGAAAAATGGAATAGAGTTTGCTGAGGGCTGGCTGAGGACTTCAGTGTAGAGCACATTTTCAGCTTTTTGTGAGGGTGAATAAAGGAACACATCATCGCACCTGCCGACTCGAGAGCAGGCTACGTAAAGTTGGCCGTATGAGAAGCACTGCTTCACTAAGTGTACACCAGTGACAGACAGTATTTGTCCTTGGACCTTATTAATTGTCATAGCATACATGGTGCGAATGGGAATGGGGATCTTCTGAAAGTTAAATGTACATCGGCATCTGAGGGATACAAATGCATCCTTGGGATAAGCACTTGCTCCCCTTTACCGCATTACTGGGAAGCATTGAACTCATCGCCAACTAATGCATAGTTACAAGCATCAATTGTCTCTCCTCACATCACCATATGATATGAACATAAATGAATGACCCCGACCAGATTACGGGCCCTTTCAATAATGCGTGCGAGACCCCTTCATGCAGCAAAAAATCGATAAAAAGCGCCGGTTCGACCCTGCCATCAGCTGTCAGTTTTTGACTTCTTTTCACTGCCAGGCTGCAATTAACGTCAAATGTCGATTCAACTTGCGACATTTACGGCGTCAATTCGTAACAGAGATAGATTTTCAATTTAGACTCAGGCTATCAAAAAACTGGTACTCCGGTATTTGGGCGGATGACATTCTAAAATTTCGGGCGTTCTTTATAATTTAACCAGAAATTCCTACGCGGCCCTGTTAGTGGTGCCTTGCATAGAATGCCGTGTGACCCCGTCGTGACTCAAAAATCGATACAAACCTCCGTGTTGACCATGCCCTCAGCAGTCCATTTCCCACTTCAGACTGTTCTTTCTCCCAGGCCGCTACCCAGATCCGAATTTTCAATTTACGTCATTGTGTCTTTCCAGAGCCCGATTTTTTTTATTTGGGACTCAAACTTTTAAAAATAAACGATTAACTCACAGGCGATACGGATTTTGGGGGTTTTAAGTTGAATGTCTCTCCTGCACTACGCAGCCCAGTACATCTAAGCTTTTCACCTCATTTTGGACTCTGTGCAGTTGACTTCGCGTTGTTAACACTTTTGAGATCTTTTTATTTGAACTTAAAATCGGATCAATGTATGGTTTCTAAAATACCGGATGAACAAAATAAGGGCAACAAAAACCCCGCCCAAGTAGTATGACCAGTCTCAATATTTCAGGAAACTGGGTTGGGTGGGAAAAAGTATTTGTTGTTAACATTGTTTTTTTTTTTTCATTCATTTTTTCCAGTTACGAGTCCTTTGTTTTAAAGCTGATCGTTTTGTGTTCCTTTTTGTTTAGTTCTTCTTTCGTAACAGATTTAATGTTAAGTATAGAGCTTAGAAAAATTCCCAGTGTAAGATAGGCAAGAAGTAAGGCATGTAACATCAGCACGGCAAAAGGCACTCCTTTAAAGGCAAAGAAGGGCAAAAATATTTTAAGTCAAGTGATATATATATATATATATATATATATATATATATATATATATAATTAAGTTATAAGGAACTTGGTAAACCGAATTGGTAAATCCAAAGAGGTCCATAGTTTCTTAGATTTTTTGATGTTATTGATAGTTTCTTAGATTTTTTGATGTTATTGATTTCTTAGATTTTTTGATGTTATATATATATATAATATGTTATATATATATATATATATATATATATATATATATATATATATATATATATATATAATATTATGTATATATTTATATGTATGAACATATTCGGAATTTTCGCGCAAGCCTGTGACTTTCATCAACGCTCCGAGCAACAAACAGAGAAACGGAAATTACTCACCGATATATCTATTTGTAGATGGGATATCGTATTATTAGCAAAAAACA
>OZ010574.1:146821255-146891255 GCA_963932145.1 Acanthosepion lycidas
GTAATGCTTAAAACACAGCTCGTTCCCTAGCTTCTGTGATCTAGTCTGATTCTGTGGCTTGGAATCGGAACTCCATTTTCCGACATGGAACGCTGGGAGTAAGATCGGAATCTTACACGGCACTGGAAATTGCTAACGGAAATTCACAAGAAATAACCCGCATTTCAGCTTCCAATATTTTTTTTAATCCTTTTGTCATTTTATGACTCTGAGTCCAGGCGCAACTGAAATAATACGTATGTACATGTTATCTGGTCCTCTAAAATTATTTTTTTTTAAAAATACATGTTTGTGTTTACATATTAATATTCTAAACGTGTGGAAGGATGGATAGACTGATTGAAGAAGAGAACGATGAAAATATACACACCATTAACATAAGCAGAAAAACATTGTTCGCGCGCGGATGCACACTCAGAAAAAAACAAAAAACATGTGCGTCTTTGTGTGTGCGTGCATCCACAACGCCTAGAATGTGGAGGGCTATGATCGCCTACGTCCTGAAGAAACACGTAACATAAAAGAAGATTAGTTCTTTTCATTATGCTGTCTTTTACTTTATTTCCTGAAATGTTTGTGTAATTCATCCCTTTATTCTGTACTTATTATTATTATTATTATATATATATATATATATATATATATATATATATATATATATATATATATATATATATATATATATATATAATTTATTGTTTATTTTGCTTTATTATATTATTACATTATGACTTCCTGGAGTTTAAAATAATTTTTCATAGATTATCTTGTTTTTTTGTTCCCTGTAATTACAATATGTAAAACATATGCAAGTTTATCATGATGATGTATTTCATGAAATACAATGATCAATTTTAAAATAACATATTGCTGTGCAATTTTATACCTCCTTTAGGGAGATATAATTCACAGTTTTAAAAACTCTTTATATAGGAGGGTACTCGTATTCGAGGATACGCGTCTACTAGGGCGGCTAGCCAATGCCTATTGCAGACGGTCGTTCAGGCACATTTGTGTTTGTTCAAAGCCTACCTGTGGTTTATACTTCAACTGAGCAGACCTTAGTTACAGTTTCTGGGAGAGAGCCTGTTATCTAGCGTGATCAACGATGACTTGTGACTTCGACGGCCCCCAAGTGTTCCTTTTACCAATTTTACACAATTTTACAATGTGTATATATATATATATATATATATATATATATATATATATATATATATATATATGTGTGTGTGTGTGTATACATAATTATTGTTTATTGCTTGTATAAATCACATTTTGATCATCGATCGTTTATATTATTTTTATTTTTCTCCCTCCGACTATTTCGATTTACATCCTTTTCAATTTTATTAATCCTTTTCGATCTTCTTAGCTGCTTCATTTAAAATTTTAACTGTTTAAATGTTAATATTCTCTATATTTTTGGTATATAGTCATTTCCGTAAAAAATATTTCATTTTGCTGCCTCATCGTTTCAAACGTTAGTACACATATGAGGTTGTATAAAATTCCCGATACTTTCAGCCAAACCTGTTGCTTTCATCAGCTACTCACCTGTTTTCTTTAAACACCATATAATAACCCGATCACTTAAATTATGTATATTCTGAAAAATCTTTCAGTATTCCACACTTTTCAAAATCTAACTGTATGCTTATCAATCTAATTGATTAATAAAACTTCCCTATTTGTTATTTATCGTAGCATACCGATCCTTATTTGACCTGCATTTAATCTGATATATATATATATATATATATATATATATGTATGTATGTATATATATATATGTGTGTGTGTGTGTGTGTGGGTGTATGTGTGTGTGTGTGTGTTAGCGCACGCGTGTATGTGTTTATCTATGTATGTATATTCTATATATATTTGAGCAGAAACTTTTCTTTCAACCATGTTTAGTTTTATATGACAGACAAGGAAAATTTGATGATTTTTTTTTTATTTAGCGTGTCTAGTATGGTGAAAGAAAGGAAGTGTAAATATTTTCCTTAGTGTCTATTGTCCCAAACACTTTCGGTCAAATCTTTAGCCATTTTGAAGGGTTGATGTTTAAGATTTATTAATGTGTTAATTTCATGTATATATGTGTGTATGTGTGTGTATGTGTGTGTTTGTGTTGTGTGCGTGTGTGGAAAATTTCTCGATCTGTCACGTCCAATGAGCTCTTAGCATGTAACGTACACGCTTTTTCACTTTGATTCCCTTCTCTATTTTTCACACTTCGTTACGGAAATTATTGATAGGTCCTGGAATTTGTGCCACACTCACGTATACTTATAAATACACACATATATATTCATACGTATAGATGTACAATGTTATTTATATATATATATATATATATATATATATATATATATATATATATATATATATATATATATATATATATATATAAATGTGGACAAGAAGAAAAGATGAGAAACCAGTAAAGATATAAGACAATTTAGAAAATAAAAATTAAATCGTTTTATTTCGCAAGGAAATTGATTTTTTTTATGACAGATTATCCACCTGTTGCAGCTTTTTAAAAGCCAGTTAATGTTTTTAGGGATAATAAAGATTAAGTGATGAAATTATATTAATTAATGAATATATGGTGGAGATGAGTCAGATACATTACACAACGGTATTTGCACGTAAATCGGATATCCAAATTCAAATTTCAGTCGGTTTCGTTATGAATGCAATAGAATTGGAACTATATACGCAAATATTGCAACTATATATGTAAATTCATTTATATATATTTATGTTATATTGCGTATGCCTGGGTGTTGATATATATGTGCGTATATATATATATGTGGTGCACGTGGCGGAATAGTTACCACCTTTGTCTTGCTAGATCATTTATGACTGAGTCTTAAGTTAGATCCTCATTAGGCGCTCCTTACATTCGGCCGTTTACCTCATCTAAGTTATGCTTTGTAAATCGCTATATTTACATATGTATGTTTCGGTGCAGTTATGCTAATATGACTAGCAAGTTTAGATCGCAGACCACTTAGATTTTGTAATGAATTCGATTTCTGCTGTGTACCTCGTTATTGATGCAATGTCGCAGACATTATCATGCCGAGCAAATAACGAATAATGCTGTTATTTTTCAATATTCTTTTATTTTCTTCTTCACGCTGCATTCCATTTTTTTTTTTTTTTTTTTTTTGTTACGTGTACATATTCATATTTTTGGTATTTTGTAATATTATTTTAATGATTCTAAACTAAAAACGTTATGTTATACTCTTTTATATAGCTATCAAAATTCAATCCAAGTTTAAAACTATTTTCTTTAGTTTTCCAATGAACTCTTTACATTTAAGGACTTGTTGATTCACTTCAATTTGCGTAATTTTTATCGCCAAAAAAAAAATAGCATGATTTAATGACATTTTTAGCTTTTTTGTGCTCGTATAATACCATACGTAGTCTCCATCCGATCAGAATTATTCTAATATATTAATAAGTATATCTTTCACATATCACCAAATGTCATATTCACGAAAATGTTTTGTTTTTTGTTTTGTTTTTTAACAGGAAATAAGACAACATTAATTTACTTTGTTCAAATTATTTAAAACGCATTTAGATAATACTTTAGATCACATAGATTTCTAAAGACGAAATATCATTCTTGCTTAGACACTATACATATCACTGCATAGTCATACAACATATCATTAGTTAAATAATTAGAATTATATATCTGATGTATAAATCATCCGTTATTTAAAAGGGACTAGAATAAGCTGCAGGAAAAAATGCTTGCGTTTCTGCGCTAATCTGTCGTCTCCTTTCAGGACATGGTTGATCATGGCTCTCAAATCTTCTACTTCTAGTATTCAGCGGTAACATTGTAATAATGATCAAATACAGTTTTTCAATTATTGTAAGTTAATTATAATGTTCTATTGAAAACTTAACGGCTTTGACTACATACGCTTACATATATTTGAGTGCAGCATGAAATATTCGAAAATATTATGAATCATGTTTATCCTTAATTGAATATATTTACATCTTTTATTCAATAAAATTTCATATTTGCCTTGAAGTATATTCTACTATGAAATTTAAAAAATGGTCAAAAATATTTTATTTCATTGATTTTTTTACGACTTAGAAAACTTCCGTATTTTATTTAAAGTCAGAAAATACTTTTAGATTGTAAAAATATTTTTGAGCTAATTATGATTTACGGGTTCTACTAATTAACCCATTGATGGGGGAAGGTGGATTCATAACATTCCAATACTATTTTTTCATAATTGAATATAGTGAATTCGACTGGAAATGGAACTCGGATGACCGACATCAATCAGAACTTACAGGACCTGGTATTTTCAAACGGTCAGTCATCTAGTTACTGACTAAACTTGGCGTTTCTTTACTCCTGTGATCGTACAACAAAAAGTACACTCCTTGTTTAATATTCATAAGAAAGAGTTTGTTTGGTTTTTTTTTTTAAGCTAATTTCAATTTTGGGACGCAGATCAGATTTAAAATTTTCTACCATCCACATATGTATGTATGTATGAATGTACACACAGACATATATATATATATTTACATTCACATATATATATATATATATATATATATATATATATATATATATATATATGTGTGTGTGTGTGAGTGTGAATGTAAACATATATATATGTATATATATATATATATATATATATATATTGGGTTGGTGCAAAAATAATGACGTAATAATGTCGTTTTTGACGTATATTTTAACGTCAAAAACGACATTATTACGGCATTATTTTTGCACCAACCTAATATATATATATATATATATATGTATGAATGTACACACACACACACACACACATATATATATATATATATATATATATATATTTACATTCATATATATATATATATATATATATATTTACATTCATATATATATATATATATATATATATATATATATTATATGAATGTAAATATATAAAATGAAGCGGCAAAAACACCTTATGTAACCGCACACGCTGTGCGGTTATATAAAGTTTTCTTGTCCCTTTATTATATATACATCATGTTCTTTTTTACAAGGCAGCTGCATTGACATATGAAGAGTTAGAATATTTAAAAAATTTGTTTCCGTAGTTGAGAGAACAATATCATATTGACATGGAAACTCCTTAAATGTCATACTAGTTATATGCAGCGTTCATCTTACTTTGTCTTTCTTTTTGATTTGTACCGTAATGAGCACACACACACATACGTTATGAGATATAATATCATGTGTAAGTGGATAGGAAAATATAGAAATTTTGTATCATCCATTTTATCATCTCACACGTCATGTATTTCTGATTTGCTATTTTTTTTTCCCACAAGCGCCTTTTATGTCCAGTTAGTGAGACCTTCCGCAAGAAGCTTACCTGACTAAATTTTTGCATCAAAAACATTACATTTCATAGCATATGTTCGTCTTCCGCTTTTTAGTATTTCCCTAACTTAGAACTCTATATCACAAAGCCTAAGTTTGCCTCAATCTCCATTGTTGTGGTGACAATTTCATGAAAATATATATTTTTAATCTATCTGGCTATTCCCTTGGCTTCATCATTTCGAGCTTTTTCATAAGCACACACAATCAGTGGAATAAAGTTGAGTAAAAAAGGAAAAGTTTCTATAAGTTGGCATATGCAGCATGCAAAGCTCGACATAATTATCCTCGTTTTTTACTTACTTTTGAAAACATAAGAAATTCATAATGAATCCATAATTAAAGTAGTGAATTGAGAAGACATTTCCAAAATGCTTTTAATCGTCTTATCTTATTTGCTCAATCAGGCTTACATGAATCTCAGGTCATTTCAAGTTATTCCTTTTTGATTTTCAAAGGAAACATACGGAATAAATGCTGGAAATATACGCTCGAACCAAGTTCTTTAAAGATGTGTACACACGATTTCCGTGTTTCATCATCAGTTTATTCCATACTTCCCTAAATATTTAGACTGTACGAAATATGGCGAGCTAAAACGGGATGGCATGGTGTACGGTTATAGCCAATGGACAAAAAAACGCCATTTTGTCTAATGCAATCAAATTCAGACAGTATATATAATACTAGTGGTAAATATACACATACATATTCAAAATATATAAATATATATACATACATGCATACATACACATGCATATATATATGTATAAAAGAATTATTTCAAGAGGATAGAATCCAGGTAGAACTCAATGTCCAGGACAGAGTAAGGGTATAATAAAAAGGCTTAAACACTAATATCCCATGGTCATAACTTATCCCATTGAAATCGTAAATACAAATCAATTGGATCGTATTTCCGATCCCAATGCAATAAATTATGACCATGGAATATTAGTGTTTAAACCTTTTCATTATATATATATATATATATATATATATATATATATATATATATATATATATATATATATTATATACTCATTTTTTCACTTTTTGTGTACCTATTTAAGATATTCATAAGCGTTCACCTTCAATCTCACTTTCCAAAACACACACACACACACATATACACACAGAGAGGATGCAATGGGTAAATTATCGCCATTTTATATTTTAATTTCTCGCATGCGCGTTGTTTGTTTTTTTTCATATATATATATATATATATATATATATATATATATATATATTGTCGACGGCGCAGAATAAAATGGTCAGTTGGGCACATTCTCCGAGGAAAAAGATACATGACGCAATTCACTCAGCCAGAAATTTGAAATCCGTGTTCTATAGTGCATGGCATTTGCGCCAAAAGCTCAAATACAGATATTTCAGTGTGTTTGGGTGACAATCTGAGAACTATGCAGCGGTCACAGAAAAAGTAGGAAGAGCCTAATGGTGATTTCGAAGGTACAGCAACTCGGAAAACACACTCAGATCGTTTTGATGAGAAAAGAACTTAATTTGTTGGTGAAGAACCCACACTCAACTTTGAATGCCTTGAAGACATAGTGCTGACCTGGGTCAAGAGAGTGGCTACTGGAAGACCCTATGACGTACACCATGGCAACATGCCACACAGGCAGATCGACCTAGTCATAAACTGAGAAACAATTTCAGTGATCATATCACCCCTTTCATCTATCCACATAACTCTCCAGTGGCACATTTGTGCGAGAGACAAAAAAACTGATTGTAATACTAACGATTAAATGAAGGCAAGGATTATGGCAGCATTGACCAACCTAAACAAGGATACAGCCCAGAAGATATGCAGGAGATTCAGAAGTCGCCTGGAGGCCGTGGTTGAAGCCAATGGTGATTTTATACAATAAATTTAATCTTTAGTATTCCAAGATATTTTGTGTAATTTTGGTTTATATATCCATTAAAATGGGATGTCACTATTATTTTAGTTTTTGCGTAATTTAGACGAATATATATATATATATATATATATATATATATATATATAATTATATATATATATATATATATATATATATATATATATATATACGTGTGTGTGTGTATTCTGGGTGTTTTCAAAATTAATTCACTATATTTGGGGCGAGTCTTTGTAACAAAACATGCACAAAATACCACATAAACATATTTCGCAAATCCTTCATTTTTGAGTTAAATTTAAAGAAATTTTTCGGTAGATACCTCTGTGTTGTCATTTTGAATAGGTGAAATTTATCATGCGTGCACATTTGTCGCGTGTCTGTGTTCGAAGTTTAACGTCTTTAGTAGTGAGTTAACTGAGAAGTGTTTCGATTAACAATGGTAGGATATTCATATCATGTGCAGGCATATATGACTTTTACACACGGCCTCGTGAATGCTAATGGACATGAAGCTGCACAGTTGTATCAGACTGCGTTTCCAGAAGGGATCCGAATCATCAAACCGTGACTGCTGTTTATCGTAGCACCTAATACTATGAATGGAGCAAGACCTGGTCAGGAAAAACACATTCTCTAGATTTTCGGGACGATCCATGTATCAGCACACGTCAAGTGGCTCTAACATGTCGTTCATCTCATAGCATGGAGGGTAATTGAAGGGCAGCACCTGTATCCGTATCATTTTCAAAATGTGCAAGGTCTTGTGCTCTCCGATCATTCACCTCGGGAGAACTTTTACCGATGGCTTAATGCACAAACTGCCGATCCCTTGTGTGTCTCTTCAGTATAAAGCAACATTTGGAAGAGAAGGATTAACAAATTAATACAACCAAAATTTGTGGGCTGATCGGAATCCCCATGATGCAGTAAAGGCGAGACACCAGCGTCAGTTTACGATTGTTGTGTGGGCTGAAATTGTAGGTGACTGTTTGATTGGACAATATATTCTCCCAGCACGTTACCATGCATGATGGGGATTCAGCACGTTTTGGTCCCATTGTTCACGATGTACTGACTGATACCTACCATGAAAGATGGATATGGAGAGTAGGATTATTGCCATGTCCTGTCCATTCTTCAGACGTCAAACCTTTGGATTTTTATCAATGTGACCTCAGCAGATATTATTAACGAAGAGACGATTCATCAACCTGCCATTGGTACCTGCGAAACCATTTGACATCATGTGAAATGGTACGCCAATCAATGACCCGACATTTTATGTATTCAGAAGAATGTGTAAGACAATTTGACTATTATTTTTGCTTAATTTAAATGACAACGTTTATAAATATATATATATACGTGTGTGTGTGTGTGTGTATGTATGTATGTATATTAAATAGTTCGCATAAATCATAAATTAGATTATCTAAAAACTCCTTCAAATATTTGCTGATAATGAAATTAAATACATACCAGCATTAGAAGTAAGCAATCATAATGTAAATTAAATTAGTTAAAAAAATAAAAACTGTAAAAATAAAAAGATACCGTGATATTACATGTTTTATTTCCACTTTTAATCGTAATGTTCAAATGAATCCTGTTATAATTTTCCTAAATTTAATTAAAAACACTTTAATCACTCAGCAATACCAAAAAAGATTATTAACAAAATTATGCAAAGATGAGCTTGAGCTGCGTTAAAATCACATGACAGTATTACACTAAATAAATATATGTCAAATAAAGACAATTGTGTTAACCTTTTCAAAAAGTAAATGGACTGCTGAAAAAAAAAGGATCTTTCACTTGTAAGACATATGTATGACTGACAATATTGTATGCCGAGCTTTCTGCTAGCGATGTTAAATTTTATTTTGATTCCACTAAAAATCCTTAAGAATTTCGTTTCATCATCGAATGACTTTAGAAAATGTATGATACATGAACAGCAATGCTCTCTCCAATCACTTCTGGGAATTAAAACTGATTATGACACGTCTATTATTACATGGTATATTATAGGAAAAAAACAAATCTTATTAAAATCTAAATGACCTAACCGTCATTCTATACCCAGGACATGAAGATTACGTTGAGCACGAAAATCCCAGTTTTGCTACCTTTGAAGGACAATATATATATATATATATATATATATATATATATGGATGTTTGTGTGTATCTGTGTGTGCGTATATATATATATATATATATATATATATATATATATATACAGACACTGACACCAACACACACATACGCACATATACAGATAGATAGATAGATAGATAGATAGATAGATAGATAGAAATGCACGTTTCATTGAATACGACAGACCGTGATTCGATTTAGTTTTTATACAATTTCTCATGTGATCTAATAATGTTTCTCTTTTGGGGTGATAAATTATATAAAACCGTCCAGTTGTTCTTTTTATCCGAGTGCTTTCGGCTATAAATTTAGCAATTTTCAAGTTTGAAATATATTAACTGTTAACCCGAAATAGATTATTGTATGTATGTATTTACATAATGTTTCATTTGCAAAACACGGTCAAGATATTGTGACCATTTTCATAGTTGATATTAATAAGTGTTGTTTTTTTTAATTTTTAGCCTATTTTGCATGTAGATGATGATATTATATTTGTGTTGTCAACAAGTATAAATACAAAAATTGTATAAAAAATTAAATCAAAAAGTATCTTGTCTGTCGTAATCAATGAAATGTGCATGAAAGAAGGATTGCTGAAGAAAATATCTGCGATGGAAGGAGAGAATGATGAGGGAAAATATGACTTTAGTACACCCACCTAAATTCATATTTTTCTATTAACTAATTTTTGCGTGTTGCATGCTGTCATTATCTCAGAGCTTTCATTTAGTAGGTGTTTCCCACTGGATGCCGCATAATAGACAATGTTTTCTCCTGGCACAATCTATAAATGACATTACCAATTCCATATGGCTTAGCTTTTTAAAAAATACCCCAGTGTACATTTGGTTTTTTGCCATATATCTTTTAACTCCTTCACATGCCTCGCCACATTTGTATAACACTTGTAATTTTCCAGGCTAAAGGATGATTGATGGTTGGGTTGTGCCATCATGAAGCAGCATTTTGTGCACACGCAATATACTTTATCTCTTCATCTCCCACCTCTCCCTTGTATATTACTCCTTCAATTTTATATGCTCCGTTTAGTGGGCAAATAATCTTGTTTCTACAGTAACACATGTCATCATTTATGTCCTTATCCTGTACGGCATCTTACATAAAATGTTCTTAATATTCTGCTTTTTAATTTTTTAACGTTACCAGCACAACAATTAATTATTTTCACAGTATTTATGTTGAAAAATATAGGTTACTCAGAGCTTTTCAAAAAGGGTTTATAAAGTAGTTTGAAATCATTTTTCCAGTATTTGTTTTCACAGTTAGATTAATGGACGCTTGAGCCATACGATATTTCCTTTTCTATTGATATTCCTCATAATTTGGGACGTTTGAGTTTTAAATTCAAGTTTGGTTTGATGCCATATTCTATTAACTCATTATATTAACTTTCATTTTTTCCATCAATTTTTATTTTTATTTTTATTTTTTTTACCCGAGGACATTCATTTCAAGTCTTTTATTTTAATATTGTACATTTTTATGAATCTTTTTTAAATATATGTATAGGAATTATTCATGATATTTACATTTTTCCTTTACATTTGTCTATTTGACTTTATATACTTATGTCTTTCCTTCGTTTTTATGGTTATCTTTAATTGTCTCTTTATATCTTTATATCTATACGTGTGACTAAAAAGAATAAATAAATATGAAAGACCGAATCTTTTAAGTTTTTTTTTTTAAAATACTTTCGTAGGCATACCCTTGCAACCACACTTATTGAAACACAGAAATAATATATATATATATATGTGTGTGTGTGTGTATGTGCGTGTGTGTGTGTGTGCACGTGTGTGTGCGTATAGAAAATTAGTATATGTCAATCAGTACCTAATCTAATAATAGCTCAGTTAATTTATCTGTGAAATTTTACACGTTATTTCCTTGTTTTCCCAGTCTATCAAACTCTCCATTTGCCTTTTTTTTTTTTTTTTGTGCCGTGTAACATCGAGCCTGCTTTCCCTTCTCATTCTATCCACTTTTTATTCAATCGGTTGCTCCCTACTGAAAGTATTGAAAAATGAAGTATTTTTCTTTCTTTCTCTCTGCATTTACAATGCACACAAGCCAAAATCGTTAGATCCATCATAATAGCGTGCCTGCGTGCTTCATTACCTTGCTAAGCTCGATACATTGATTGCTGTGCATGGTTTAATGCTGAACCTATATGTGAATGAATCAGCTGTCGTTGATGCCGGCGCCGTGTCAAACTTAAAACGAGACACAACGATTTTATAATGAATTCTTCGCTTTATTCGTATACCTGGAAGGCTTGAGTTGCTTTCCATTTACCTTTTAAGAATATTCTCCTTTTCTTTTAATTTGCTCACACATAGTATCACATAGGCAAAAAAAAAGAGAAAAGAAATTACGTATAAGTAACAATCAGAAATCACTGATTCACTTTTAATCCATGGAGATAATTTTTATCGAAAGGAAGTATTTTGTTAACTTGCATTTAAAACTAGTTTGTTGTTGATACTTCACACACAAAAATATATTATCTGAAAAATCTGGAATGAATGATACAAACTTCCCCTAGGGTTGTAGGAGCACCAAGTATACTGCAACCGGAGTTGAAGTGGTGTTTCTTTATCAAGATAGTCCCCAGGCCGATTTTGAATTCAGAGTTTTTCCTTCACCTAGACAGGTTGCCATCCAAGGCTATAGAACCCAGTCTATCATGCTACTAACCCATAGCTTTCCCCACGGGTATTAGCACGTAAATTAATGTAATGGATCCGACTGGAATTCGAACTCGGCTCTCCGATTCCTCAATCTGAGCCGCTATCTATTACTCAACCGGGCCTCATACTTCCCACATCAGATTACGGCAAATATCATTATTCAAGTCAATGTTTTCATGATAAAAGTATTAAATATTGTAAACTTTAAATTTAAAGAATATAAGTTTGTTTATTTAATAAATTATTTACAATGTGTTTCACATAATAATACCAATCATTCTTTAATAACCTAAACATGTGTGCGAATACTAAAGTTATACGGATTTATTATTTATTTTACAATAAAATTATTAATAAATATTTTTTGAGGTGATAAAATAATCCATAGCTGGGAAAGATAAGATGCATTCATAGCTTTCCCCAGTTTTACATGTAAGCGAATATAACCAACCCGAATAGGATTGGAACTCGGCTCACCAATCCCCAATTCTTAGCCATTATCCATTTCACCCCGGACGCATCCATAGCTTACAGCATCTTGTATTTTCAAGTGGTCACCCATCTACTTAGGGATCAGGTTACTTGTTACTTAACTTCGGGGATCTCACGAGAACCTGTGCTTCAACGTTTTATTTTCGTAAGGCAACAAAATATATACGCAACATATATATTTGATTAATAATATAATTTCGTTAAATTTTCAACTGTTTCGACTTTCGCATAACTTGCAAAACGTTCGATTACATACAGTAAATATCCATTGATAGTGAATCAATATTGTCTTTACATCTCATATACATATTAAATGGCATGCCACATGATTTCTATTTTATTAATATCAGGAGATATTCCATTTTAACTCAGCTATCAGGACCATCAAATGTAGCTCTGTATCCATTGCTATAAATTCCTGTTAAAAATTCTGAAAATAAGAATGTTGTGATGTCAGTCTACCCGGATGCTAAGAGAAAAAAATAAAATATGAGTATCGTGTCCACAAATATAACACGATTTTTGTACAACGCGAAGAAATAATCTTCGCAGAAAAGGAAGACGAAGCTAAATATGACAGTAATATTTATACAGCCAGATACATGTATTTTCATATAAAATTCAATATTTTTGGTGTGACCATGAAGAGAACAATAGTTCGATTGTTCGAAATGATTTTTCGAAAATGAGTCTGAAAAGTTTCGATGTGTATTTGTTATAAGTGAGGAAATCAGTAATTTCAAAACACAATGAACAAAAGGAGCGGATATAGTAGTTATTTTCGTCGTACCGCTTTATGTAGAACAATCAACGCTGACTAACGCCTTGTTGTAACAAGCTGTGGCTAAGTTGTGTCTAAGCTGTTTATCGGGACATGATCTGGTAGGCTGACTGTCTTTCGCTGACTGTCTTTCGCTGACTGTCCTTCACAGTGTCGTTGCAGATCTGGTAGAATATAGATTTTTTATAGATAAATTTTCATAAGTGTATACGTTGTCAAAAGATTAACTTCATGTTTTTAAAAGAATAACTTGCACAATCAGTAAACGGGTTTCCACGGCTGCAGAGGGACGTTTTACTCTTCATAATTGATTTTCTGTAAAATGATTTTTAATTGATTCACATTTTACTGCTTTCGGTAAATCTCATGAATAAAAATAAAATCATTGATAACTCAATTAAGAAAAAGTATGTCAGAAAGTAAATACCATGAGATCAATAAGTGATAAATACAGAAGAAAACAAAATGACATTTTCGTAAAATTGGTGGCTATATTGTTAACTAGGAGCAGGTTGAATTCATATGACATGTTCCATCTATTCCAGACCATGAAACTCAATGACTACATTGGATTCAACATAGAAAGTTGTGAAACCTTTTAATCTCAGGCTTTTGTTTCATTAGATAAAGATCCGAAAAGTTAATTCCTTTAGGCATTATATTGTGATGACGTTAAAACAAAGACTTTATACTGTTTTCTGTTTTATTTCTATTGTTTTAGCTGATTAATAATGTTTCTGTTTTTTTATTCTTTTACACACAGTAACCCCTTGTGTCTTAGTGGCTTTACTACATTACTTGGGATTAATTCGTTAATCGTGAATATTGTTGATAATATGACAATGATAGTAAAAGTATTTCCAACACCAACTGAATTCCATTCTCGTTGTAACTGTTTGGGCATGGGTGATGCTTTCTCTGGATTAACTAACTACTAATACTGATATTAAATTTACTTCAGGCATGGTTACTTACGAAGTTTAATTTTGAATGGTCCATAGATTGCTTTTTGCTAATCATATAATTTGGGCGGGCGTATCTGTTTTCAGATGCTGTGTTTCATATATCGGTTGTTTATAATTGCTCGATCGCAAATCGCTGACAACGTAAAAGAATAGGCAGATTCCGTAATTATTCAAGTAGTAAGGCTCGAACACACAGATCCAGCGAAAATGTTGAGAGAAAAAAAATTAATTAAACTTTACGTCACTTTACAAATCTTTCAGACAATTCATTGCGACTTTTATTATTTAATATTATTCCATATATATTGGAAAACTTTGTAGCATCGTTTGTCATCATCAGAATTTTCTTGCCGCTTTTCATATTCGACAAGCTTCCCTCAATGTTGGAAAACAACCATGTTATATTCTAAATACGCAATGATGATCATCAGCTCTCTCTCTCTCTCTCTTTCTCGTAGTCTTCCCATTTCTATATCACAATTTTCATAGAAGCGGGCGACTAAATTTATCTTATATTTTTCCAAATACACGTTTTCCGCTCTAACTTGTCTTTGGTCGACCCTGTGTTCTGGTCCGGTCTCTTTGTGTCCAGTGTTTAGTTATCTAAGTGAAGGACTAGATCTCATGCTATTGATACACAGTATAGATGGACTGATGTCAGAGCCTTCTGCCTGTTATCCCTTCTATAGCTGTATTGCTTTGTCTCTTGATTTATAATGTGTGACATTATCCACCCCATCATCATTTACGCTACAGCCAATATCCAAATGGATTCTTAAATCTTATTATGAAACGTCTATATTCATTTTATTATGAAAGAATAACAACAAATATATACCATCAGGCGTTGAATATTCCTCGACTTCATCTACTTCACAATCTCATATATATAAAATACAGTGTATGTGTGTGTGTGTGTGTGTGTATATGTGCGTGTTTGTGTCCAAGCAACACATCCGCACCCACTGGTCAAATTTTAGTGATTCATTGCTCATTCAAAAGCCCTTGAAAAGTTAGGCGCAGGGAACTATTTTCGTAAAGCTCAGATTCATGGTTTCCAAGTTATCTTTCCTTTCATGATTTAAGGAGAGTAACTCTTATTTTCTTTTTGTATCAAAAATTGTAGTGCAGGCTTTCATTATAAACTAGCTTAAACTTAATTTAAGCCAGTTCCTGTGGAAGATTCTTAGTTTGGCCATCATCACAATAGCTAGGGAGGAGTAGACGCTATAGGCATCAATAAACTACAGAAGAACTCAAAATTGATCGTATTGAATTAATGCTTAAGCTTACCTTTTAAAAGTTCAACGATAATACTTCTGCTGCCATTTAATTTAAAGACAATTTAATGTACGTAGATCCCTATGTCAGAGTACAAACATTTTTTTTTATTTCATAGGTGACAGAACAGGAGACAATTTATGAGAGAAAATTAAGATAGTGTAAAGATGGAAAAATAGAAATTAGAATTAGTTATACATTCAACATTTGAAGAGTTATAGAAATGTAACAGCGGATTAATAAAACCTATTTTATGCAAACTATATGAATAAATGCGAAATTGGAGCTCAATTCTACAAAGATTTTTGAGTTTAAAAAGCCGCAGCTCTTCTTTATAGCTATTTGGTACTCGACATTCCACGCAGTAGCCTTGTGACACGAGGTTTAATGTGGGGAGCCCAGTCACGTATATCCATGCTAGGAAAAAAAATTCCCCAAGCGGCCACAACCGTCGGTTGCACTGGCCTCGGTGCGAGCATCGATCACTCTCTCTCTGGTGCAATGAAAGGGCGCCGCTTCAGACAGCTGTTCCCCAGGGCCGGCCACCTCTCATTTTAATTTTTCTCAGTTGCGAATCTGTCCTTTCAGCGCACTCTGCCCAAAGAGAGAGACGCAACTGAAAGATACATAAACATGTTACAAATTACTTTATATTAATTTGTATTTACTCAAACACCCACGAAGTCAGGTTGTGACACAAGGTCGGTTTAATGTGGAGAGCCCGAGTGCGAACACCTTGGTTAGGAACAAAAATTCCCGAGCCTCCGCAACCACCCCCACTTACTTAGGTTATGATACAAGGTCGGTTTTTAACGTGGGCACTCGATTGTCTTCACTCGGGTCGCTGGTCTTACCTGGTGATAGCTTGTCGAAGCTGGTCGGAGCCGGTCAAAGCTAGTCATAGCTGTGATACTGCCAGCACAGGGACGGATCCCGGTAAGTTTCCGAATGTGTATATCAGTCAAGAAAGATGGAATTTACATACGGTATTTACTGTCTCCCCACTGAGACGAGATGCGACAGAAGGTCTTTTTAAGGTGGGGGCCCGAGCGCGAAAACCCCGCTTCCAGGAACAGATATTGTCCACAGCCCTCACAACCGTCGGTTGCGCTGGCGTCGGTGCGAGCACTGATACCTCTCTCTGATGCAATGAGTAGGCGTGATCTCGGGCAGCTGTTCCCTAGGGCTGGGCACTCTGAGAGATGATAAGTAATGTGTTAGAAACTCGTAGAGTGGAATCTACACACGGTATTTACTGGACACCCCGCCACTGAGTCAGGTTGTGACACAAGATCAGTTTTTAACGTGGAGACCCGAGTGTCGCTGGTCTTAGCTGGTCATAGCTTGTCCACACTGGTCAAAGCTGGTCTAAGCTAGTTATAGCTGTACCAGACTGTCCAGAAACGGACCAAGCCGTGATACTACCAGCGCAGGGACGCATACCTCTAACCGGTAAGTAACCGTATGTGTATACCCATCAAAAGATGAATTTACACACGGTATTTACTCATTCCGCCTCCCCCCACCACTAGGACGAGATGTGACACAAGGGCTTTTTTTACAATTGGGATCCAAGCGCGTACACCCGGGTAAGGAATTAAAATTTCCCACAGCCCTTGCAACCTTAAGCTGCGCTGGCCTCAGTGCGAGCAATGATCCCTCTCTCTGTTGCAATTGGAGGGCTTGGCCTCGGGAAGCAGTTCCCCAGGGCTGGGCACCTCTCATTATAATTTTTTAAGCTGCCCCTATGTCCTTTGACAGAGAAGCCTCTGAGCGCAACTGAGAGATGGTAAGCCATGCGTTAGAAACTCCCCAACGAGGAATTTACACAGTATTTACTTGATCTTCCACTGAGTCAGGTTGTGACACAAGGTCGGTTTTTAAGGACGGGACCCGAGTGAAAATACTCATGCCGCTGGTCTTAGCTTTTCCAAGCTGCTCAGAGCTGATCTAAGCTAGTCTTAGTTTGTCTAAGCTAGTCTTAGCTGGTACAAACTGGTCAGAGCTGGTCTATGCTAGTCATAGCTGTGATACTACCAGTGCAGGGACGGATCGCTGTTATCGGTAAGTATCGGAATGTGTATACCTCTCAAGAGAGGAATTTACCTGACCACCCCCCTGATTCAGCTTGTGACAAAAGGTTGGTTTTTAATATGGGGACCCGAGTGTCTTCACTCGGGCCGCTGGTCTTAGCTTGTCCAAGCAGGTCAGAGGTAATCATAGCTGTTTTACTACCAGCGCAGGGGCTGTTCCCTGTGATCGGTAAGTATATATTTACATGAACCCCCACTGAGATAGGCTGTGAAACAATGTCAGTTTTTAACGTGGGGACCCGAGTGAAAACACTCGGGCCGCTTGTCCAAACTGGTCAGAGCAGGTCTAAGCTAGTTGTAGACGTGATACCACCAGCACAGGGTCGGAGCCCTGTGGAAGGTAATTACCGAATGTGTATACTCCTCACGAGAGGATTAATTTACTAGACTCTCCCACTGAGTCAGGTTGTGACACAAGGTCAGTTTTTAACGTGGGGACCCGAGTGTCTTCACTCGGGCCGCTGGTCTTAGCTGGCCATAGGCTGTCCAAGTTGGTCAGAGATAGTCATAGCTGTTCTAAGGTGGTCAGACCCGGTCTAAGCTAGTCATAACTGTGATACTACCAGCACAGAGACAGATCCCTGTCACCGGCAAGTATCCGAATGTGTATACCCCTCAAGAAAGGAATTTACTTGACTCCCCACACAAGGTCGGTTTTTAACGTGGGGACCCGAGTGTCTTCACTCGGGCCGCTGGTCTTAGCTAGTCAGAGGTTGTCCAAGTTACTCATAGCTGCGATATTACCAGTACATGGAACCGGAAGTAGTCGAATGATTTACTTGACTCCCCACTGAGTCAGGTTGTGACACAAGGACGGTTTTTAACTCAAGCTGTTGGTCTTAGATAGTCATAGTTGTTCAGAGCCGGTCCAAGCTACTCTCAGCACAGGGACGAATCCCTATTACCGGTATGTATCCGAATGTGTATACCCCTAAAATGAGAAATTGATTTACTTGACTACCCACTGAGTCAGATTGTGACACAAGGTCGGTTTTTAACTTTGGGATCCGAGTGCAGACACTCGGGTCGCTGGTCTTATCTTGTCAAAAATGGTATAAGCCAGTCATAGCTGTGATACTACCAGCACAGAGACGGATCCCTGAAACTGGCGAGAATATGAATGTGCATACCCTTCAAGAAAGGGCTTTTCAAACTAAAAGCTCAATATCTATATTATATATTATTTCATTCTAAGCAATATCACTATTCAGGAGAAACTAATTTGCATATTGATTTCAAAAAAGTTTATTTCATTAATTAACTCTCCTTCATTACTGTTCTTTTATTCTATTGTTTTGATTTCCATATAAAAAAAATAGTTCTGTTCAGGAATATCTTCTTATATATTGCAGAACAATGTTTGAAATTTGCATTTTACTTGGCCTTCAACAAGGTGGCTTCTATTTGTAGAACTTTCCTTAACTATAACAACCTAATTTATGAATGAAATGTTCATTTAAAATTGTTGTTTCAAATATTTCAAGTAGTGAATATATCTTACTTTGCGAATCGGTAGCGAAGCCTTCTAGTACTTGATAAAGTTAAATTTATACATTTACGCATGCACAAAAGAGAAAGTGAGAAACAGAGAGAGAGAAACAAGATATAGGACGCAAACCGAGACAGTTTGTCGTGAAGCTAACCACAATTAAATTTTTATAGACAATATATTCCAAATCTAATTAGATTTTCGGTTGTTACTCTCCTGAATGAATTTGTAATGAAATGCAAAGAAAGTCTAAAAAATAAAAGTGTTTTCACTGAGCCAAATAATATACAAATGTAACAACTAACAGTGGAGTGAGAGGAGAAAAGTAATTGGCCGACTACATGTTCAAACATTAGAAATCTGTGACACGAATATAATATTCAGTCAATAATTCTGATGAAACTTCTGAACACAGTAAGCATAAGGGCAGAGAAATATTTATGCCGTTCAGATATTTATGTATGCTGATCTTTCGAAGGTAGCACTTACCTAATAAATTGTTTGATTTGAGAGTTCCTTGATTAGCATTTCCTCAGAGAACATGGTTTAAGAAGTGATAGCCTTGCATAGGTCTCGCTGTCAATAATTGTGTTTTAAAATTTTCATATATATATATATATATATATATATATATATATATATATATATATGTGTGTGTGTGTGCGTTTATATCTTGTTCGTATTTTAGATGAAATAATAAAACAATCAATATGAAAAAGTCAATAATGCCTTAGCTTATTAATGAAAAGTTAATAAATTATTTTAGTATGTTTTCTTTTATTTATAATCTAATTCAGTGGTACTTTCCAGATATATTGAAGTAATAAAAATATTTATTTACATTATTCGGACTATTGTCCTCATCCTTGTCGCCATATTTATCACAACGTTTCGGCCGTTGTTCGCTCCGGCCTTCTTCAGGTGGTTGGAATGTCGAACATTATTTCGTTCACTGGGGTAGAATGTTCTAGTTCCACGTACCATGTTTGATGGATGTCAGTTATCTGTTATTTCTTGTTAATTTTCCCTCTGAAAGTTCACCACTGCCTTAACCGGGTTTTGAACTCACACTCTTTGGGTCCTGTCACTGGATCTAATCAACGCCTTTATCCACTGTGCCATGTGTCCTTGAGGACATCTGGGTATAAATTTCTCGGTATGAATTTCTGGGTATTATAAACCTAATGTCTTAATCAACCATTTTTACCAGTGCTCATATTGCAATTTTGCTGTTATCATTTCATGTTTTTACCAGAGCTCATATTGCAACTTCTGTTGTTATCATTGCTTTTCTCTGGCACTCCTTATTACTGGTTCCCATACTGTATTTATTTCTATGCTTGGTCGGCTCAGAAGATTTTTGTGGCCTAGCATATGTGCTGATTCCTTAAGTTTACGAATTTTGCAATGGTGTTCCCTGTCTATGATCTCAACATGATCCCACAGAAGGCGGTGATCTCCCTTCTCTCTCTATATGTGGTCAGCCACACCTGATTTTTATACTTCCCCTCGTGTTACAGCTTTCTGGTGTTCTTGAAGCCTTACCTTGAGGGGGCGGCTTGTCTCTCCTTTATATTCTTTTCCGCAGCTGCACGGGATAGCGTACGCACAGTCTTTAATCATGTTCTCCTCTATGGGGGGCCTTACTCGGGAGAGATATCTGCGAAGTGTCGTCAAGCTTTTGAAGGTTATCCTGATGTTATATGGACCGCAGATCCTTTGTATTTTCTCTGATAACCCCTTCCCACAAGGCAGGCAGACTGTTTTCTGAGTGTTGCTGTCCTCGTCTTCTTGTACTCGCCTATCCCTGTTTTTTGGGGCTGCTGCCATGTACCCAGGATAGTTATTACGTTGTAGGGTACTACTTATACATCTAGTGGATAAAGGAGTTGGTTAGATCCAGTGACAGGACCCAAAGAGTGTGAGTTCAATACCCGGTTAAGGCAGTGGAGAACGTTCAGAGGGAAAATTAACAGGAGTTAACTGATAACTGACATCAATCAAACATGGCACGTGGAACTAGAACAGTCTACCCCAGTGAGCGAAATAAAGGGTTCAGTTCGACATTCCAACCACCTGAAGAAGGCAGGAGCGTACAACGGCCGAAACGTTGTGATAAATATGGCGACAACGATGAGGACAATAGTCCGAATAATGTAAATAATGTAGATAATACATAGATAATAATCATCTCAGAAATATAGACAGACAATAAAAAATATCTAGTAACATTTTTGACGATATTTTGTGAATTGATGACGAAATAATGACGATGATATGTTAAAAGGCCAAAAGTTAGAGTAATATAACAAATTGTGTAGAGTAATGACTGCCTTCGTGTTAAGTAGAGATGACGTTTAGAGGAAACATAAAATGTCTACAGAGAATGCAGACTCAAAATTAGACAAAGAGTGTTATAGATCAAATTTAGTTATTACTCGCATAAAAATGATTATTGTTATACTCTTGTATATATTACTCCTCACGTAATCACAGTTTTCTGGTTGATAACTGGTATTTCAATATATCGTTTTTCAGTTTTTCTTTTCCTTTATCGTATTTTTCCCACTTTTGAGTAGCGTCATCTGAGTGAATTCACCAAGCTAATAATAAACTGATGAAAGCTAACACGATTATCCAATGCATGTGGTAAAACATGCTGTTATAGACACGATTTCAACTTGCCCATGTTTGGCTATAAATAGGTTTCAGCATTCGTATACTTTTGGAAAACTAAAAACAAAGTTCCTGGTAAAGAAAAGGTGTATTCAATTAAATGTTTTTGGGAGCCTATTAGTTCACACTTTCAAATAGTCTAACTCCTGGATGCTTCTACGGGTTACAGATTTCGAAAGATTAAGTTCAACAGCCACATAAAAGAGTTGACGTCTTCTGTTATCTTGAATCATGTTTTATTATGATATTGATGAAGGCAGCCTCTTTACAGGAGAATTAACCAGCATATTTGCACTGCTGAATTTAAACGTTCTTCACAAAAACGATAATACATATATGAAACCCACAGCACTAACTGACAGTGAATCTTTATTTTTAATTTTTGCTCTTGGTAGGCAAAATACACACAGTTGTTTATTCACACTTGTTAGAGAGCAGCTATCATCACTATGGGTATCATAAAAACTGCTCATGACGGAATAACTGCCTCCGAAAAATTCCCCCTATTAATAGAAAATTAAGAGAAAGCACAACTTTGGGCGTGGATAAGTACTAATAAAACTTATTAGGACATTATTTCATATTTTATTTGTTATCCAATAAGACGATTTATCTAATAATAAATGCATAAGAATTATCTAGTAATAAGATATATATATATATATATATATATAACTATGATTATATCACTAAAATTACGAATTGTGGGTTATACACAAATACAATAATTACATGATTAATAACTGTCTGTTTAAATTAATGTTTAAAAAATAATAAATAATTACAATGATCAGTTCTTAAATTTCATGTTATCCAATAAGAAGAATTATCCAATAATAAGATTTATATTTTATATCACTATAATTATACATCAGAAATTGCTAATTATGGGATATATATCTCAAACATCCAACACAAGGCTCTTCTCGAATTCTTATAAAATATTTGCTATTCTGACTGTGGAATCGTGATAACGTTTCCGCTTAGGCAGTGTTGGATGTCTTGTAAGCATCTGATTGATGTTGACGCTGGCCAGTGTCTTCTCCCTCTTCAGCACTTCAAGAAATGTCCTTATCTTCGGATAGAAGGAAGTAATGTTAGCTTGCATTACTGTCTTCCTGTACGTATGTGTGCAATATTAAGTCAGTTTTAGCTGTTACGAGAAGTAATGATTTCTTAATACAATTTTCACAATAGTTTAATTCTAGTCGATTTGTACCTATTTGTATTACTTAGATGACCCATGTAGTTTTTATCCAGTTATATCACAATATTTTTCATTACTCTTTTATAAAATGTCTCTATGAAGCTGTTTTGAATCATTTCTTCACATCTGTCTTAATGCTCTTTTATATTAGTTTTCCTTCAGTCTTTCTTACTTTCTCTCTCTTCTTATTTATTGCTTTCTTTCTACTTCATTCGTTATTTCGATTACTCCTTCTATATTTTCTTCTTGTGTTCTTTAGCAAATCTCTCATAAGCGTTTCAGCATTCATTTGCTAACATCTTTTCGCATGCTTCATTACCGTCATCCCATTTAGAAGTATCGAAATATTAAACAATATAAAATCAATGGCTAAAAAAAACATTCCCCAAAAATAAACTCTGCAGGTCTTAGAGATAGGGCTGTCCCTCTTCGAAATTGAGAGAACGGCAATGCAGATTCAGAAATCAAGGAAAAAAGAATGACATCATTAAGATGTAGACGTTCAGTACTAATTCAAACGCATGAAGGAGAAGATTCAATCAATGCATGAAGAGGCAACAACACAGCGCTTGAAAACCCATTTTCTTGAAAAAATATTTTAATGAATTTCAATCGAGCGTAGCACGGATTGTTTTGTTCAATGAATGCTGGATGTATACATATAAGGAAACGGATAATATTAACATTAACATGAAGATTACCATTATAAATTTCAAAATCTTATTTACAGTTAGTGCCCTTTATATTGTTTTCTTTAATGTTTTGCATACCGATTTATTGCTAATTATGATATATTTTCGTCACGGTTCAATATTTGTCTAGGCTTTTTCGCAGAATCTTTAATATCGATGATATTTTAATGATTTCTTCCATCAGCTAATTATTTCTTGAATTCTACAGAGGAGAGTAAGGCTATAATTTTCACTTTTAGCAGTGCAAATATTCAAAAATAAAAGCATTCTGATCAAAAACATCCTATTGAAACACAGGTGAGTTAATTATATATATTGTATACTCAAAGTCAATTATTCGATATTATTTTTCTCGTGCAGGTCTTGCAAATCACAATCATCTGTGAGTAACGTATATCCAAAATAGATAAACCTTAAAAAATGATGATAAAAATCTACTTCGTTTGTCATGTTAAAAGGGTAAGAACATTTTTGACTTGTTCAAAAGATTACTTTGTCAATCACTGCAAGAAACGCCTAAATGAATTCGTAACACAGATTGCTTTAGAAATGAAACAATTCTCAACTCAACTTTTATAATACTAGTTATTTCTGAACGTATTATGCCTACTCATCCCGACCTTTTTTTCTCAATCCATTGCTGCGTCATTTGCACGTCTCAATAACATTAAATACTGAGTGAATAGAAGTTTTTTCAGGTATTATCAAGAATTATATCTCGACGTGATTGTCTTGGATGTTTTTAAAGAATCTTACACACCCTCATAGTAATGGTAAAATTAGCCGTTTCTTATAAGGAAACTTTTGGCACTCATTGGCCGAGCAGCCAGTGCTGCTGTGAATCGATGTAATCAGTCTTTGTATGCTTGCTAAACATTGCTCTGATAATTGCTGTTGATTTATTAAAAATAAGCGTATTAATATATAGCTAGTAAAACAAAACAGTCGAATTAAAATATTTTCCAAATACCGAAGGAAATTATATTTAGGTTTATCAAAGTAAATTAAATTGAAAATTTTCTGTCCGCATTCGTTTATTCTATAGTCTTTTTGTTCTCTAATGATTGATGAGTTTTTTTTAGCTTTTTTTCAGAAGAAATACCTAAGATTAATTTATTTTTTTCCTCTAGGATTCACAGAAGTGAAATTATAATTAAATAAGCGAGTTTAAAACAAGATTCTTTAAATTTTATTAGGAGAAAGAAATGATGCTGATCTAAGCTTATCCTTATGAAGAAACAAAATGAAAAATTAAATTAATTCTGATATTATTTTATCCTTAAAAAAATTAATGTCGCTTTTTATCTTTTATTTAAAACTGTACACTTGATTTCTTTTTTCTCGAATATAATCAGTTCAAAATTGACTTCAACTATCGCTTTCTAATTCACATGGATAGTAAATGAAATATATTTAACCAATTTAACTTTATTGCTTTTAGATTTTGCATAATATATTTTTTGCGTAACGCATGTTCAAATGTTTACCAAGACTTGAACAAATATCTCTTTAAAACAAGGTAAAAATCACTGCTTAATTTGTGCTTCAAAGATATAGGCGTTATATGATAACACATCATTTAACTTCTAATCACACCTGAATAAAGGATTTGATCGGACCCATCACTTTTAGTTTTGTTCAAAATCAGAATAATCTATGAAATGATTTTTAAAGCTTAATTTGTTTCATCAAATATCTGCTTAAACTTTAAGCTATGTGATCCATTAATTTTTCGCGGCGTCATGGAATGATTTCAACAATATAAGATGTATTTTGAATATCTTAATTGATTGAACAAATAAATTATATCGCTTCTCTAGTAGGAAGTCATATTCCAGCATCCTGCGTAACAGTTGATGATACTTGCCACAACGCTACGTGATTTGTTTTTTAAAGCTTCTGTATTTGATAGCATTAACTTATGTATGAAGAACAAAATTTGAGTTAGTGCCATTATTCGGTAGGAGAGCGAAATCTAAAAAAGTGAGGTAATACTGTCAAGGGAAACATAAGTGTTAATAGTATAATATGAGTAAATAACTTACGTGTTTATTTTCCTTAGAGCCTAAATTTTTAATTTAGATTTTAAAATCGTTGAAAGTCCTATGAACCAAGAATATATTTTATATTTACTGTCGTTTTTCTGCCTACACCACAACCATACAGAAAAAGAAATAATATTAATTGCATGGGGTAAATTTATATTATATTTTCTTATTTTGTAAATTGGTTCATTTGATTAAAAGTAGATTTTTCATCGATAATTATTAAGCTGGAAGTATTCTGGCCAACAGCCAAACATATCGCTATTCCCTGATGATAGAATATGTTACTGTTTCGTGAAGCCCTTTATATGTATTTTCTCAAAGCGCTGATTGAATATTCGAGAATTTTAATGGTTAGGTAAATTTGATCACTTCCAGATGACATCAGATATGTTCAATGATTAGCTACATCTTGTATATGGTAAGATATGCAGCTCAGACATTGATGTCTGGCCTCCGGTGAATCATCTTCCCAACCAATTATGAAAGTCCTAAGAATTCAGCGATGTCTTTAATAAGGCGAACCTGATACCTTGACGAATTTTCTCAACACACACGCACAGACATACGCACATGCACGCTCCACCCCCCACAAACCCCATATATATATATATATATATATATATATATATATATTCAAAACACACACATATATATACACCAATATATACATATAACTACATATATTAAAAAAAAAAATCCCCACCCAATCCAAATATGTGCCCACAATACTCAAAAATAACACATGCATGCCTATCTTTCCATATAAACACATATACATATACATATCAAAAGACGTATCAATGTTCAAGTTCAATTACATAATTATATACATACAGTTATGTTTTCGCATTCATGTGTGCATAGCAACATTTCCAAAAACAAAAAACCAAGATCATGTAATATTAGTCTTCCTATATAGTTATTCCTAAATATATTTAGTTAGATTTAGGTTGTTCTTTTGTCGGCATTTAAAAATTACTTCATTATGTCTGTTTAGTAATAAATCCCGTGTGGGGGTATGTGGGTACATGTATACGTGTGGATGTGTGTGTATACAATTTTTTTATAATTTCTATATATGTATGTGTGAGTGTGGGTGTGTATATATAGATGGATACATATGGGGCGGCAGGTAATCTGTGTATGTATGTATGTATAAATATAAGAATTTGTGAGTTCATATATATAATATGGGAGAATATAGATATAATAATGTAATTAAGAATGAATTTTGATATGTTTTTTTTGCGCGCACGCACATGTGGGTGTATATATGTATATGCGTATATTTATGTATGTATGTGTATGTGTATATGTGTGCATATGTTTATTTGTATATGTGTGTATATATGTGTATATGTATGTATATATATATGTGTGTGTGTGTCTGTATATGTGGGTATATGTGTGTATATGTATACATGTATGTGTGTGCATATCTGCATATGTATGTGTGTATGTATGAGTATATATATATATATATATATATATGTGTGTGTATGTGTGTGTATGTTGTGTGTATGTGGATATATGTATATATATGGATATGTATGTATATGTGTGTGTATGTGTACGGATATGTGTGTATGTGTATATGGATATATAGAATATTATAAAAGAAGGACTTACAGTCCTGTTTTTAATGTTTTATCTCATTTTCTCCTTTAATATTCTCCAATTGGAAGTGTGAGTTTAAAATTCTTTATAATATGGAGATAATTTTTAAAATTAATAATTTAATTTAAATTGAAATATAATACCCCTTAATAATGAATATTGATGATAAAATATTTAAATTGGAAAAAATTTTTATATAATTAAATAGGTGTTAATACATGGAATTACCTGTGTATATCGGTACATGGGTACCTGTATGAGTGATTGCACATGTAAAGGAACGTATGTATATGTGAGATTTTCATGGGTGTGTATAGAGTATATGACAGAGCAAGATCTTTAATATTACCTTCAAATAATATTCCATATTAACTAAAATTTAAGTAAAAGAGATTACCTCTATAGAAACAGTCACGAGTTAAATTCATGAACAAAATTCAAACTTAATAATCAATAATAAAAAAAATTTTAAAAAGAAAAAAAGATTATTAGAAGTAAACTTACATTTTAAAATAAAATTTTATTCTTTTAATGTACTTTCTATGAATATTTTTCTAATCGACTATTTCATAGAAAATTCCCAATTTTAAAAAAAAATTTAAATCAGTAACAAACATCAAATTAAATTCTTTGTAGACAGTTTAGACATTCAAATTTATATCAAACATTATAATCTTTATGAACCCCCAAAATAACACTTTCAAAGTAAAACAAAACAACAGCGTCTGTTTCTAGCCTGTTTTTTTTTTCCCAAAGAAAATAAGTGAAACCTTCTCTCATGATTTCTCTCTTTTTCTCTTTGTGTTTTTTCTCCTCTACCCGTTCGATATCAATATATAACTTCCGTTAAGTTAACTGTTTAAATGTGTCAATATCTGGACCTCCTCAAATAATTTTGAGTATGAAAGTATAGAAATCTTACATCTAACTCACTCATGTCTTCTCTCTCTCCCCTCACTTCCTCACTTCGTTAATTTACATATGTTTAATACGGCCCGTCAAAAAATGTGTAAATTTCTTTTCATTTTTTTGTTTCAACCTTTGGAAGTAAAGTCTTTCAAAATGGCTGTGGTGACATAATTTATTACATGGAACCTTAAAGTGGTCTGTTTTTATTTAAATTATTTGCTCTGGATTTACATTGAGCTCTCTGGATTTTATCCTCCTTGGGTTTACCCATACGGATTACCTATTTTTTTTATATATAGTTTTTCATAAAGTATATATATATATATATATATATATATATATATATATATATATTATATACACACATATATATATACACTCACACACACGCACACACACACACATATATATATATATATATATATATATATATATATATATATTAACGCATGGCTCTTTATCCAGAACAGTAGATCGCACACGAGATCTCAATTTGCTCGCAATCAGTCACCTGCAAATCGCATTCTCCGTTCGATTGTGATTTAGTTGGATGTTGTCTCCAAGAAATGTTTCGTATCTCTCTCACTCTCTGTCTCTGTCGCCCCTCTCTCTCACACACTCTCTCTCTCTCTCCCTCTCTCACTTCAGCCAAGTGTAGGTTCCATCAAGCTTGCATTTTCGGGTTTTAGTTAATGTCCAAGCAGTGGCACATATAGAAGACGTAACCTTGTTATCACTGCAGACGCCATTACCAATGCCTCAGTTTTCCTAAATCATCTAGAAAATGTTGCGAATGATGATGGGCTCTATGGCAATACCTCTAAAACTTAATTCACAGGTTTTAACCTGTAAGGCTCAATACAAACTGTCTCAGATGAATCAATAAAATCAGTTATAATTTAAAATCAGTATAATTTAAAATTTACTGACGAGACAACCATTAAAAAATATATGTACAATAAAAATATATTCACAAGCGATACACGTAACTGTTACTGGATAAATAGTGACAAAACAAATGATGTTATTTGAATTCATTTGCCTTCTAGGTACATATAATTTATACACGACCCGCACGCGTACTTGTAATTGTGGATGTAAAACGTGAACAGCCAGTTAGATAAGGGACAGTCACTTTAAAGTAACTTTGGTGTCAGAATTCTTGAGAGATTGTCAAGCAATCATCCTTTTTTCGCCGTAAAGTTGAATCTTTAGGTACAAGTGGAATGAGAAATAAACCAATTGTTAGGTAAGCTGCTAGGAAAGTTGACTAAACTTTCCATGAAGATATTTTTTTTTGCTAGATTCCATCTTGCACGAATTTATAAATGTACTATACGTATGAACGTTGAATATTGTTGCCACATTTTGTCTGTTTCTCTTGCTATATATCAGGAGATTCTTAACAAAATACAAAGAGGGTTCTGTGATATTATCGGTCCTGATGTAGAAGTTACCCTGTTACTTTTCTATAAATATTTTCATAGCAGCTGTTCTAATGAGATTGTCTTCTTGGTATTTTGACCATGAATTTAAGTGTAGTAATATATTGGCTACTAGATTCCATCACTTTACTGTTTAAGTACCTAGATGTAGTAATAGAACTTTCCTCTAGTCTTAGATTCATCTCTCACACTTCTTGTCTGTGAGAAGCTTTTTCCGACTTCTTGCTTTCCGGTTAACTCCGATCCTCAAACATTTAAATGCAACATCAATCGCAATCTTTTGTCTACTTGAAAACTGTTCTTTTATTGACCTATCTCCTTACTAAGTTTTTCTTTCACTCTCAGATACATCCTTTTTCAATTATCATATTGCGTGTGCTGAAATAAAAAAATAAAAAATATGTACACTTTATTGTCGACATCAATAGGTATTCTCGGTTGACATTCTGAAGAAGTATGTTCGAAATTATTTGAATCTTATATGGAGGAATAACTTGCAACCCAAGATATTCGGGAATTCATTTGGATCCTAAACAGCTTTAAAAGTATGCCAACTGACTTGTATACCTTAACTTTACTAGAGTTTACTAATTCAGCAGTGTTTTTATTTATTAGAATGCATCACAATATGCTGCGGGAATTCCCAGCTCACCGAAGTACAACTTATTGTCAGATTTAGGCAGCGCATTCATAATGAATGAAAAAGTAAAATCTGAAATTTTTCATTATTATTTCATAATCGCACAAAATTTTACAACAATTTAGTTGCTTTGTTAAAAACAAAAACTGACCTGTTATTAACAATTCAATTGCACTGTTCTATATTTTTTCTGGCCAAGTTAACATTAATATTATAAATATAACTAATCAATTTTATATCCGATGATGACCGAGGATCAGAAAAATAATGTTATATTCCACTGCACGTTAAAACACAGTTTAACCCATGCCTTCTGGGTGGAATTGGATAGAGTGAACTGTTTGTCGATGGTTTCACTAGCATGAAGTCACAAATTATCATGAGCGAGTGGTTGAGCGCAGTGGTCTTTTTTAAACTATCGATTACGCCAGACAATCTTCCAAACAAGAACAACCAAAAATGTATCTAGACAGGCGTCTGCAACAGAGAATAGAGCGACCAGTCATTAAATACCCATTTTCAAGGATTTGTACTCTTTTAAATGGTGTGTGTTTGTAAACTGTGTGCAAGGCGCAGAAAGGTGGACACGTCATTATGACATGGCCAGAAAATATATTGTTCGTATACAAGAAAAATATAATCGAGAAAAGTTTACATGGCCAATCATTTTAAATTCAATCTACACACACGCAAACACACACACACAAACACGCACACACATATTCCCTCTTTCTCTTTCCATATCTATCTATCTATACAAACACACACACACAGACACACACACACATACATATATATATATATATATATATATATATATATATATATATATATATACTCACAAGCACTTGTTGACGACAAAGTCATAATTTAATGTCGTACTAAGCGAATAAGAAAATCAGTGACCTCAAATTTATCAATGTTTTATTTATCTTCACATAGATAACGTGACATTGACTATAGCTTCTTTCTTTTACAATGATGTTCACTCCCTACAAGGCCCGAGTACTACTCAAGCTAGAGATTTACAGAGGAGGAGCCAAAGTTTATGCGGATATGTGGGGAAGATAATGGGTAATCATAGATTTGAATACTGTAGTAATCGGTGAAGCATTCTCTTGGGAGTCGGTTACACAAGGCAGCGGTTCGTCAGAAGAAACTGCTAGAAGGGTAGTAACATCTCATCAATACGAAGGATATCAGGGTGGTTCGCGTCAATGTGCATTATGTGGCGGATCTTAGCAGAGAATTTTTGGGAATGAAATTTGAGAAGTTTCCATGAAAATATCGACAGAGCAGCGGGTTGATTGTTTCGTCTGTGCAAAAAGTGAATGTAGGGTGGAAAATAATTTGTCACCAACTGGGACACAGAATCTCTATTAGACTTTGTTGAAACTGGACATTGAAGACTGAGCAACTCCCACCCATATATGTCAACATTACTTTATTTTCTGTCCGATCTGACTTGTAAAGGTAGAGGATATCAGAAGGAGCCATGTACTCACTTGAGTGATACAGGGAACCTACAATTTTTCCAGTGTCTTTCTCGTTGGTTCGTATGTATAAGTTCCACTTGACGTCTCTGTTGTTTTTAAGTCCCAATAGGCGATTTATAAATAATATTAAATTTCAACGGAATATTTACATTTTATTATTTGCTTTTTCTCATGGCATGTCATCGTGGAAAATGTACCTATTTTATCATAATAAAAACCTTTTTAATCTTTTTTTTTCTCTGTGAATTTATGTGTGTGCATTTTTACAGCTTTTACAGAACATTAAGAGATGATCTGACTGTATCTGAGAACTTAAGCCTTTGTTAATAATTTATGAATATAAAAAAAAAATCCAGTTCATAATTAGGAAGGATACTAAGTATGTACACATGCGTCTGTGTACTCATTTGTACGAACCATTTTAGCTTCTTCTCTCGCTTCCCTTACACTCTCTCTTTTACACACACGCGCAAACACACACACACGCACACACACACACACACACATATATATATATATATATATATATACACATATATATATATATATATATATATATATATATGTATGAATGCATGTATTGAGAGAGAGGGAAGTAGATAGTTACATATAAAAATATATATATAAATATATATATATATATATATATATATATATATATATATATAGAGAGAGAGAGAGAGAAAGGGATAGAGAAAAAGTGGATGAGAGACATGATTATGCAAACTGTAAAAGTAATGTGTGTGTGCACTAAAAATAATATAACCATTTTACATGATTATTTAAATGTAACATAATTTTCTCTTCATTCCCCACTCAAAAACTCTCTCTCACCCCCACACACATACATAAACATATATATATATATATATATATATATATATATATATATATATAGAAGTCAACACTTAGAGGCGACAGTCTGTTTCATACTATATGCAATCGTCAGGTCACTATGATTACTATATTTTTTCATATATATATATATATGTATATATATATTGAGTGAGAGATGATTATACAAACTTTAAAAGTAATATCTCTTTGCACTATAAATAATAATGTACCCATATTAATATGGAAGCAACAGAAATAGGCTGAGACAGACAGACAATATAGGTTGTTATATGCAAACACTGACATGATTGATGTCAACTGACCGAGATACATACAAAGAATAAACTAAGGAAAAACGTGTGGAATCGTTCCTTTCAATTCAGAGTCAATATAAGAATTCATTTTTCAAATATCACTTTGTAACTTATCCATTTTACTTACATCTGGGAAACCATCCTCCTTTCATGGATTGTCAGAGCAGTTTTTACATTAAGTGCTTGCATGTTGTCCTTTTACACAATCCACTATTAGACGTGTAGCTCTTTTTCTAACTTTCTGTCATATATTTTACATTTTTTCCCTTTCATTTTTGCGTCTTTCACATGATTTCACAATCCGATACAAAGCGTATCGATTTCCATGATTGGCAACAATCGAAGAAGAAAAAGTTACTTAAACCGAAAAAGTTTTTTTTTAATACTTCAATGAATAGCGACGACTCAAGCAAAGATAAACAGCGAGCATTGTTATCTCTATCAATCAAACTATCTCTCTATTTGTCTCTTCATGTTTACACGTCGGTTTTCTATGACTCTATCACTATCTTACCCATATTGCTAAGATTTTCAACTTCACATATTTTCATCTGTCTATCATCATGGATATGTACCCACATTGCTGAGACATTTCGCTCTCTCAAATCTATCTATCTATCTATCTATCTATCTATCTATCTATCTATTATCATGGATATCTACGCACATTATTAATATATTACACACATACATAAATTTTTCATCATGAATGTCTACGGACATTAGTAAGAACTTTGACCCTCAGTTTTGATATATCTTCATGAATATTTACACACATTACAAAAACTTTTCACCGTCACATATTTTGATCTAACAATTTACATATAATGAATATCTACACATATTTCGAAAACTTTTCACACATATATATTTAGATCTATCTATCATCATGATTATCTATGCACATAACTAAATTTGTTCACCCTAATTTGAAATATCATCATTAATATCTCCGCACATTTCTAAAATTTTCACCCTTACGTACTTAGATCTACTATCATGAATAACTATATACATTTCTAAATGTTTTCAGCCTCACATATTATATATAATCATGAATATCTACGCACATTGCTAAGACTTTTCACCCACGCGTATTTCAACTCTCTCACTCTTTCTCTGTCTCTCTAATTATCACTAATCATGAATATCTATATCTATCTATCTATCTATATATCGATTTAGCACTGGCTTATCTTCATGACACCTCACGATTAATGATCATTTATCTATTTAAATTTATTGTTTTTTTTTATTCATCGGGTCTTGATGATTAAATATATAGAGGTACATAAAAAATATAATGCATTATGATAAAGTTACACTGTTCACACATCAAATATTTATTATTCAATTTCACGAGTAATTCACTTAAACCAGAAATAACATAATTCTTACATTACGCAATGAAAATTTCCGCACGTCGAAAAAAATGATCAGGTCATGAATTAATTGTTTAACGATCATATGTGTGCCTGTACATTCACACACACACACTAATATATACAAGTATATATATATATATATATATATAATCCTCCTTGGGTCTACCGATGCGGATTACTCCATAGCTCCACACACTAAATTATATATATATATATATATATATATATATATATATATATATATATATATATATATATATATGCGTGTGTATCTGTGTGTGTGTATAATTTTATACAATAGCTATATACCAACTTCGAATAAGTGATTTGAGGAAGACATGTATCTATTTCTTACATGACATCTGTTTTGTCTTTTGTTATCTTCGCCAAACCATCTCGTAAGACCGTATGACAATAATGATAGCGAATAGATAAAGAATAAATATCTAGAAATTAAGTGATGAGATCACAGACACGCTCTGGCAAACGCACACACGCAAACGAACGCACGGACAATCACTCATGCATACAGACTCTCTAAGGTTATATCATCAAAATCAGAATAATGTTAAAGATACGAACCTATATGTGAAAACCTGTGAAACCACCTAACACTCACAATATGTCTAGTCTAAATAAGAAATGTGTAGAAGGGTGTGTTATTTTTCAATTAAACAATGAAATTCTTCATAACATGGGATTTCGTTGCATGAGGTATTTACTTCTATTTTGGTTACGTAATGACTGACACACAGACACGAAAGCAAGTAAATGGATAACATAATAATTTTTCCAGCAATTTTTTTTTTTCTGTTGAGTTCAGCATATAGATATTTCAACAACTTGATTTTTATGGGTGTTGTTTATATTTATGTGCATATATAAGATTCATGACAATTGTTGATTTATTGGTTTACTGTGTTTTCATGAGTATATCTATGCCATTATTTTGCCATATTAGCTGCATAAATGCTCGTCTCCTTAATATTTAACTCTCAATAATCAGCAGTGCTTTTGACAATGAGAAAAATCTTACATAAAAAAACTTTATCTTACTTTTGCTTTGAAAATCTATTATGAATATTAATAAATTTCTAAGTTAAGGTAAAAAGTATTTTCTAATAAGTGGCATGCATACATACATACATATATTTTGGAAGATGTGGTGGTTAAAAAGCGAGTTCACACCAAGCAAGATTATATAATCACTAGGATACATGGGTTTATTGTGTGTGGAAGAATTAGAAAACAGAAACATTGCTAGGGAGCGGGAACAACGTAAGGATAATCAGTAGTGAATCAAAGAACGATTGACATTACGTTGTGTGTGTGTGTGTGCGTGTGCGCGCGAGTGCATGTGTGTGTTTAGGTTACGGATGTAGAGGTGTCTATTTTTCTTGAAAAGCAAGTGATTTATGATTCAAGTTTTCAGTTCATGAATAGAATGTGAAATATATTTAATAGCGTCTCTTTTGTTTATTTAGGTAGAAATGATTCAATTGCTTTTAAGTATCTAAAATGTAATTGGACAATTTAGAGAAAAGTGTACATATATTTACATAAATGTATATGAATCAGCAATGCGATATCATTCGGGAATATATTGTTTGTTTCTTTCAAATGAATGATTTTACTAAAGTTGCAATGAAATTGCTATTCCTACTAAGTCATAGACTACCATTGTCACCGAAAAAAATAGAAATTACAGATCAACCGACAATTCGAATCACTGATATAATTTTGGTTCTCTATATATAATGTGTAAATCTGTATGTCTGTCTGTAGGTTTGTAAGGGAGAATGAGCAATCAATTTTAAATTATATTCAATCTAAAGTTTGTTATATTTCATGAATAGAAAAATAACGAGATTTTTTCTTGCGTGACAATTTCGACCATAACAATACACACACACATATATATATATATATATATATATATATATATATATATATATATATATATATATATGTGTGTGTGTGTGTGTATTCGTCAGTACATGATTAAGTGTGTGGTATTCTGTATGTGTTTAAGTGTACATAGCGATCCTTATGGTGCATTCATATTTCAATGCATATATGAAACATTCTAACTTTTTATATTTCTTTTGTTTACTGAATTTTATGCATAACTTCTGAGAGATTTCTATTCACATGATAAATGTTCAAAATTAAGGAAGCGTGAAAGGATATACAAATATAAGCTGATAAGTAGATATAAAAGATGCATTATGTAGCTAAATATTCCATCCATGGAATTTTATTGATATACGCAGGAATATGTGTTTTACCTTATTTAATTCCGCTTCTGAATTGATAAATTATATTCAGCACATATCAGATTAATCTCTATCTCATATTCAGCTCTTAACACATTTTTATAACAACTTTGGCTGAGTATATGATGTTGCATTTAATAATTAAACTTTGCATAAAATGATGAAAAATCAATTACGTAAACTGAAGGACATTAAAATTCCTCGTGCAACCCATACCCGGTTAAACATCGAGATATCAGATTGATTTTATATGACAACGGTGATAGTTTTATATTGTCAAATGTGTGCCATTATATTTTCATCTCAAGATGTGTATAAAATCCGAGTTATAGTATAAAAACACAAACATATACAGAGATGAGAAACAATATTTAAACAGACAATAATGTATACCTTATACAGAACAACACCAAGAATATGTGCATACGTTCTTTTATAGATAAAATCAAGATTTTCATGACCATATAGTGCAAAGCATAAATCCTTTAGAAAATATTATTGATTGATATGAATGTTTTTATATTTGTAATGTTCTTGATTTATTGTTTACTTCTGTAATGTTCTGGATGTATCTTTTTAGTTTTGCGAAGTTGTGATTTAATGCTTGGTTACATGTTCCCTGACTAAATACCCATCCATAAATTTCACCTGAAAACTCATGCAATGAAACACACACGTATGATTACAGATCATTCTCAAGTTTGAAAACAAAAGTAAAGTACACCAGTCTGTACATACATTCTATTCAGGCATGATAAAAATCTGCAATATGGCATTACTTTGCTTCGTTTAATATCGACAAAACAAATGCTAACTTCCTACTAGGTTGGTGCAAAAATAATGACGTAATAATATCGTTTTTTGACGAATTTTTAACGTCAAAAAACGACATTATTACGTCATTATTTTTGCACCAATCTAATAGAATTTAATAAAATTCTTTATTTAAATCCAGAGTCTATATAATATGCGCACTTATTTAAATGTCACATGTATTTATCGTTTTACCTTTACCAAGATTTTTTCAAATATACATATTGCATTTTTAGTCAATCAAACACACACAAATACACACACACACATACATATATATATATATATATATATATATATATATATATATATATATATATATATATATATATATGAACATAGAAGTCAACACTTAGAGGCAACAGTCTGTTTCATGCTAGACGCAATCATCAGGTCTGACGATTGGGTCTAGCATTGTCACCTCTAAGTGTTGACTTCTATGTTCATTTTTATATTTACAAAGGTTGTATCTCTGATATTCACCACTTTATCCCATAAATTTAGCACACATTAAGATTATATTTCTTCATATATATATATATATATATATATATATATATATATATATATATATATATATATATATATATATATATATATAAATTTTCCGTGTGTATATGCTTAATTCAAATAATCTAAACCAAATTAAGTTCGTAATGTTATAAAAGTGAAATATAATGTATAGTTTATTCAATAACATAATGTTCTCTCATACTCCCACTTAAAAACTATCTCTCCCCCAAAACACACACATACTCACTCACACATATACACAAACATTCTCTCTCACACACCCAAACACATGCACACACACACATATATATATATATATATATATATATATATATATTGAGAGAGATGATTATGCAAATCTTTAAAATAATGTGTGTGTGCACTAAAAATAATAATGTACCCATATTAATAAGGAAGCAATACAAATAGGCTGAAAGAGTCAGGCAATATAGGTTGGTATATACAAACTCTGACTTGATATTAGGTTGGTGCAAAAATAATGATGTAATAATGTCGTTTTTTGACGCATTTTTAACGTCAAAAAACGACATTATTACGTCATTATGTTTGCACCAACCTAATAGAATATGTGAACTGCCCGAGATACATAAATAGAAAAAAATAATGAAATGAGTGTATAAGTGTATATAATATGCATATATATATATATATATATATATATATATATATATATATATATATATATATAAGGTTGGTACAAAAATAATGTTTTCTCACATAGTAACACATGTGAGAAAACGACATTATTTTTGCACCAATCTAATATATACTATTTATTTATGTTTGATGTGGTGGTAAATATTTTATATAAAACCACCGGGGAAAATTTGTGTTATATCATTTAAGTTACTTGATCATCTTATTTTTTGGTGGTTGGTAATTATTCGGAGAAATGTGCGAATGATTCAAAATATGAATGAAATAACAAAGAAAAAATTTACATATGTCTGATATTGTTTACTTTAAGCCATAAATCGTTAAAACTACAATTTTTTCCATATACATTCATACATATTTTAATTTACTATTTCTGCTTAATTTCTAGTTTTGGTTTTAGCATTTGTACGTTTTATTTAACGTTGCTTTGACAATGTTCTTCACAGGAAATTTTATCTTGCATACTTGCTTCTGTTAAATATTTTTTCAGCTTCATTTTTATATATGTAATACTATTTATAACTGTATTCATGTTTATTTGTATGCATGTCCCATGCGCTGATATTTTCACCTATTTCTAGTATATTAATAACAGCGGAAATGTAATTAATTAAATAAAGCATATAACTAGTGTAACACATATAACCACAAGAAGAATTAATGAAGTGCAACCTGTACGACTATATAAGTATGTTTAAAATGCTTTTCAAATAAATCAGAACTATTTTCTGAATTTAAAAATAGAACATATTCAGTAATACAATACTTTCAAAGGAAGCTACTCAACTTTACCGAATGAGGAAATAAATTATATTTTATATTTTGTTTACTTTTGCAAATATTTCTTGTTTGATTAAATGTCATTTTAATTTTGCAGCTCTGCAGGATAAGAAATGTCGTCGTTTCAATATACACACAACTTTCCAATTTTAGTTTAAGATGTGTTTTTCTATTGTTGTCTTTTATAACGAACTTATTCATTTAGTCTTCCTTTATTAGATTTGTTATATCTAAATTTGATATTTGCGTTTACAATGTAAGATAAACTTAGTATCTGATATAGATGAATTTTTACATATATGTAAGTAGTATACGAATATTATTTTCTAAAGATAATTTCCAAATCACGAATCAGAACTGCTTTAAAAATTAATGGATGTTATGATCTTTGGGTTTATACATCTTCTAATTAATATTAGAAACGAATGCAAATTGAATTTTAAGCCGTAACCGAGTAAACATGGAAACATTGATACTTTTTCATACCAATGTAACTTGTTTCATATTTGAATATATAGAGAAATAAATGATTTTAATTAACAAATTGTGTTTCATTATAATCAATTTGAATACCTTTGTCTCTCGTATTTCTTTACTGACTTGTTTCGGATAAACTGTAGTTTTCATTTAGTGTCTGTCATTAGTACAGTGACAGTAGCGTATATCATAATGTTAAGAATAAGACCATTGATAGTAGATCCCGATAAGGTCTTCAGCTGTGTGTGTGTGTTTGTGGTGTGTGCGTGTGCATATATATATATATATATATATATATATATATATATATATATGGCCGGTATAGAGGTGGCTCCCAGTATAAGTACTGGATTATTGTAACACCTCTCAAAGTAAATCTAGTTTTCATAACTGTACAAACAGATCCTGTGCTGCGCCTACTCAAAGGTATTTGTGTAATATATAAAACGAAGTGAATTTTTTGGCCATGTATACATCTATTCGATATCATTCTTTTCAGAAATTTCGTATTTCTTGTTCCAATGTCCTTAAAAAACAGCACTGCTCTTGTCCACTTTCTGATTTCAATGTGTTTCGAATTATATTCAAGATTCAGAACAGTAGCTAGTTTATGTGGGTTTGAAGCCTATCGTCCTAGGGAGCTCGTACTCATTTGCACCAGGTTTCTTAGGCAGTGCTACCAAGATAGACCATACTGTATGTCGCCAATAATGAACTGAATACTATTTCCCTCCATTTCCTACACAGTTAGGGTTCAATACATCAGTAAAGTTTACCGTATATCAACATTAATCGATGTAAGAGAATGTGCTGCCAAATCACTCACCCGGAACATATTGTGTATTTAAATCAAATTCGACATTCTCACGAGATTGCAAGAGGCTGCATCCTTCTCTCGAGAATATATATATATATATATATAAATATATATATATATATATATATATATATATACACACACACGCGCATATGCATAAACACACGCATATATATATATTTGTAAATATATATATATATATATATATATATATATATATATATATATATATATATATATATATATATATATATTTGTAAATATATATATATAATTAAATGAACATTGAAGTCAACATTCAGGCGACAGACCGTTTCATGCTAGAAGCAACGAGGCAAGTCAGGGCACGGGGGTTCGATTTTTTCTCGACTATTTATATACAGGTCAGTGGTGGATTGTGTGTAGTCCATTCTGACGGTTATTTTGACAGGAGTGGTTCATTTCTAACACTTTTGCCCCCGCTCTTCAACCTCCGAAAACTTACTCTCTTGGTTGAGATGTCTACTCGGTCCTAACCGATTCCTGAGCTAAGTGGTATAATTTACGGTGGTATTCCGGAGTTAGATACTCCGGAATACCACCGTAAACCATACCCCTTAATTTGTCCACTTCGGTCTTCAACTGACCCAGTAACTTCTCATACGGCTGCAGGTCTATAACCAAAGTTATCATCCACTTTTATCTAGTTATAATCACTTCGCTAGTCTTCTTAAATACGCTATTATCACTGTGTTCCCAGGTATTAGCTACTACAACTAGCATTGTCAGTACCACGAACCTCCTCTCGTTCATGTCTGCAAAGAGATGGAGGGAATAATTCGTCTTACTCGATCATTCTGTTATTGTTTTTAGCGGGTAGTTACATCTTAGAGCGATACCTCAAGCACCGACCCACACCACTACCAGCGCCGTGCATGCATGGGGGTCATTCACGCAGTTCACCAGCACTGATGATAAATGCACAGTTAGTCCCAGACCGTCACTCATTCACCACAGCCACTGTAATGGTTTCACTTAATCTTTGGTCTCGGGCTGCACTGCTCCCGTCAATCGCCGTTTTAGTGGTAATTCCTCATTAACGCTAGGTGCTTTTTCAGCCCGCAATTTACTCTGCAATTGAGCTAACGGAATTTCATCCTATTGACTAAATTCTTCTTCTTCCCTAAGTTTAGGTTCAATCCCTACTTCCTCAGAGTGCTACGCTGGGCTTCGAAGGGTAGCTGTGCTAATTTCAATCTACTCACTCCTTTCACCTTCACTCTCAGTCTCTAACCCTTCAAGTTCTACCGATTTAGTTTTCCTCATCCTTTTCTGTTGAGTTTTCGTTTCGGTTCCTTTCCATTCTCCTATTTCAGCTAACTTTATCATTCCCATGCACTCTCTTTATGTATCTGGTCAATTGGTCCCAGATCACAAAGGAAACCGGACCCGTCTGCTCCACGATCCTATGGTATGGACTCCATCTCTGGTCCAATTTACCTTCTCTCATGTGTATATACACTGGATCACCTATCTGGAAGGAAACTTCTCTATTTTTATTTACCCTATCGTTTCGCCTTTTCTGGGCTTTTGAATCCTCCTCTTCACCTACGTAAAGATTTTATGATGTTTTTCTAAAACTATTTGGTGATGATCCTCTCCTAAATACTTCCCCCTAGGTCGTAACAGATTGTCTATAGGTGAGACTACATTCCTACCATATATCAAGTAATAAGGGGAGAATTTTGTCGACTCGTTCATCGAAATTCTCACAGCTGCTAACGCTTGGGTTACGAATAAATCCCAATTTTCCCTTTTATCTTCTGTTAGTTTAGCTAACACAGCAGCGAGGGTCTTATGAAATCTTTCTACTTTAGCGTTACTTTGGGGGTGATATGGAGAGGTGTTTATGTGCTGTATGTTTAATTCTCCCAAAGTCTCTCTCATAAGTTGATTCACATTCTCCGATCCACCATCGGTAACCAACTGTTTGGGGGCCCCATACCTAGGGTATATTTCGTTCAGTATTATATCTGACACCGTTCGTGCCTTCTTATCCGGTATGGCAAATGCCTCAGGCCAATTAGTCAGCCAATCCACAAAACTCACTATGTAAGGATTACCTCTATGCGTTTCTCCATAGGGCCCGGACTTATCCATGCTTACTTTCTGAAATGGATAATTCGGAACAACCGTTTCTGATACTGGGGCAACCCTACTCCTTCGACTCCGTACTTGGCATGTTACACATATTTTTACAGGGTTAGCAACATCATTAAATAACTTAGGCCAGTAGTAATTTCTCATTATTAATCCATACGACTTATCAATTCCCAGGTGCCCTAACCTCCTATGGCATTGGTCTAGAATTTTAGCTCTCAACTTAGCAAGTGTCACAATTTTAAACTTACTTCCTCATCTCTTCCTGAAAGGTAATACAACACTCCATCGTGCACCATATATTTGGAGGCACGTTCTGCCTCTGCCCTGGACCTGATAGTTGCTATCTCGCTATCCTCCTGACTTTGCCTAATAATATCTCTCCAGTGGGTGTCGGAAACGATCTCCGTTTCACTCGTTTCATGATCTTCCCAACCAAGTCTCTCCCTCAACGCCTGTGAATTGATCACATTAATTTGGAATGCTTTATCATCCACACCTGGTTCCAAGCTGACAGATTTGGTCTCTAATTGCCTCGGAATCCTCAATAACAGGTCATCACAGCTATTATCCATCCCTGTCAAATATTCTATTCTGAAGTTATATCCACTTAGCTTCAATTCCCACTGTTGTATCTTCTTATTCGTCCACTCCGCCTCTAACAGATATTTGACGGGTTGGTGGTCTGTTTTAATGGTAAACTCAGCCCCACTCAAATAATGATCTAATTTCTGCACAGTATATAGAATGGCAAACGCCTCTTTTTCTATTACTCGCCGCCTTTGCTGACTCTCGGAGAGCCACTGAGACAGAAAATAGATCGGCACTTTCTCAGGCACACCCGGTACTGATCCATCCTTATCGGGACATGGTTGTGTAAGGACTGCCCAGATACACTTATCGCTAGCATCGGTGTACAGCACCATGGAATTTCTCAGATCTGGGTAGGCCAAAAGGGGTACGGCTGTCAGCTGGTCCTTTAGAGCCTCGAATGCACGCTGACAATCCTCTGTCCACTTAAACCTAGCATGCTTCTTAGAGCTATTAGCGGGCCTCCTAGCCGACTAAATGCTGGTATGAACCTCTGGTAATATCCGATGGTTCCAATATATCCCCTAATCTTTTTTACGGTCTTCAGTGCGGTCACGGCTCTTATAACCTCTACTTTGTTTAAATCCGTTTATATTCCTTCTTTGTTTATCATAAACCCTAAGTACTTTGTCTATTTTTTCATGAACTGACACTGATAATTTAAACTTTAATCCATGTTCTCTTAACCTATCGAAAACCTTCTGCAGATGTTCAAAATGCTCCTCCGGTGATTTTGAAAACACCATGATTTCATCTAGATACGCCATGGCAAATGCCTCAGGGCCATTCAATACGATGGACATTAACTGACTAAATACACCCGGGCCGTTTGCCGGTCCAAATGACATCACTGTAAAATTGAAGAGACTCATGTGGTAGGCAAAAGCAGTCTTTTCCTGATCCTTTTTGCTAAGTGCTACCTGCCAATATCCCGACCTCAAATCCAAGGTGGAAAAACATTTAGACTTTCCTAAAAGAATTTCATCATTCAACGGGAGGGGAACTACCAGCGGTTTCGTAATGGCATTTAATTGACGAAAATCCACACAAAACCTATGCCTTCCAACCTTCTTTTTCAACTATCACTATTGGAAAATTCCAGGGAGATTTAGATCTTTCGATTATCCCTGATTCCATCATTTCATTCACTGTGTCCTCTACTAATTTTCTTTTGTGGATTGGGGTCATATACTGTCTTAACTTAATAGGTGGGTGAATATCCATGTATATCTTCGTTTCAACTGTCTCCGTCTGTCCCAGTTGCTTATCCGCAATGGCCATTACTGCCCGATTACCGTTCAGCAACCCCCTCAATTTCCTCTTATAACGTTTCATCCCTTATTTCATTGCTACCTTTCTTATTCTCATTCCATACTCTCACCTGTTCGACTTCTCTCACTTTGCACGCCTGTGCCAGCTCCTCTCCCTGCTTTATTTTAATAGTTTTATTGGCAGTATTGGTTAACAGTAAGGAAACGGTCCCCGACCTTTTCACCATCGAATCATACACGGCTATGCCTCCTTCATTATTATCATACCTATTAGTAAGGACCACTTGGTACAGGTCACTGTTCAGCACTCCTTCTGCTATAATCTTGCCCTTCCCAAATACAGTAGTCCTAGGGGAAATTTTTATATCTGTCTGGGCCAACACTGGCAATTGTTCATAATTATCCTCTCCCTACCCCGTTCAATGTTAGGGTGGCGAGGTCGAAACGGATCTGTGCCTTATTCTGCCTAAGCCAGTCACTCCACAAAATTAGCTCACCACACAAGTCAGGTGCCACATAAACCTTAAGTTTACCTATGCTTCTTGCCAACTGGAAAGGTAGCCACGTCATACCCCCTATCTTCATCCTGCTACCATCAGCCCGACTTATTAGCAGATCAACTGGACTAAACTTCGTTTTTAGTCCCAACTGTCTAAAAACATTCAGTCACACTGAAGCTACAGTATCGACAAGGGCCTTCACCTTCTTGTGAAGCCTGGCCATTCCTTCAGCAAACGGTATACCTGTGCCTTTCTCCTTCCCGTATGTTCTCTCCTTTCCTCTCGCTTTCTCGACAACCGAGACGTGGGAGTCGGTGATAGGAGTTTACGTTTTCCTAGGGGCTCCCATTTCTGTCTAGGGGTTCAACTGGGTGGGTTAGAGCTCGGATGACTCTCTTTTCTCGGCCAAGCAACTCATTTTTCCCCTCTATTTGAGTTACGGTTGTTCCTTTCTGTGTGGTCCATCTTTCCTCTTCGAGGACAGGTTTGTTTCAGGTGTCCCGCTCTTCCACAAAGCCAACACCGCTCCTTACAACTTGCCGAAAAGTGCCCGACCACACCACATGTCCAGCATCTCAGAGGTCTTACTTGCACCGGGGCCACCCTGCCTCTTACTTTTTCACGGGTGACCCATCGGCGTTTCCCGGACCCTTTTTCATCTCGGTAGGGGGCACCAGCGTATTAACTCGCTTTGTCCCCAGTTTACGGTTTCCACCACCGAGCATTTGGCCCGAACACGCCACAAGTCGTGCAGTTCAGCCGCAAAGACGTGGGGTCGCCTCCATCCTTTGTCGGACAGTCGCGGGCCGGATGCCCATCATACTTGCAAGTCCAGCACACCAGCCCATATTGGCCCGGTGTGGGCTTGTGAAACCCATAACGCAGATCGCAGGCTCTCCTATTAGAAACTGCTTCAGCCTTCAAGTCCTCTTCCACCTCTTCTTTCCTACCTACACCCCCTCTTCTTATATCCTAGAGTCCGAGCCGCCTCGATGGCTACGGCCAGGCTGTCCGGTCCCAACTTCAGAACATCGCCTCTCAGGTCCCTGTCACTCAGCGGGTCCACATACACATCAGCCAACAAAGCCTGAATAGGACTACTGTCCCGAATCGCCAACTCCGGAAATGCTAACGCCTCTATCCCCGCGATTCTTTCCCCCAATTTCTCATTAGTCTCTCCTTCTTGTTGCTGCAGCCGGAATACTTTCCTGACTGCCTCAATGGCCGTACGCTCATTTCCGTATTGCCGCACCAGAGCGGATTTAAGCTCCGCCCACGTCAGGGCCGGGTTTTCTTTGTACCACTCCCTATGAACTTGAACACCTGCCCCGCTGCGGCGTCGTAAGCCAGGAGCACTATTTCTTGGTCCGTAAGCCCATAGATAACCTGCTTCTTCTGAATGGACAGAATCCATTCGTGCAGGCCCTCAGGGTTTCCTTTATAAGTAGGTAGCTTCATGCTACCTATCAGCCTCCTGAAACCCATCGATATTTCGGGGACTCCTACGTCTCATCCTAGCGTCTTATGAACTACCACTTTCCTAAAAGGAAAAATACTTAACACGGTGCTTCAACTGCGTGCAAAGTCGACAAAATCAAAACAAGATCAACAATATTACTGGCAGATCTAAGTGCAATGATCGAAAAAAGGAAACCAAAAAGTGACTTACCTGTGATCCACCGCCCCGTGTTTTGTTTCTTTTTCCTCTTTCTTTTGCTTCCTTCTCTTTTCCTCCTTATGTCCCTATTAGACCAATATCGTCCGAAGACTAGACTCCTTTCTGGTCTTACTTGGTCCCGACTGGACAAAACAAATGCAACCTCTCCTCTTTCAGACGGCCATGGTAATTCCCACGGGTCTATCTTGGTCACAGGCAACCAGTCTAACACTTTCGCCCCAGCCCCCTCAACCTCCAACGTCTTACTCTCTGGGTTGAGGTGTCTACTTGGTCCTAACCGAACTTAAGGGAGTGACCGTAGGTACCCTGAGCATCCGTCGATTTTTAGACCGGTCCACTGGTTTAATCCTGCTTCTTGCCCACGTTGTTTGGTTTGATTCAGAAAGCAGAACTGATGTTCATCCATTTACGGTCGACTGAAGATGAAGACACGGCTGGAGAGTCTACGCTAAGAGATTTAGAATGCAGTAAAAAAAAAATAATATCTGCAGAAAGCCGGACTAACAACTATTCAATGATTGAATTGTTAATGTCTTTATATAGCAGAAAAGAATAGTATAGAAAAGAAACGGGTTACAGAAAAGAAAAGTAATTGACATAAAAATGCATCACAGGATTCTGGACAGAGAGAGAGTGTGTGTGTGTTATAAATAACTTATTGTTAAATCGTCTCAGAACGATATACGACTCTTGTGATCGGGGAATAATATTTCTGTGCACGGCTTAAAGTCTATGGTGGCGTTCTTCCTTAGCAGTAGTAATAGTAGTAATAATATTCATGGTAGCAGAAGCAGCGGTACTAATATCAGCAACCCATGTTAGCGGACGCTTCTTTCCAATCTCTGACGTCACGTTCTCTCCTTCTTGAGTCTGCAACTCGACTCTCCACTGTCCCTAGCCCAACTCTTGCACTCTTCTGTCTCTCTCTTCCGTCCCTCTCTTCCGTCTGCCTCTTCCGTCTGCCTCTTCTTCAGTATAACTACGCGTTTATATAGAAAAATCCGGCTGATTACAACTGAATCTTGGCCTTATTACTTCACACGTGATTACCACGGGGTTTGGGCTGTTTCAACCAAAATCATGTGAATTCCCAAGGTCTCCCTTGCTTACTCAACTCTATTCCAAGTTTTAATCAATAAAAATAATTTCAACCATTTCCATTTTCTGCTAATGAATCAGTTCCAATGGGTACAGCTCCTGCCCTGGATCAGGTTTCAACATTAGTAAACAAAAATGCTCTGATCTAATTTAGTTGTTCAAATCCACTCCAATTACATTAAAAAAAAATATATATACGTGTGTGTGTATGTTTGTTTTCAAGACTCTCTCTGTCACACATTTATTTATTTATTTATTTGGGTTAATTTATTTTCCTTGTCTTTTATTTATTTTTATTTTAGGTTTTCGATGTTTTATTAACGTAGTAAAAAAAATTTGATATTAGTTCACACATTCATTTAATAATTCGTTTTGGTCTGGGAAGATAATTATCGCTAGTTTTACGTTCAATTTTTCGATTGATTTCTGTAGTCTATTCTAACTGTTATTTTGGCCCGCAGTTTCTTTGTTCCTTATTTTATTTATTTATCTGGATTGATTATTTTTACCTGTTTGGCCTGTTTATGTTTTATTTTTATTTATTCTAACGTTTATTTTAGCGGGAGTGGTTTGTTTATTTATTTGGATTAATTTATTTGAATTTTTTCTTATTTATTTTTATTTTGTATATTTTTATTTATTCTTTTCAGTTTTCGATGTTCAAGTAACTTAGTAAAAAAAAATTGATCCTTTATATAACAGTTATAGCTATTTTTTCGTCAATTTTTTGGATTGATTGTGGTAACGGTTATTTTTACGGGAGTAGTTTGTTAATTAGTTTATTATTTACATTGTTTATTTATTTAGATTGATTATTTTTACTTGTTTTTTTCTTATTTATTTTTTTATTTCTATTTATTCTTTTTCGTCTGCTCTAAAGGGAGTGGTTTGTTAATTTGCTTATTATTTGCTTAGATTAATTTTTATTTTTTATTTTATTATTATTTTGTTTATTTTTATTTATTCTTTTCTGTTTTCGATTTTTAAGTAACGTAGTAAAAGAAATTGTCTGCATTTTGATATTAGTTTAGATCGTTTATTTAGTAGTATATTTTGGTCCGGGCAGGTAATATAGGATATTTTTTCCTCTAAGCAATTTTGCAGGCTCGGGGTTTATTGCTGTAGGCTGATGATCTTTTCATTAATTTCCATAATATTTTTGGTGTGATTTGCGTTTTGTTTTTAATTTCCCAGATATACTTAGAAAGCATTTTGCTATACGGGTATTTAATATTTGTGAAAGATGTTTTTTGTATAGTTTCTTTGTTACCAGGCTCCTTCATTTACTCCTATGTATATTTGTTCTTTATTATCTGGTAATTTTACCGTGGCTTGGTATATTACGTTTTTGTTTTTTTGTAAGCAATTACAGTTTAAGAGATATTCATTCTTTATTCTGCAGTTACACGTGGGTTTAATTTGTCCAGCTGGTTTGTTGATAGTTTTCCTGTTGTACGTTTTTGTTATTTTTGATATCTCTACTACTCAACAATTAAGACGCATGGATAAAGAAAGAAGGGATCTTTGATACAACATTGGGAAGCTTTGACGGTGTACACGCAAAATCATACTTAGATATTTGCCACATGAACTAAGCAAAATAATAGATAGAAATGATACGGGACTCTACAGGGACGACGGTCTCATAATCTTAAGAAACAATAACAAGGAAATCACGGACAAAACTAGAAAAGCAATAATAATTTTTTTCAAAAACAACGGATTCGACATAGACATAAAAACTAACCTAAACGAAGTAGAATTTATAGATGTCACCTTCAGCCTAAGAAGAGGTGCATATAAACACAATGATAACCCACTGTATATACACACATTTTCCAATCAGAGACCCTGTATAATCAAACAGATACCAAAACCGACTAACTGCAGCTTTTCCGACAATTCTTCCAATGAAACCATATTTAATTTCAGTGTTCACTTTTATATTTACATACGCTCTATATCTGATATTGAGAACTTTATCCCCTAAATAGAGCACACCGTAAAACTATCTGTCTTTATATATATATATATATATATATATATATATATATATATTAGTAGTAGTAGTAGTAGTAATCTTATGAGTATAAAAATTATACTCGTCCGGAAAACCTTCGGTGTCATGATTTGCGAATCATGAAAACTAAAGGAATAAAAAGAAAGAAACAAGAATATGTACATTAGCCGAAAATAATCGTCTAGCATGCAAATCCAAAGTCCAAAGAAAAAATCCCGATACGAGTAAGCAAAATAACTAAATAAAGTGCTCAATACAGTAAGTAGAGCAGACCTAGTTAAATCTTGACAGCCAGACAAACCTACCAAGGTTTCACCTAAGCGGATCGTCAGAGAAGAGCCAGCCTTCCATGACGATCTGATTAGGTGAAACTTATCTGCTTATATATATATTCCTGTAATCAAATTCGTAATGACGTGCAAATATGTTTCTGCTGGCTATGACTTTATCATCAAAATCAACCCTTTGATGTACACGGCTCCATCGTCACGCTGTGTACATAGTATGTTTTGCATTATCTGTGGTGAGATCAGTAAATAGTGAGGTTATTGCAGATCAACCACTTTCAGAGTAAAGGTTTCCCATTGACATTATTTCGATTTAGACTGTCTGGCATTTTCTGGAATAACTCACATAGTAAAAATGAATTTGAATAAGAGCGGTGCTAATGAAAAGATTTGACAAAAAACCTTTAGTAAAAATGAATTTGAATAAGAGCAGTGCGAATGAAAAAATTAGACTAAAGACCTTTAGATTAGTACCACATCTTCATATAATATACGCCAACTTGAGATGTATGGTGCACGTTGATGTTGGCCAGTATTGTTATGGGTAAAAATTTGTATATCTTTGCTTAATATTTGCTGTGTAGATAATAAAGTCGTGCAAATAAATAATAAACAACATTTTAAAGTCTTGTAAACAATGTCTCAATAGTGAAATTATTTTGAAATAGCATTATGCTAAAGCCCGCATCTAATTTTAAATTTACTATACTCAAATATAAAAAACATGCATTCAAGTCAACAAATTTTGCCTCTGCTTTTTGTCATCATTGCTAACAAGACTAAAGTATGCATGATTTTAGATGAATGATTATATATAACGGAGGATATAGCATAAATAAAATATGAACATTATAAGTGGACTTTATTGATAACACCTAAAGGCAACACTCTGTTTCAAGCTTGAACTTTATCTTCATGCCATGTAGATCAAGCATGAAACGTAATTTCACCGCTCAATATATATATATATATATATATATATATATATATATATATATTGCAATGTCTCTATTTTTATGTAACAGGAAAACGGTGGTATGAACTATAGATATGAAGAAACACAATTGAATTCGACGACTACACAGATATATAATCACTAACATGAAGGTATGAGTAATTATAACTGAAGATCGTCTTTGGTGTTTGTGGTGAGAACATTGACTACCATCATGTGCTTTCATCAGGAGCTATTGAATTTCCTGCAAGAAAAAGGCGAAATGTGATGCCTTATTTCTAGGGGATAAAGCTGTATAACTTATCAACCTTTAAAATAAAATGACAATGATTAATGGTGATGTCCGATAAAAATAACGTTTAAAGATATAAAAATCCACTACTTCGTTATAATATATATATATATATATATATATATATATATATATATATATATATATATATATATATATATATTTGCGTGTGCAAATATGTTGTTTCTTTTTAAATACTCACGTACAGAGATACAAGTAATAAATTATTAAAAATAAAAGTAAAAATATTTATGAACATATAATTTTAGTTAAAAAAATTGAACGTTCTGTTATTTTCATATATTGTTGGATAAATACATCTATATCTGTGTATACGAATATATTAACACAAAAAACTGACACACACACATCTATATATATATTGGTATGTGTGTGTATATGAGTATATATATATATATATATATATATATCTGACGATGTCAAAGTTATGCCTCCATTCATCTTCCCACAGGGCCACAGATTCAACAAGGAGGCCTACATCAAAGGCCTTGTGGAGGCAGTTCTGTCCTGTGTCAAGAGTGTGGCTGCCGAAAGACACTATGTCTGGCAACATGACTACGAACAATAGAACCCAGTCATAGCTGTCATACAATATTTGCAAACAAATCACCCCTTAAATCTGGCCACCTAACTCTCCAGACTTGATCATTGTGATTTGAGGCGCAGTCGAGCAGATGAACAAAAACACATTGTAATACCAAAGGTGAACTAAAGGCAAGGATTATGGCAGCATTCAGCAACTTAAACAAGGAGACCGTCCAGAAGAGTTGCAGATTCCAAAGTCGTCTGGATGCTGTAGTTAAAGCCAATGGCTATTTTAGCGAATGAATTTACTCTTTAGTATTTCAAGATTTTGCATAATTTTTGTAAATATATCTGTTAAAATGAGATGTCGGTATTGTTTTCATTTTTGCGTAATTTCGACGACAGTTTATGCCTCGCATTTTTTTTATATGTATATATGTATGTATAGACGCACACAAGCACACACATATATATGTAACGTAAATTATGCTAGTATCCACATAATGATGAAATAAATATATATATATATATATATATATATATATATATATATATATATATATATATATATAAACACCGTTTCTTCCTGTGATTAATATAGAAAACATAAGTATCACTTATTACTCACATTGAAGAGGCGTATCACGTTTTGTTTGTTGACACCTTTCATCTTTGCCACATATAAACGCTTCCACAGCTAAGTAACCTGTTGCAATTGAAGCGACACAAATATACAGAATTATCCACCCAGTCTTTCTCTTGGGTTGCTCACTCCCTTCATCCTGGCCTGAAATAATTGATCTCCTAGATTTTTTGATGTCGCACTCATCGCATACAAGTTTTATCGCTCGTTTTTCTCAGTTTCACGCAATCACAGACGCAAACACATTTTCTCAAGGCTACTTCAGCTCCTGGAGCACATTACTCCACATAGTTTTCTTTAAACTTCGTCATCAACTAACATATAAACATACTTTTATAAAAGTTACCTTGTTATGTAGCAGGTCCATACATAAAGATTTAATTGGGCGTGGCTTAATTTCACTATTCTTACTGGACCATATAAATGCGGTAAAACTTATGCAGCAATCGATTTAATATAAATATATTATTTCCTTCCGGACAGTCATATATTAATTTTCATGTAAATGTACGCAGGAGCGCGTGCAACTGTAGTCGGAACCTAGGTCGGGATATATATATATATATATATATATATATATATATATATATATATATTAACAGTGGCATTGCTTTTGAATAAATTATGAAAATAAATAAGTTGCTCTATTTAACATATTATGTAATTTGTGATTGAAATTTGCTGATATGTAAAAGGTTTATTATCTTAATCTTGGAGTTTTCTTTTTTAAATGTACATCTACTGTATCCATGTTTATAAATAAATATTTATAAGTGTGCGTGCGGAAACAAGTGTTCGCTTTTATATAATCATACTTCAAAAGAAAATACATAAATAGATATATGTAAACATACACTCAAATATATATATATATATATATATATATATATATATATATATATGAATGAATGATAGGATAAACAACAAGTAGGAAACAGATCTCAATCTAACATGTTTCACTTTCTTAAAGCTTCGTCACAGATCAAAATAGAAACGATAAAAAATAATAAAAAGCAAAAAGACGCAGATTAATTGTATGTTGTGTTTGCTTAGTTCTTTTTGGTTGGATACGTGTCACGTGTAATGAAAGAACAGTTAATATTCAAATATGTGTGGGAAATATTCTGGATGATAAAGTAAGTATATGTTAGACGCTGCAGGATGTTTTGAAAATAATTGTTTTGGTTTGACTTTTCATTAGAGCATATCTATTGCGTAATTTGTATACATATTCATTGATTTTTATGTATTAGAAAGAGATAAGATAGACTTATGAATAATCGGTCTGGAGAAAAATGGTGATATAATGTAGTTTTTGAGAATTGTGTTAACTTTTGGTCGTATTGCTATAAATATTTGCGGTGAAAAACGAGAGGGTTTGAATCTCTATCTAATCGCAAGTTTCTTTTGTGTTCCTGGATGCTGATGTTTGATCGTGTGATAACCCCACAATGTACATGTTATTACACTGTATATATTTGATTTGATAAACTTCAACATTTGAATTGGTGTTTGTTTTATTTTAATCCTGGCATGATTAGGAATTTTGTATTTTTTTAATCTTGCCCTCTAGCACTTTAAATAAACTAGTAAATGAATTAGCCATCCTTGACACGGGGATCGTTACTACCACCTCCAAAACTATCGGAGATATTATTAGGATTAAAAATAAAACAAAAGTAGTACTCATCACCGAAATAAATGAATTTAGAAGAGGGATTATTTACAGAAAACATGTGTTTTGTGCATTCATTTCTCCTAATTAGACTGTTAATTTTTTGATATATCTCATAAGAAGCGAGAACAAGATATGAATTTAATTTGCTTTCTCATATTTGGAGTTTGCAAAATTACTATTAATTTTCATAAATGTTTACAACATGACGATTAGAATTTCTGTTAGTATAAGAAATAACAAGAAAGTGATGGAATATTTAAAGAAAAGTCAAGAACGCTAATATCATACTGAACAGACTCAGACCAAAAACATTCTAATACAAATTTCATTCTAATGACTTGCAATTATTCCAGATCTTAGCTAAGATATATAGAATTAAAATCATGAATTAAAATTTCTGTTTTCATTCATATAACTATTTTACTTGGGTGGGAAGTTGGTTATTTTATCAATAAACATTTTATTTTTGTGAATTTTTAATATTTGTCTTTATACATGTATTTTTCAAGCTAATAATATACCTGCTGCGAAAACAAAGCCAATAAATGCTCATAACTCAAAATCATTTGCTATATTCTTGAGAATAATAATCGAATATAAATGTCGAGACATAGGAAATTAGATGAATAATCTTAACATTATCACACTTAAAAAGACTTATCTTTGAACTTTATAAAATAAATTATCACACTTATCTTTGAACTTTATAAAATATTCACGGTTTCTCTGTTATTGTATATTTTATCTCAAACTTGATGTGTTATTGTTCTTTTGTTAAGCAGATAGTCTCGATTCATATCACTTGACTTTTAAAAAAGACAATTATGAACATAACATTTATAGCATAAGGTTGAAATTTCCCCAAGACATTTAGCTGAAATGTATTCATGATCATGTCCGAAGAGTCAGAGATTAGTTCAGTATGAATTTTTGTTCATATTTATAAACTGTTTTAAAAATATGTTTCAACAGGTGGTCATATAAAAATATTCATATTTAAAAATATAAGTAGAATTAAATAACTTACTCTGTGATTAATTAATAAAATTCACACTATTTATGTGGCGTTGTTTTCAGAAACAGAGATGGGAAAATTGAATAGAGACATCATGAACACCATTGATAAATATATTAAATTTTGAATGAGATTAACAACTAACATGCAATGAAGATCCATGTGTAGAGCCTCTGATACACAGGAATGAATGAAATATAAGTAATGTTGCGATATTGTATGTTTCGTATTTATATTACTATATTTATAATGCCACAATACAGAGTTCTCACTGCTAGAAAAGTCTGCCTTACAATAACCCATAATATAGATTTATGCATACATATATAAATGCATGAAAACATAAACATCCGCATAAACATGAAAGGAGGAGAGATTTACATTTGTACACTGACATTACATAATTACATCTAAGTTCACGCTAGTGTATATATATATATATATATATATGTGTGTGTGTGTGTGTGGCTCTATATATGTGTGTATATATGTATGTGTATATATATATATATATATATATATAGAGAGAGAGAGAGATACATAGATATATATATATATATGTATGCTCCCTGACAGAAATCAAAATTGATGAAGGAATAATTTGGTGAGAAGCATGTGAGTGTTATGAAATGCGCATCCCAATCTCCTGACCTCAACTCATAGAAAACTTATGGAGCATGTTGCTCAACTGCTTTCTCGAGAGCCTGTACTTTATCATGCTCAATAATTTTTCCAAGGGGTCGAAGTCAGGAGATTGAGGCGGACATGTCATTACACTCACCTCATCAAAGTATTCCTTCATCAAATTTAATTTTTGACAGGGAACATTATACTGCATACAAATGAGCTTGGGGGGTCGATTTGCACCTTTCAGCAGAAAGGAGCAGACAAGACTCTAAAATTCTCTTGTACTGCTCGCTCCTGAGGGTCTTTTCAATAGGTTTTAAGAAACCAGTTCCATGAAAAGAAAAGCATCCCAGAACATTATACTGAACGGATACTTGACAGTACTTACTGCTAAATCCAAAGAGCTTTCAAAGCTTCTTCTTCAGATTTTAGATCGCTTATCTTTTGAATTTAGTTCAAATTTCGTTTCATCGGAGAAGAGAACATTTAGTAAAAAAAAATCAGGTGAGTCACTTTTATCGGACAGCACTGTATATACATATGTATATATAAATTTGTATATATATATATATATATATATATATATATATATATATATATATATATGTATATATGCACATATTTTATAAATATTTGGTTATAAATGTGTGTGTGTATATATATATATATATGTATATATATATATATATATATATATATATATATATATATATATGTGTGTGTGAGTGAAAATATATAGAAAATAGGAAAGAACGGGTTAGGTAAGTAATCCAAAGTTCTTTATTATTTTTAAAAAATAGTGCTCGATACAAAAGTAGAGCATAAATATAATTATATATTTAAAAAGATAATTCCAACACGCTAAATAAGAGTTCTCATGTTTCAAAAACAAGAGCCGAAAACTTCAACATAATTATTAGAATTAAATTGAGTTAAAGCGAGCTCTGTTTCATCTTCAAGCGAAATTTTTTTTGGAATAACTTATTTCTGAAATTGACGTGTTTTTATATTATATTTACAATTGAAATCAAAAATTACCATGGTGACAGCCATGGTGAATTGTTAAAATAGGTAGGGGTGTTGTCTGCTAATGATATGTATCAACACAGAGTTGCTTTCATAGATGTCAAGTCAGGGCAAGGTGGGGGTGTCAAGAACTAACTTTGGATTACTTACCTAACCCGTTCTTTCCTATTTTCTATATATTTTCACATATATTGGCTCCCGAATTAAGGTCGAGCACTCTGAACCTTTATTTTTAAAACAACTTCTTTAAAAATATGTAAAAAGTAAATTTCGGAATTTCTCTGAAAAACATTCCACAAACAAACAAACGGAATTATTTTGTTAAACTCTTACAAAAAACAGAGGAATTAATTAGAAGAATGAGGTGGAAAGCATACTTCTACCTTCGTGGGAATAACTCAACCGATAAAGAACGCGAAGTTTACGGCTTTAAACGTAAAAAAAGTTGCACCATTCAACAAACAGCTATACGAATTTGAAAACGACCTACTCAACATTATCAACAACATCGCTTTTCAAAAAAAGAAAAGCCACTTCCAAAAACATCTAGACCAAATAGTTAAAAGCATAAATGATTGTGATAAAATACTAGTTAAGTCTGACAAAACGGGCAACTTCTACAAATTGGCCATTGATGACTACAACAACCTAATTAAGAAAAACTTAACCAGGACTTATAAAAAAGCTTGCAACAACAACATAAATATGACAGCAAAACAGAACAAGTAAAAAAATAACTGATAAATTAAAAATTAGCGATAGAGTAGGCAAACTTGCTGAAATGTTACATAACTCTTAAGGACCATAAGCATGATTTTCTGAAAAACCCTACTGATAGGATAATTAACCCTACCCGACCCGACATAGGAAAGATCAGCAAAAGAATCCTGGAAAGAATCACTTGCCAAATAAAAAAACAGCTTGGATTAGAATTATGGATCAATACTAAAGATGTAATCAATTGGTTCAACAATATTGACAATAAACCGAAATGCACCCTGATACAATTCGATATCGTGGATTACTAACCATCAATTTCGAAGGATCTGTTTACGAATGCCCTGGACTTTTCTGTTGTCTATTCTAACTTAACAAAGAATGAAACAGATATAATCCTCAGCGCTAAAAAATATGTCCTCGTTCATAATGGGGAACAATGGATAAAAAATGACCTATTTGACATTACCATGGGATCATTAGACTCTGCAGTGTCTTCTGACCTCGTTGGTCTTTTATTGCTGTACAATTTAACCGCGCACCGCGAAATCGATATTAAGGACATCGGGCTGTATAGAGATGACGGGCTCATGGTGGTGAGGAATTCTACTAGTTTTAAAATAGAGAAAATCAGAAAAATTATATTTAGTGAAATTAAAAATCTAAACTTAAAGATAACGGTATGTACCAAATTGAAAAGGGTAAACTTCCTCGATGTAACTCTAGATTTAACAAGCAACACATACCAACCCTATAGAAAACCAAATACTAACCCCTTATATATACGCCCGAAGTCAAACCACCCTCCATCCATAATTAAACATATACCCTCAGCAATAGAAAATATAATTAGCATTAACTCCGCTAACTAAGAAACCAAATGGTTAGTATTAAACTAGGACATAAATTCTTAGCCCTAATTGATAAACACTTCCCCACCAATAGTAGGCTTAGTAATATATTTAATAAGACACCCTAAAATTGAGTTACAGCTGCACTGAAAAACTAGAAAGTATAATAAAAAAAAAACATAATAATAAAATCCTGAACAAACCCCCATGCCTGAATAAAATACCCTACACGTAAGTCTGACAATAACAGTGAAAAATTGTGTAATTGTAGAAACTCAGAAGATTGCCCATTAGAAAATAAATGCTGCATCAAATCTGTGGTATACCAATGTACTATCTCATCCACTGAGTCTTAATACTAATATGATATACATTGGGACCACGAAGAATGATTTTAAAGCTAGATGGAGGCAGCATAAGTGCTCTTTCAACAATATAAATAAAAGAAATCAGACTTCTCTATCTAAATATTTTGGCCATCTGAAGGAAATAAATAGGACACCTCAGGTAAAATGGAAAATTATAAACAGGACTAGAACTTGTAAAACTTGGGATGACCCATGCCCTTTGTGCCTCCATGAGAAACTGCACATTATCAAGTTTCTAAATAATAAAAATCTATTAAACAATAGACAGGAGTTAACGGTTTTTTGCCGACATCATCAAATTCACGCATTGAATAATTTAGCTTAAAAACTAACATACAATAAATTAACTTTTATAATCCATGGCCCCAATAAAAAGTTTTAACACCCTACAAAAAATGATAGCCCTTTATGAAGTCGTCAAATAACAAATGTTACGAATGTCTTTATATACACAAAACCGTTTCATAAAGAAATAAAATAAAAAAATAAATAAATCTCCATAGTCAAGTAAACCTGACTGATTGAAAACATCTTCCGTTTTAAATTCAGACACCCCCACCTTGCTCTGACTTGACATCTATGAAAGCAACTCTGTGTTGATACATATCATTAGCAGACAACACCCTACCTATTCTAAAAATTCACCATGGCTGTCACCATGGTAATTTTTTATTTCAATTGTAAATATAATATAAAAACACGTAAATTTCAGAAATAAGTTATTCTCAAAAAAAATTTCATTGAAGATGAAACAGAGCTCACTTTAACTCAATTTAATTCTAATAATTATATTGAAGTTTTCGGCTCTTGTTTGTGAAACATGAGACCTCTTATGTAGCGTGTTGGAATCATATTTTTAAATATATAATTATATATATATATATATATATATATATATATATATATATATATTTAGTAATATATCTACATATATGTATGTATATATATTTATAAATATACGTACATATATGTATGTGTCTATATATAGACATAAATATATGTATATATATATATATATATATATATATATATATATATATATATATATATATATACTTAAATGATTTTATCTATAAGAATAATCTATGAAAAGGAAATGTACAAAAATATATGTCCATTTCATAATATATTTTGTCATTAGTTTCCGTTAAGATATGCTTCAAGCACATATGATCGTTCGACAAAAATCTTAGGGGATTTGTTTGTTTAAATAAACTAATTTGATTTCCTTAACGAGGCCACATCTTATTGGCTAAATTGTATAGTGTTTCTAACCAAATGACGGGTCTCAAGTAGGATACAGGTTCGATTCCTGTCAGAAAATACATATTTTCCACGAAATTACTCGGTCATTTACGCCGGTAAATGTCATTATTTATTATAAACATAGAATTTAGTTAAATAATTGTGCCTATAAAAATAACGTACAAGCAGAATATATATATATATATATATAAAATCATTGCCGATGTGTATATATTCACAATGTCTTTATCCATATTCGCGTCCAGTATTGAGATGATTTTTTAGTTTAATGTTGGAATTAAAATGCATTCCTTGTTGATCAGACAATTTGGTTATGCGTTAAACATCAATATCATGTATGACATTAAATAAAAATGTACATACAGATTTTAAAACGAGACAATGAGAATATGTCATTAACAAAAACATCAGCAAAACATCAACTAGCAATGAACCACATTTTTTGAAGGACGCAGTTTCGCAATAATTTCAGGAAATATTTTTTCTTCAGAAGGTGTACTATGTCTGACAGACCATCTCGTCATTTCATGAATCCTGCTACCCATTACACAATTATCCATTTGTTAATCATGGACTTGATATATAATTATTATCCCTCGTATAATGTATATCTTACTTCATATGTATCTTATTTCATATGCATGAATGGCAATCACCAGCACCTCATTTAATGTATTAAGAGAGACACCGATGTCTGAAATGAAAATATTATAGCACGTGTTGATTTAGTGTTCAGTGTTACCATTTTATTGAGTTTCAGCAGGAAATAGTACTATTAACATCGGTGGTAACATTACACGTGAGTAATTTTAAATGGCTAATTATTATAGTGCGAGTGAGTATACATACATACATATATATGTATATATATACATATACTTATATATATAAACACATATATATGTATATATAGATGCATACATATATAAACACATATGTGTACAGATATAACTATATATACATATATATAAATACATGTATATATATGCATATATATATATAAATTTATATATATATACACGTACATTTACATACATATATGCATAATATATCTAAACACAGATATATATATATATATATATATATATATATATATATATATATTAGTTTCGATTTTATATCATCAATATAAACAAAATAAACTATTGGTATAATTTAGATGCTAAAATGATTCCGTTACTGTATCTAAGATATATTTTAAAAATCAATTGCTAGATATAGTTTTCTTTTTCTAAAATAACAAGTGTTTCTATCTCGAATGTGTTTTATGTATGTTTAAAATCATTACTGCTGATTTATATCGTATTTCCTCAATACTACCCAAGGTACACTCCTCACCCCAACCTCCAGTCGACAACGTTATACTGCCACTTTCTCTGATTTTCCACGGTTTAAGTCGAACTAAATTTAAGTTGCCTTTTTTCATGTGATACATTGTGCTAAAAATATCTACGGAATAAATTATTTCCTATGGTCATTTGAAAATTATCATTTCATATAAAAATGTGATCTTTGAAAAACAGGACATACAATCCATTAGAAATGTTAAAAAGTTTATTTATAAAATTAATTCATGATTGCGTATTAATTATACATCTAGGTACGTTAGGTCTCAGATTTCTTTCTTTTTTACTTTCTTTCGTCGTTATATTTTCGTCCTTTCATTCTTTTTTAATTATTATGAATATTGTCAAGGAAATGTATTTTGGTTAATATTTTGATGAATGGAGTTAAAATAATTAATTGTGTATACAGATGAAGTCAAGAATGAAGACGAAGCACTACGAAAGATTTATATATATATTTCACATAAAAGGTTAATGGTCAAAGTTGATTTGGACCAGGAATCAGAATTATTAAAGGCTACGCAATAAACGTGTGAAAAATAAGAATAAAATAAAAACTAACTAGCAGATTCTGTCTATATTTCTGAGATGAGGTATAATGTACATTATTTACATTATTCGGACTATTGTCCTCATCTTTGTCGCCATATTTATCACAACGTTTCGGCCGTTGTACGCTCCGGCCTTCTTCAGATATTTAAGTTTAAAAACTAGGGGATCACTTGTATCCCACCCAATGCCGTGCGTTTGTTCATTTTTTTTTAATAATAACGTGCTCAATGATTTATTTTTCTAAAATAAAGTGTAAAGAAAGAACATATAAGATATATAAACGCTCCTTCTTTTTTATTTTGTTGTATTTAAAAATAAAAAAAATGGGAGCTACTAATATACATACTTATATTTGATATGAAAAAATAATTTTAAATAATTTAATTAATTCTATTACATTTACTTGTTTTAAAAAGAAATATAGCCTCTTAGTAATTAAGAGTAAAAATATTTTTTCAAAATGTATTCTAACCCAAACGTCCCTAGAAAAATCTTTAAGTATACAAGTACGAAAAAAATGCCGAAACCTTTTTGCCGAAAAATACACCCCTACCCTCCCTAAAGTTAACCTCTTTTTCGAACGTAACTCATAATCGATACAATAGTCTGAATGTCTGGATTTCTCTGTATTCTTGGAAACAGGAAATTATCAATTTATATGAGCGTTTAAAAATAACTTATTCCAATTTTCGCTTGAAGATGAAATGGAACTAATGCTTTTAATTTAATTATATAATTAAATTTGAAGTGTGTAGTTTCAGTTTTTGAAACATAGTTATTACTGTGAAGCGAAAAAACATTATTATTATTATTATAATATATATATTTATATATATACATATATATATATATATATATATATATATATATATATATATATATATATATTTACAGGCATAAATACAGGTTGCGATGAATACATTCTCGTTGAAATTACGCGAAAAGTAAAATAGCTTGGACATTTCGCTTTAACAGATATATTTAGAAAAATTATAGAAAAATATCTTCAAATACGAAAGAGTAAACTTCTGTATCTATAAATGGCATTCTGTTAGTGTGATGTGTGTCTGTGTGTTTGTCAACGTGTTACCTCATCCTGAGCAAACCGTTCGTCCGATTGGCATGAAAATTTACATATAGATCGAAAATTTAGGCATTCGTACTTGACATCTTCGTATTTTCCGATTGTTCCTCCGATTTTGGAAAAAAATATAGGGGGTCAAATATTGATTCGAAAAAAGAAATCATCACTTTTTCAGTGATAGTTTCCACAAATTACAAGTGATATTCACCAAACTCACGTTATGCAATGTCCTTACGTATAGTTTTGAGGTGCTGTTCTTTGTTTTTAAAAATTGATATCAGTTATCGGAAAAAATCGATAAAATCGATCACTTTGGGACATCCGATTCAAATCCAATGTAGCTGATTTTTGGATCTTCTTTTCGCAAACTGCAAGGGATTTTCACGAAAATCATGTTGAGCATTAGTTTTATCAACAGTTATTAGTTGCTGAACTTTTTCTTCGGTATCAATTATCTGAAAAAATCGATAACATCATGCCACTTTTGACTTCCAATTCAAAACCAGTCAAGCTGATTTTTGGCTATATTTTTCGCAAATGGGGAAGAATTTCCACCAAAATTATGTTGAGCATTGTTTTTATCAATAGTTAGGAGGTGCTGACTTTCATTTTCATTATCGATGTCAATTACTGGAAACTTCGATACAATCGATCACTTTAGGACATCCAGTCTAGCTGATTTTTGGCTATATTTTCCACAAATGGCGAAGAATTTTCAGCAAACTTCCCGTTAAGCATAGTATTTACAGACAGCATTGAGGTGTTGAATTTCTTTTTCAATATTGCTTTCAATTATTGGATAAAAATCGATGAAATCATATCCCTTTTGACTTCCCATTCAAATCGAGTTTACCTAAAGTTGGCGATGTTTTTCGCAACTTGCTTGGGATTTTTATTAACTTTATCGGCTTTAGTCGTGCCAATTAAAAACTTCTGCCCTTTGAGCTCCTTTGTGACTAACTAATACCTGAGGGAAGTCGATACAATCATGTCTTCATCTGAATTTGCGAATACACCAATCAAACGTATGTTCAAATGAGATTTCTATACTACAGACTCTACAGCTAATTGTTATCTCACACGTGTGACCATGCTTCACATAACGGTATCTCATTGGCTGAGTGCAGTACGCAGTCGCTGATTGGTGTTCGAGACCTTAGGACGCTCGCTAATTGGTACAACTGATTGGCCAGTAATACTTCACATTTGAACCTGATATGCACAGCTGTGGGACGAAGGTCTCACTTCTGCTCCTGTTACGCCACCATCCGGTTGATACGATAGGTTCCTTCAACTGATCATTTCTCCTACCGCAAGTTGTTGCTTACGTTTTTGTTTTCTGTTTGTGTGTTTAACTACATTTTTCCAACTAACAAAAACAATTTATTCAGCTGTTTTACTTAAATACCTGCGTTCCCGATTCTTGCTCAAGCTTTGCGTTACTAAGTTAGAATTGGTACTCATGCAATTGAATAACCCTAATCAACCACAACTAGCATCACTTTTCCCCATGCCATCAAAAAGATAGGTACGTCTTAGCCTTCGGTCTGCAAGAGCGTCCGCTATGAGGGCAAAAAGGGCCCAGGAGAAGACTACAATGCGACTATCACAGGTCGCTTAAAACAGCGCCTTCACGCAGGCCACGCACCCACAAGAGGAGCGTGCCACCTGCTTGGCTGGGAAATCTGCCATGGCCTCATGATGAATACGAACGCCGCTACAATGTTCCAGATGGAATCGGAGAGGCTTTGTTTTATACGGAATCATCAGAAACAGCTGCTCTCAGACTCCTACGTACACTTACGCGACAGCCTTCAAAATGAAGTCAATACCCGCGACCTAGGTAAGCTGTGCATTCTGTCCTCTATCTACACTGGGAGCCGCGTTACATGCATGAACGCACGCAGGACGCTATGACATACGTTAGGCAATATGGGCGGCCAGACTTATTTATAAAATGGGTTGAGATAACGCGTGAGATCCTAACCGGAAAAGATTACACTCACAGATATGACATTACCGCCCGCGTATTACGCATAAAACTGGGAAAAATTATGGACTTAATAGTGAAGGGGTGAGTTCTACAGCGAAAACGCAACCACTATTTTACATTGACAGAATTAAAAATCTTGACCGATTATGAACGGGTGGCAGTCTTCGGGTAAGCACGGAGCAGCAACACAGCAAGCACCTATTGCCACCGTTTTCCCTTGATCTAATTGATTTTGCTACCAGTGAGATTCCCGACCTATTAGTGACCTCAACAACTGCAGATACGTGCGTAAGTTCAATAATTCAAAGCCCAAAGCAATTTAACTACATAAAACCCGGAGCAAGTATTCAATAAAATCGATATTAGCTTCAAACCCGGCCTCCAGACGACTTCGGAATCTCCTGCATTGCTTCTGGATGGTTTACTTTTAAATTGGTGAATGTTGTCATATTCCTTGACTTCAGTTCATATTTGGTGCTACAAGGAGCTTTGTTGGTTGCTCGCTCAACTATAACCTAGACATAGTAATCCAAGGGGAAAGTGACTGAATTTGAGAGTGTAGATACTACTTTGGATATTGTCAAGAACCTTGAAATGAAAAGCAGGGTCACCAGACCAGATAAGTCAACAATTTTCAATTCACGGTCGCTTGGTAGACTTGAATATGTGCAAGATAGACTCTTCTGGTACGGCAGAGTGAACCAAATTACCATGCAGTTGATGTAGCTACTGATTTAGTGTGCTTGTCCTACGTCAAGTCAGTTGAAAACGTGAGTCCAAAAGGGAGTCGAGCAGAGAGTTTTCGTAACAGTCTGTAAGTGTCAAAATTCTCCTACATTTTCCGTAGTTTATTGTTTAAAAAAGCAAGGCAGGCAGTTTTTTTTTGTCAAAAAACAGCTCGATAACAAATATGTAGGTAGACATTTATGACTTAACTGAGTGGTGTTCTTTCAGTCATGCGGACTTCGAAGTTTCGTGAGCGTATTACAGTAATTCTTTCACTCTTCAAAGAAGACAACAGACAGGAAGAGTATTTGCGATGCACTTACGAAAATTCGAAGTGGACATGACTGAAGTAACACCACTCAGTTAAGTGATATATGTCTCCACATGAAGTAACACCAATCAGTTAAGTGATAATTTTTTTATTATTAATTCACTCTCTCTCTCTATCCTCTTTCTTTCTCTCTCTCTCTCTCTCTCTCTATATATATATATATATATATATATATATGTGTGTGTGTGTGTAACTGAATCGTTAGAACGTTTGTTTTCCGACCATGAGACCACGGTTGATTTTTCTGGAGGTGGCGATCCCACCGTGCGCCACATTTGGAAAGTGCCTGAATACCACGAGTTGACCCAAGCCTGTTGAGTAAAATTCGGTATACACATACACACACACACACACACACATAAACACACACACACACACACACATATATATATATATATATATATATATACATTTTCATACATATGCATACATATATATATATATATATATATATATATATATATATACACACTTCCATATAAATTTATGTATATAGTTAAACATATACATACAGGATTTTATATGTTAATAAGCACAAAGAAACATATATAAAAATCCATTTCCAGAAGTATTCATTAAATACAACAAATTTGACAGGCGAATTATGCATATCGGAATAGACAATTTTTTTCGTAAATTAGAATATAGCGTTTTAATTGATTCATTCATGTCATTATAAGTAATCTACACAATTATTTAATCGGTAAAGCCTATTAGACTATTTATTCAGTAGAATATTTGAGATAATTCCAGTATAGAAAATCATGTGTTGCATAAAATGTCACCATTGTTATTCTTACCTTAACAACACGATGGGGAAGACAAAGGAGCTCAGCGTTGACTTGAGACAGAGAATTATTAACTTTCACAAGTCGAGAAATAGTTGCAGGATTATTTCAAACCAGTTAGCTATCACTAAATCTTTAGTCAGTTATAAAGAAGTGTAAATAGTTTGGCACGACAGAGAATTTGACAGTGCTTGGAAGAAAACCAAATTGTCACTGAGAACAGCCTGAAAACTGTGTCGCAAGTTTAATATAAACCCAAGAATTGTTTTGAAGACATCGCCAAAGATTTGGATACGATGGGCATCATCGTGATTATTCGCACAATACAGTGTTGTTTCAATAGAAATAGGTTGTATGGAAACCGACCATCATGAACCACTCTTTACAAATCATATCACATTGTTGCTCGGTTTAATTTTGCCAAAATGTTGTTAGACAAAGAAAATTGCTTTTAGGAGCAAGTACTATGGAGTGAGGAAACAAAAAATTGAGCTTTTTAAACATAATGATATACAGAATATTTGGCGCAAGAAAGGTGAGGCTTTCATCTCAAAGAACACAGTGGCAACATTAAAACATGGAGGTGGTTCGATGATGTTTTGGAGTTGTTTTAGCTCAGAGGAGACTGGACAATTAATTGCAATAAGAGGAATAATGAAATCTGCAGACTATATCAAAATTCTGGATGAAAATCTACAACTGTCAGCGCAAAATCTTCATCTAGGTGAGCGATTTACTTTCCTGCAAGATAATGATCCCAAGCATACGTCTAAATCAGTGACTGCGTGTCTTCAGAAAAAATTACAGTTCGGCTATTGCTTTCAATTTGTCCTGCCTTGAATCCTATTGAAAAACTATTCCCGCCTTGCTTGGGGTAAAATGCTCAAAAAAAAAATATTGAAAGTTCAAATAAATTATCGGTGACCAAAAACCTTCAGGTATTAGAACGTGTAACCATTGGATAATGGAAGAAAACCCCAGAAATGACTTGATCAAATCTCATAAAAAATTTTAGGAAACAATTGCAACAATATAAATGTGGAGCCAGACTATTAATATTGGGAAATTTGTTTCTCTTTTTCATATTGTGCGAATACATTTTTGATTTCCTATTTTGCATGATTCCCTTCTCAAATTTGTTGTATTTAACCTATTGTTCAGAAAATAGATTTTTTTTCTTTTTTGCTTAATAGCATACAAAAATGTAGAGTGAACAACGAAATTATCCGTACACCTATCAATTTTGAAAATTTACATGTTTTGATCTGAACACCAGTTCCATAACACTGGATATATATATATATATATATATATATATATATATTACAGAAGTCACTGCTATTTGCACGATGAAGTATAAAATACCAATCGATTGGTTTTATGTACTCGGATATTCATATAGTGGATTATGCTTGCTCTGCCACTTTCGTATATATATATAAACCCTAAAATGATCATCGAAAGGGTAAATCACCAAATTAAAGAAATAATTAGGACTGAAACTTTGAAAACAAAGACGTGACAAACTGGTTTACTTAAATAAAGGAAAAAAGCAGCTGTACACTAATGCAGTCTGATATTGAAAACTATTACCAATCAATATCTAAAGAACTGTTCATGAATGCGTTGAACTTTGCTACCCAGCAATATGACCACTGTGATATCACAATGGGATCACTAGACTCAGCTGAGTCTTCGGATCTCATATGTCTTTATTTTCTACAATCTTACAGTGCACCGTGATATTAATATAACTGACATTGGTTTATACAGAGATGATGGACTTATGGTTATTAAAAAGTCTACTAACTTTAAAATAGATAGAAATAGAAAGATATTACACAAAGAATTTAAAGGCATGAACTTAAAAATTACGGTTAGCTTCTAATTAAAAAAACTTCCTTGATATAACATTAGATCCAAAGAAAAATACATAGACACCTTATAAAAAACAATACCAATCCTTTATATATACACCCTAAATCAAATCAACCCCTTGTATAATTAAACACATAATTTTAACTATCCAAAAAAGAATAATTACAAATTCAGCAAATGACAAGATTTTAGATGAACATATTAACTTCTATAATAAAGCTCTAAAAGATAGTGGCTACAAAAACCCAAAACTAACTTATATAAAGAATGAAAATGGAAAGCATAGAAAAAACAGAAGTAGAAAATAATTTGGTATACACCCCCATACAACCAAATGGTAAAGAACAAATTAGGACAAAAATTCCTTGCATTAATAGTCAAGCACTTTCCTAGAGAAAAAAATTAAATACTATTTTCAATAAATATACACTAAAATTAAGTTCCAGCTGTACTGAAAACTTAGAAAAAATTGTTAAGAAACATAATGCTAATATCTTAAATAAACACTTAGACCAGAAACAAAAACTTTTAAACAATAGATAAATAAAAATAAAAACAGATGAAGATAAACAAAAATTATCTAACTGTAGAAACCCTCACAACTGTCCTCTACAAAATAAATATCGCACGGAATCATTAGTATATCAATGCAATATCTCTTGATATTGAAAATCCTGAAAACATAAAAATCTATATAGGTTGCACAAGCCATGAATTCCAAAAGCGTTTCAACCAACATCAAAGTTCCTTTAGAATGAGTAAATATAGAAATCAAACATCCCTCTCGTA